>CM056602.1:45488947-45661362 GCA_029721355.1 Tegillarca granosa
AGATCTATATATAGATTTTATCATGCCTTAAGTTACCAATGCATTGATTTAAAATAACTACTGGAGTTACAATTAGTGCAAGATCTTTGAATTCGAAGACAATGAGGTTGAGAATAAACTCGGGAATAGGTGAGGTCACACAATGTAGAAAATATCAGAATTACATCTATATTTTGTTTTGGTGCCATGATGTTTTCGTGATCAGTTTGAGAGTTGGTCATGACACGGTTTTATAAATGTATAATTAGTACTCTGATATGACGTCATTGGTTTTAATGATTTAAACCACTATCAATATAAATTTAAACTTAGTGTTTACTTGAAAAATTCTAAACGATGATAAATTTCAACATAAAGATTTGATTATTATAGCGATTTCAACGTTCTCATGCATGACTTCATGATTGATGCCCGCTTAGAACTACGGACTTTTCCATTTTCAGTTCAGTATTGCACAAAATTAAACAAATGTATGTTTTCATGATAAAAGACATGTCTAAATATCTCGTAAAATTTGTTTTGACAAAGACCGGTACTTCTATATAGCTGGTTATTTTCTTTTAAAAGACCCAATAGCTAAAATAGCGTCAAATTATAAATCAATGTCAAATCTCACCGTAAGAAGATTAACGAAATCCTCGCTGAAGTTCCGGTTGATTTTCTCCGGAGATTTAGTTTTCCTTCTCATCATTCTGTGATACAAGTGAAAGGAATGTGTAATCCTGACTGGAAGGAAAAACACCAACGGAATTTATTCAACACAGCTCACGAGCATCCTTTTCTAAATACCAATGAACAAGTATGAATGGTAAAGTACAGATCCCGTAAGTGTAACCATTATAACGTCCGTGGCGTAACTGTAGTACATGTATTTCGAGCCCATATATGTAGTAATTACGCTATTTGTCTAGTAAGTACGCTATATGTAATTGCCGGATTCAAGGGGGAGGGTGCAGGATTGCAACCCTCCACCCTTTGAAAAATTCAAAACGGAGAGAAAAATGTGACCAAAGGGTCCCCAGAAATATTAAAAAATTTATCATTATTATTTTTGCAGGGTCTACGCCCCTGGACCCGCAAAATGCCCTAGACTTGCTGAGTGTCTTTTGCGGCCCTAAGACTCTTTACCGCAGGGGGCTTAAGCCTTCGACGCTCGCAATATCCTCAACCCCTTTTCATAAAACCGCCCCTATATGTAGTAACAACGCTGTATGTGACAAGAACACGCACAAATATAGTCAGGGCAATCGGCGTTTGTTTCTTACTTCAAACAACGTTGTCTCCGCGTCATCACATTAAGCCAATACTTCAGTGATTGCATTACAGGATATACTTGCCTTCTCAGCAAGTAGTCTCACTATCGCTACTGAAATTTACAATCACAATGTTTTTTATGCTAGTATTTCATGAGTCGACATAATTTGATTTTACGGCTAGAAAATTTCCCTAAGAAAAGGTTGATTGATTTAATGGCGTTTTACGTCCCAGTCAAGAATATATCACTATATCGAGACGTCACCAGCTATAGATGAAGTTGAAGAAATCTTTACCTTTGCAGTGCTCTAAGGAGGGTTCTTAAACGTGCCACGCCTGCTATGACATGGGATATCAAAAGGAAACGTGACTTTCAAAATCTAAATGCCGAGTGCTTGACGAAAGAACAGGCACTACCTATTTCCAAGTCTTGGTCAGATCTGGCCGGAGTTTCTAGGCTCAGGAAAGGTATTAAAAAGAAATAAAAATGACCTAATAAATTTACTCTAACAATAACGAAAACAATACAATCACACAGGTGTTGACCCAAACAAACGTTCATATCGACCACGAATGACCGCTCGAGACACTCTGGACATTGGTGAATTATCGTTTTCTATTCCTCATTAGCCTCGTTTTGAGAGTCAGTAAATAACTGTTTTAAAGCTTCGTCATCCATGCTGTTCCTCACGGATTCAAAGGCCTTTTCAAAGTCATCGTGAGTTATTTTACTGCCTTTATTTGTGCTTTCATTTTGTTTTAGCCCGTAGCTAAGGGTTAAATATTTCTTATAAGCCAATATTTCAAGGTTTTGTAAAGCAGCTTTTTTCTGCCTGATAAGCACAGTTAAAGACTTGGCATCTTTTGACGTTTTTATATTGTTATATTTTCTAAACAAAATCGGCTCCTTCTTCCTGATTTCACTCTCACCACCAGAAGAAACTGTAAAACAATTCAGAAAAAAATTACTAGAATCATCTTCTATGTATATACATGTAAATATACTACATCACGATTTACATGCATGTGTAAGTAAATACATGTATATATAATCCTATCAAGAAACCTTTTGTGCCAATTTACCGACGATTTTTGTTTGTTTGTTTGTTTTTCCTTTCCTAAGTTATTCAATTTATTTCAATTCAAATGTCGTTTTGATTTTCATAAAATGCAAAAATACATCAATATGGTCGGTATGGTATCTTCTAGTGACACTTTTTAAAAATCTTTAAATGGAAGTTAACGGAAGTCTACATAGGTACTGTACCAACAGATTTCCGGAAGTCATCAGCAATTGTTCTAGTCTCACATGCTACCTTTGGACAAATACAGTGCCACACATTTTCACTAGAAGGAGAGCTTGGTGACCATTTCAGTGCATTTGGCCTTTGTTACTCAATTGCAAAAATAAATAAATAAATAAAAATAAAAAAAATAAATAAAAGATAGAATGAATGTTGACCTTGACGAATGACTGAAAAATGTAATTTTCACCTGGAAATGCCAAATATTTACCAATAATGTCAACATCATTAATACAAGTTGTCTGGTACGTTGTATTATTCCAAGTTCCGGCTATCTTTTTTGTGTTAAGATTTTGACCACAGAATGAGGTAATATCCCAAAATGAACAGAGGTCAGAAAATTGTCACGTGCATTAACTGACGCTTTATAAAAGTACAAGAACTAAACACATGACCATCGCATAATGTTATAAACGCTTATTGCATTGTTGTCTCACCTCGAAGATAGTCTATTTCCGATATTTGAGAGAGAGAGAGAGAGAGAGAGAGAGAGAGAGTAACTTACTGTTATTACATAATGTAGCCATTTCAAGCATCTTGTGATCTTTTTCGAGATCCAAAGCATTGGATTGTAATTTGAAAAGTTTAATCATTCGAAGAAGTTCCTCTATTTCTGTATCCATGGCAGCAATTTCTTTCTGTTTTTTCGACAACTTTTTCTGTCTTTTTCTAAATAAATAGAAATTTTAAATATACATGTACATGAATTTAAAAATTATACTAGTAAAATTGAAGATCGTTTTTTATTCGCTCCCAGTCAAGTAAGTCAAAGTTGACGCCTAATTTTTTAATTCAATATTTAATATTGATCTTCGAAATAAACTTTTTTCGCGTGTGTTTTTAAAGGTGAATATTTTATAACACAATTTCGCGTACTCTGATACTGTAGTTTATATAGTTTTACAACGCCGTTTTATTGTTTCAGAAATCTCGAATCATAGACTTCCGGGCGCACCACACTAATTGCGCATTACACCGATTACGCATCAGTTAATCGGTTGCAATAAATTTTTAAGGATATGATGATGCAAAAATTAGTTCTATATGCTACTTCTATTCCAAGTATTGACAAATCTGAAGTAAGGATTATGACAATTTTCTTTCATGCGCTGTTTCAAACACAGTGGCAGCATTAGTATTTTATAATCTATAAAAGAAATATATTTTTCTAATAAACGTTTACCATTTTTCATTGTTAGTAAATAAAAATTACCTAAAATCGTCCAATGACGTATTAAGAACACGTATTTTTCGCCTGTAGATTTCGTTCACGTCACTTCCGCCGTCGTCTTCATCAGCTGATGACGTAATCGGAGTTGAATGCCACGATCTTGGTGATATCGATTCAGATATATCATCTTCTGTCTCGTTTGAAAACAATACATCTCTAGAAATATTTGATACCGAGTCATTCCTGTATAGCAAGCTATCTCTTGGAATCACAAATTGTCCCGATTCTAGCGGAAATTCAGGTTGTTTGGCTGAAAAGGAGCGCCGGAAAATCTTTTTCATAAACGACATCGTATAGTCTGTAGGCTTTATACCAACTTAAACCAAAAAACTATTTCATCGTAAGGTTCCTCAAAAAAAGTTGATAAATTTTTGTTGTCATCATGTGTCCTCCATTTTTACGAATTCGTTTGAAACTGCATATCTGATGACGTCATAAACAAAGTTTTTGTTGACGTCTCAATCTTGAAATTTGCGCGAAATAATTCCACTGGTTGCCGCTAAAACTGATTCCATGTTTCTTAAAATTTCGTTTCACTGTTACATGACCTAACGTTAATTTTCGTCTTTCTGCTACCGACGTAACCAAAATGGGTTATTTACTAAACTCCATCCGTTGTCAAACAAATAAAATGTGATATTTTGGAAAGTTAGAGCACAGTTCCTAGGCGGGGAAGAATTTGACCCCCTTCACTGATTTTTATAACAATGCGTATGATGGACAAAATTCATTTAAAAAATAATAAATAAATAAAACGTAAATATCGAATTGATTATGGTACTTTTTGGTTTTTCTTGATGGATTACAGATCAAGTTCATATTCATGTTGGATTTTGCTTTTCCAAGCATAAACTTAACAACGAGCTTTGATCTTTGTTAGTTTCCTAATAATAAACGCTAATAAGAAAGAGAGTAATGAGCATACCTTGCTGGGTTACACATCGGTTAAAGCATTCCCAATGTGTGGATAATATGTACTTGTCAGCTTTTTATTTTGACGCATGCAAAGTTCATCGCGAAAACAGCTTATTAGATTTCCATCTAATTTAAATTAAGACTAAATCGTATATTTCATTTTTGCTATAACAAACAGACTATAATGTGCATTTATGGTTTGTATTATTACAAACACAAGAGCAGCTACAGTTACAGGGCTTGTTGACAGACCTTATTGGTTATCGGTTGTAATGATGTTTAACGTCACGTCAGCAATTTTTTTAGTTATTTGGAATGATAACAAATTTATTTATCTCTAAGGATTAATCTAAGAACAAGTTCGTTCATGCACAAGATGCACGATTGCGAATTGTGGTCTGCATTGTACAATAGCACACACTGAGACTTTTTTTTTATTAAGATGCTAGTTCATCGTGCCATAAGACGCTAGTTTCCTGAGCAGTAGTAACGACAGGGATTTCTGAACCGTTGTAGCAGTCATATCAGACTGTATTCCAATAAATTATAAGATTGAATGACAGTTTTTTGCATCTTTTAAATTTCTTTTTAAATCCCGGTCGGAACTTAAGCAAAACTTTAAAATTTGAGTTACTGCTACCTCGCCTGGTACTCGGCATTAGAAGGATAGAATATTGACTGGTTTATCTACTGCCAGAATAACGGACTTGGGGAGTAGTATGTTTGTCTGTGGCATACTAACTTCTTGAGCTAGGACTTTACCAAAAACTCGCCCCGAGTACGCGCTACACACACATAGTCCATAGAGATTCATAACTTTGCTCTCGTCGCGAACAGCTGAAAATTGCTGATGTGATGTTAAACAGCATTAGAACAACCTTTCTTAAAATCATGTTCGTATACTTCCACCTTATTATATTGATTCCAATATCAAATTTCAGTAGGGTTTTTTCTTCCTTAAATTTCAAACCGTACTATTTTAATCTCGCATCTCGGTGGCTAAGTGGTCTAAAGCGCCAGTTTACGTTTCGTATTGTCTTTGGGTGCATAGGTTCGAATCACACTCTGGCAAATCCTAGTGTGAGAAAGCTTGTCAGTTTTCTAGATCTGACTGTCTCAATATATGGAAAAGAATACTGAAGCGAGCCACTCCATGTCACTATACAAAATAAGATAGAAACTGGTGGTGCATTGAGTTATTATTATATTGATAATCCAATACAAACTACACAATAACAAATACATTAAACAAAAATCTTGAAAAAAAGTTCCGAATTTTCTTAAGATTGCTTTAAGCACTCTCACAGCCCTTCATTAGACATATACTTAAAAACTTGAAAAGTGATATACACTAGTTTTTAATATCACAGAAATGCCTAAAAACATCTGGAAGAATATATTCTATATAGTGTATGCTATGTCTCGATATAGAGGAAAGAATGTTGACAAGGGCGAACACTCCAATTCACTAAACGAAATAAAAGATAGAAATTGATGGTGCATTAAGATATTTGTATATTTATAATCCCACAAATCAGCACAATTACAAAAACTTAAACAATAAAGTTCTTGAAACAGTTCCGAAATTATTCGAATTTTCTTAAGATTGCTTTTAGCACTGTCAAAAGCCCTTCATCAGACTCCGTTATCTTTTTTCAACCTAACTGCGGTTCTTTCCAGCATTACCGAAATGACCGATTTGATGTTATGGATTTCTTAGATACATCCTGGAAGAGCACCATCTTGTTCTTGCACAAAGTGGGCTGAACACTTTGTTTTACTAGAAAAAAGCCGTACATTTTTCCTTGTCTTGGTCCATAGATTTACAACAAGAACAATTACTGCGAGCGTTACACGTGTTCATCAACATTGTCGAAAGCACAGATTTGATATTTTTCACCTCTTCTATAACACTTCCAGGTAGGGAAAATTCTTGTACCATTCCGGTTCTATGTCCATTATATCTTGATGCCCAGTAATTTTCAGTATTTATTATGGTACCGCAAGTACAAAGTTGTTTATTGTTGTCTGTCTTCCGTGGTGTGCCTTGAGCACTCCAACATTCTCTGGTACAAGATGGTTTCTGTAGGTCAAAGCTCGATATACAGCCATTTTTATCCAATCTGTTTTCCATGCCTTTTCCGTTATAATTTTTGTATATTAAATCTTTTTCCAATTCATCCTGATTCATCTCCGAATCATCAGTACTTAAAGATCCTTGGCTGTGACAGACAGTTCTTCGTTGGTAATACTTTTTAGCCAGATCTACTAAGGCTGACGCTGTATCCTCGGGATTTGGATTTCTAACAGACAAAATTTGCTGTACATTGTCCAGTCTTTTTACATTCTTTACCTTCACTTTAGCTTCCTTAACACGGATAACTTTAACATGTCCTCTCTGTTTCGATTTCTTCAATTTCGTATAAATACAACCCATTTTAGATATTTCTTCAAGATGCTATCAATTCACGAACAAGAATAACTAAACCACGTTGTCAACTACCGTAATGCAATTGGATGATATTATGACGTCATAATAAAAACCATGTTACTTACAGCCCCAATAACGATTTCAGCCAGAACTTTGACTTATTTCTAGTTGGACTTTTTACAATAACAACCAGACTGTCTATTATAAAAATGAAAAAATAAAAATATAAAATGAATAAATAATAATAATTATTTAAAAAATAATAATCAAATTAATAAAATAAATAAATAAATCAATAAATAAATCTTTGTGAGTAAACTTAAATTTCGAGATGCACGAATGTGTATCAAAGTCTGTCTTGTACTAGTGCGCACTCGGGAACTTTTTGTAAAGGTGCTAGCTCACCAGAACGGTATGATGCAGACCACTCCCCAGTAACATTATTCTGGCACCTGGTGAACTCGTCAATACTCTGTCTCCTTAATGCTGAGTACATACAAAATAATAATCAATAATAATAATAATAATAAATAAAGTCTTAAGTATAACCCGGCGGGGTACCTACAGATGCATGGCGGACGCTAACCACTGAGCAATCGATGCGGTAGTTTTAGAAGGCATTTAATATAGTTTCGCACAAGTGGCTTCTAACAAAATTTTAGGGATTTGATTAAAAGATGACGTGTTGAATCAAATCAGGACAATTTATAAGAAAACTACATAAAGAAAGTATGTTTAATGGTAAAACAGTGAATGGAAAATCTAGCAAATGGCATACCACAAGGTAATGTCTTAAGGCCTATCTTATTCCTCATTTACATAAATGAATTGTCTGAAAATGTAGAACATTATGTAAAACTTGTCGCAGATGAAATAAAACCATATGCCACAACCTCTGAAGATACAAAACCATTGAAAATTGATAATAGCGCATTCGTGAACTGGTAAAAACTGTGGCAACTTAGCTTTAATAGTTCAAAATGCAGGCATTGAGAATTGAGTTCAAATGTAAGGACTGATTACAAAATAAAAATTAATAATGAACGATTTAGCATTTAAACTGTAACTGAAAAAATGGAAGTTCGATAATATCGGTCAGAGCGGTCAGTTCTGGAATGGTGGAGGAAGCTAAGTACCCAGAAAAAATTCCGATTTTTGGTAAGCGAATTGACAAACTTTTTTACATTAGGACCTGCTAGAGCGAGTTTAAAACTTAGGCAGTTTACTGTAATCCATAATCTGCTTGATAGTAGAATAATGCCTTATATAGAAACACCAGTTGCAGAGTTGCCAAAAGCTTGCTTTTGGATAACATTACTATAAACAAAACTTGGCCTTTATGTCAAGAACCATGATGCAATCATGTGCTTATTTACAACCACTTTATAATTTTACAAGCAATCACGGACTTAATACTAGCAATATAATCGACACTAGCAAGCATGACTTGATACTAACAATGAACTTGATGTTTTTGACACTATTTATCATGTATTTGACACTAGCAAATATGTAATTGACACTGATCATCATGTACTCGACATTAGATACCATTTCCTTGACAATGGCCATCTTGTACTTAACAACAGCCACCATGTACTTGATATTAGCTATCATGAAGTTAACAATAACCATCAAGTACTTGACACTAGCCTTCATGTTATTAACACTGATCATCATGTACTTGACACTAGCCATCATCTACTTGAAAATGGCCATCTAGTACATGACACTAGCCATCATGTACTTGACAATGGTCATCATGTTCTTGACACTCAATTATACTATGACACTAGACATTATGTTCTTGAAACTAGCTATCATATACTGAACACAAGCCATAATGAAGTTGAAACAAGAAATGTTGTTGACAAACCATTATCATGTATTTGACACGTGACCATCATGTACTTGACCTGGCAATCGTGTTCTTGACACTAGCCAAATTGTACACGACACTGGCCATTATGTACTTGACACTGACCATCATGTACTTGACAGTCAATCATATTATGATACTAGATGTTATGTTCTTGACACCGGCCATCATTTTACTTGACACCGACCATCATTTTACTTGACACTGTCAATTATGACACTAGCCATCATGTACTTGACACTCAAATTATAATATGACACTAGATATTATGTTCTTTAAACTAGCAAACAACCAAGAAAATGTACATCCTGACTTGGTAATCATAATAATATTAGCCATTGACGTATTTATACGATATAATGAAAACCCAAAAGTAAAAACATCTAAAACTGGCAATGACTCGATACAAGTCGAACCCTATCAATCAATAAATAAAACTACCGGTACTGTTATATCTTTGAGATTTTCTCTAGATACTGGAACACCGATGTGGTTGCTTAGTTGGTAGTGCTTGCTCCGTAAGTGGGAGATTGTGGTTTCGTACCCCGACCAAATCTCATCCAAGACTTGAAATTTGGTAGTGACTGTTCTTTTGCCAAGCACTCGGAATTACACGGAATTAAATGTCTCGCCCGGTTAGTTTTTGATCGAGTAGAAAATACATTTTTAAGATTCAGACTAACTATAATATTATTCAATGGTGTTAAAAATAATGTTGCTATGGTAAAAAATGCATTTCATAAATAGAATTGTACTTTTCAAACAAGTATCTTTCTTTTCACATAACACTGGATAGCTGAAGTATAATTTTAATTGTACATAACTTGAAAACTTAAATCACATCTTATAGAAGAAAGTATTCATGTTTGAGTAAAAACAAATTTTTCTTAATTTTTTATCCAAAATCTTGGATCTGCCCTAAAACTGAAAAAATAAATGCATATACAAG
Organism: Tegillarca granosa; assembly: GCA_029721355.1. NCBI lineage: Eukaryota > Metazoa > Mollusca > Bivalvia > Arcoida > Arcidae > Tegillarca > Tegillarca granosa. Next base: position 45,498,911 of record CM056602.1, read on the forward strand.
GTAAATAACACAGAAACTAATATAGCTTTATTTGAAGTCCAAAATAATATTGGTTTAGAACAAAATGCATTTTCTCAAAATTTGTATTCTTTCCTCCAAAATCTCGGATTAATCCCAAAATTGAAATAAATGGTCAACAGCCATTGTATATAATCTAGAAACTAATCAAACAACATTTGAAATGTAATTCATCAAGATTTAGATGTACTTTCAAAATTTTCTCAAAATGTGTCCTTTTTATTTAAAAACCAACAAATGTAAAACAATTTTAAATACCCATAAAAATATTTATGTTCTACCATGGTACCTTCTAAATTCAAAATAATAATAAACAAGAGGCCCATGGGCCTTAATGCTCACATGAAGGAATATCCAAAAACTTACAAAGAACTTAATTACAAAAAGTTCATAAAATTCTTCAAGTTTGGAAAATCCTGCAATAATTAATCAGAAATGTCTGGTCACATTTCATTTATAAATAGCTCATATGCACGAATTAACTATAGTACAATAAATAATTTCCAAATCATTAACCATATGGTTATGCAGCCATGGTTTTGACCTTTGAACATGTGAACTTGAACCTTACATCAAAATGGTCTAAATATCAATATGTACAATATTCTAATAAACATGCTTGTACAAAATGTTAATGGTTTTCAAGATTATTTACAATTTCAGTCTTCTTCTACAGCTATGACCTTGACCTTTGAACATGTGACCTTGAACCATATACCAAATGATCATGTCAATACCTACAATATTCTAATTTATATTCCTATAAAGTTAATAGTTTTCAAGATAATTAGCAATTTAAGTCTTCTTTTGCAGCTGTGACCTTGACCTTTCAACATATGACCTTGTACCATATATCAAAATGATTGTTGTCGCAATACCTACAATATTCTAATATACATGCCTATACAAAAAATTAAGTTTTTAAGATAATTACAATTTAAGTCTTCTTCTGCAGCTGTGACCTTGACCTTTCAACTTATGACCTTGATCCATATATCAAAATGATCACCATGTCAATACCTACAATATTCTAATATACATGCCTAAACAAAAAGTTAACAGTTTTCAAGATAATTCTAATACACATATGCAGCTATGACCTTGACCTTAGTTACGAAACTTGGTACCTTTTTAAATTTTGTCATGGGGAACATTTTAACAATGTTTTGAATTCATATACATGTATCTCTTAAAATTTGCAAGAAAATTGCCTAAAACTGCATAAATCACAAATTAGGTCATGACCTTGATTTGCGACCTTGACCCTATTTTAAAGGTCATTTCAAGAAAAAGTCAAAATTGAAAACCCCATGTCAATATCTGTTCAAATAGTCAAGTTATAACAATTTGAAGCCATTTTACGAAATTTTAAAAATATAAAGCAAAAACGCGTAACCCATTTTTTGACCAAATTGCACGAAATGAACAAACTATAGGCTTAAGACCCTAGAAAAGCCAAATAACACATCAGATTTTTTCTCTCATCATCGGTTTTAGAGGATTTTTTAAGATTTTTGGACCCCTAGGTCACCTTGACCTAGTTTTGGTAGCCATGGCAATACCATGAACAAAGCTGAATTGCACTGGCCCATATATGCTTCTGACCAAGTATCATTGAAATCTGTCCAGCAGTTTTGGAGAAGTCGAAAATAGGTGTTAATGACGCACATACACATGGCACGCCATGCCATAAGCTCACATGACCTTTTGGTCAGGTGAGCTAAAAAGGGTTCTACAAAAGTGTCTGTAGGACCCTGTTTCTGTAAAAATGCAATTTTTACCCCAAAAATAGTTGAAACATCAGCTTATATACTCATGTAATCATAATTAAACTGCATGATGAAACTGTGTTGCACATTTCAATGTAATCACAGTATTAGTTAAACAGATATGAACCTTAACATAAACTTCCACATTTTGACATGCCGCCGCCAACGACAACACTGGAAAAGTAACACCTAAGTCTCGACTTATGGCGATGCCAGGCTTGACAATGAAAGTCACGGTTCTTTCTGATGGGAACTTAAAATAAACGAGGTCCTGTGTCACGATACAGAATTCTGCTATATAATGCCATCAGCGCAACACAGGCAAAATTTCTGCAGTTTCGTTTATAGCTGGTGACATTTCGATATAAGTGAAATATTCTCGACTGGGACATTAAACACCATTACTCTACTCAACTCCAGATACTCGGGTTTAGACAAATGTGTTAGAGCTGACTAACTGAATGCATGGAAAAAAATCTTGACCGGAGAATTTCAAATTCAGGGAAAATCTCAAAAAATTTTAAATATATAAAATATTCTGTAAATTTTCAATGTTCTTAGTTGATACCCTATTGTCCAAGTCTAACCAGACAATAACAGTCAACCTTGATCTGTACTCTGCACATTCAATAAATATAACAAGTCTATATACTATTATACAAATAATTTATTTAGAATGAACTGGAGGCTGATACTGTTAATTGGGAAATTTTCGAGATTAATTTTTTATTTAATTTTTGTTGTTGTTTTTTTTTTTTTTTTTTTTTTTTTTTTGGGGGGGGGGGGGCGGGGGCATTAATTTATGACTAAAACTATGCAAAAAATTAAAACTGTAACCATTATAAAAATATTTCGTGAATTTAAAATTACACGAATACATGTTCATGTTTCCTTTTGGGAATATTAATGGACACAAAAATTTTCCAATTTACAGTATATCTATACAAAATCATTATCAATGATTGAACGATACAAACAAAAATGTGGAAGCATTATAACACTCAGCTTTAAAGTTTTTGATTTCATAAGTGCGGTATTTATACTTAATATGTACTTAATACATATCAATGACAGCTGTAATGTGTGTGCGTATTTGTGCGTGTGCATGGATCTTTTTGCTGTGTGCGTGTGCATGCTTGTGTGTGTTTAAGTGTATCTGTTGGTATATGTATATACAGTATAACCTGTGTATAAAAAACATCCAGGGAACTAAACAAAAGTGGATTTAATTGACAGGTGGACTTTATATAAAGGATTATCTTTATGTACGAGTAAACTAATATCGTTTCTATCAAAAAAAGTGAAAAATATTTAGTACTTATGAAAATACTTATAAATATTTTCATTGTATTTTTCGAAAACAGATTTTTTGGAAATAAATATTTAGAAGTATTCAAATTTTGATATGATCAAACCTTACTAATTGTAACTTTGTTGTTGACATGATAAGGATGGCTTTATTTTAATTTGTTTAAATTTTTACTCTTTATCAAAAGTACACTGTTTACTATCTTACAGAGTAAAGCTTTTTTAGTTATTAAATATATTTAAATAGATCAAAGAATAATATAAAAAGGTGGACTTTATAGACAGGTCCAGGAGTCATTTGGAACTGAAAAGGGTTGACTAAATTTATTCATAATAGACAGGTGGACTTTATTTTATAAAAAGGTTCATTAATAAAATCTATTGGGGATACTTCAGACTGGTTGTTATAGACAGGTGCACTTTATATAGAGGTGGGCTCTACAGCAGGTTATACTTCATGTATTAAATGAAGCTTACTCTTGACAGTTCTACTTCCTCCCTATCGGTTTATCGATAAATCAATTTCGACATTTCATCCTTTCAACAGCTCGGCCCTACCACTGTCAATACAGAATCAGATTCAGAAACCCAAGCAAAGCATTTCCTCAATTAACTAAGGTACATTGATATATAATAAAGACCGTAAATTAATTACAAATGTTTCTTGATGCGGGTAGAAATGACCCTTCACAAATAATGACATGTTATTATGGATAAGAGTGATTTAAAGAAAAAGAAGAAGAAGAAAAAGAAAGATTATTAATGATTAGTACTGGACATTTTAGTGTATCAGTAGAGTGTTGGTTAACTAAGGGATTGTCTGTCGTTATTTGATCATCTTTAACGTATGTATATAAAAAAGGTATATATGCCAAAATATTTCATTTTTTTTATATATCAATAACCCCAAGTTAAGTTTAAAACACTTTTCTCAGGATTCTGAATTTAACCCTGCATCAGTAATGTCAAGACCAAACTGCTGAAAGGACAACAATTTAATATTGTTGTCAAAAAAAAAAAAAAACAATATAAACTTAAGCCGAACAACCAAAAACAACAATGTAACACTGAAGGAAGAAAACAGTAAAATTAAATATTATACAATTATTGTCTTTGAATGAGGTCAATACATGGTTCCATAGAACCATGTATTGACCGAATTCAAAGACTATAATTGTTTTATTATATGACAAATAACTATGTGCCTATTTCAAGTGAAATTAAGTAGACTCCATGCAATACAAACAATACACATAATGCCGTCTCCTCCATCATGACTGAGCAACTCAATGGAGAAAATAAAGAAAATTATTGGATAATTTTGTTGCGACGTCATTGAGGCTGAAAAGGGGTCTGAACCAGTCCAGACCTCATATTATTGACCGCACGTGCATTTAGACAAGCAATACATGAAATATTTAATGACACGTTACAGTATGATGACCAATAGACGAAAAGAAAGAATCATAGTCATATAATTAACCTCTTTAAAGCTGCATTAAGTTTTCTTAATATTGAAAAAAAAAAGTTTAAAAATATTTTTATCAATATAAATTGGTTGTTATAAGGATCTGTGCAATTCATTGCACGTGAGTTCTACATGTAGATAAACAATGGCTTAGGGCAGAAAGAAAACATGGTCATGCAAGAACGATAACAAATTTTGCAGAGAAATAACAAGGGCCAATTTGGACAAATTTTTTACTGGCCAGTCTCTGATAGAAAAATGACTAAAATAAAACAGTGGTTTGGCTGTGATACACATGACTTCCTGCTAACGTTGCCTTGTTTTTGATAAAGAACCACGTGATCATTGTTCTAAAATAAGATCTTTGGTAGATCAAACTAGCAGCCAAGGTTTCCCCAATGATTTCATCATTAGTAAAGGTTTCATCATAAAACCAAGTACAAGTATTACATTTTTCATGAGAGTCATAATTAAGAAAAAATTAGCTGTATACATGTTGTGCATAAGAAAACTTAATGCAGCTTTAAGAATTATACTAATCTATTGCTAACTGGAAATACTTAATTTCTGGATAATTATCGAGAAGAATATTCTTCATATATTAATAGATTCATTATCCTTAAACATACTGACCAATATTGTGTGAAGATTTCATAATCATGGATTTGTACTATATTGTGTTATTGAAAATATTGTTCATTGTCCTCAACATATTTACAAATTTTGTGAAAAGGTGCATAAAATCAACATTAGAACTCCAATCATTAGTTGCATTATGTTCCTGAAAATGTTGTCCATTTTCTTCAAAACATTGTCCATTGTCTTCAAAATAGTGTTTATTGTAATGTTCACCATTTAAAATTTCCTTCATTGTCCTAAAAATATTGTTCAATTTTCTCTCATATTTGCCGTCATCGTCAATAAATTTATAAGGTTATATAATGTTCTCATCAAGTTCCTAAAAATATTGTTCACTATAATCTACATAATTATAGACCGTCAGTGTGTGTGTATATCTTCCCTATTCCACAAAATATTGCCTGTTGTCCACAATGTATCGACCATTATTATTATTGTCCATAGATGTATTATTGGGTTGTATTACTAATTCATGATGTTCTTCAAAATATTGTCCATTTTCATCAACAAACAGACCATTACTGTATTTTAATTTATAGGTTGTCTATTTTCCTAAAGGTGTTCACCATTACTGTGTGTAGATTTACTGGTTTGAATTATACTATATTCTTATTGTGTTCATTCTGTATGTAGCTGTGTAAAAATACATGATTTCTTGTACTCTTTCCTAAAAATACAAAAGGAAGATCAATTTAAATACTCATTCTGATGCAAGATTGAACAAAAACACTACTTCAAAACTTGAAACTTCAGATTATTAGTAAAGTAAAATTTTTAATATAATAGTCTGAGGCATCTAAAGCAAAAACAGTGGTCTAGGCCCATGAATATGTTAAAATTTGATCAGCTTTCGAAGATTTTCCATAGGTCAAATTTACTTGTCTTTTTCTATCTTGAATTTACATTATTTAAACAAGAAGAACATTACATAACAGAAAGACTTGCATCACATGTTGCCAGAGTCTTAGGTGGTAATTGACTCATTTTATGTCTTTAAGGGAATGATTTAAAAATGTTCAATACAATTTATTTTGAATTTGAAAATTTCTGGTACTTACTGGTGATTAACAATAATCCTAGTTCTCTTTTAACTGAGGGTTTAACTGGTCAAATGATGTAAAACCTCATGTCTACAGTTCCTAGCCTCTTCAGTTATCTTCTGCCTGTAAATTACATATCAATATGTACTAAAGAAACACAAGATTCAAAATTAACAGCATTAAACCCATTTTTAATAAAATGTGTCTTAGAACCATTCATCTGGTACCAGGTTCATAATATACATTTCACTTCTGTTATTTTCCATCACATTTGAAAAATTCTCTATGGATGTAAGAAATAACTTTAAGCTTTTGCGACAGAGTGATCAAAAGTACAGCTTAAGGACGGCATTTCCTCAAAATGTCTAGGTTTGAATCTCACTTTGGCAGATAAGATTATCAGTACATTTGCTGAAAGTCCTTGGTGGTTTACTTCAGTATTTTTCTTCAGATACTGCAATTTCTTTGACCATTCCTAAACTGGATGTCCCATACAAATGAATGAATCTTGACTTGGTGTAAAACACTATCACCAATTCATTTTAGGCAACTTGCAAAGGCGTCATTATATTAATATTGTCTACCTACAGTAAATAATAAACAAATAAATTGAGCACAGTTTCTGGTGAGCAAATTATATCAAACCTTCACAGCACAATGGATTTGAATACACTTATATAAATAAAATAAATATATAAATGTTTTCATAGTGACTGATTGAATATATATAGCTATAGATATAGTTTTGGTTTATCACCTTTTTTCTCTATTAAATACAGCCAGATACAAACCATATACATTGTACTACCTTAAATCAGGGACTATATATATGTTACATTTACATTTAAAAGAAAAAAATGGATATTTATAGTACCTTAAGAAACATTAATTTCATTTATGTACAATTTCAGTCATTTTGTTGTCCAGTGTGGTTCATCTGTAGTTCTATTCCATTGTCCAGTGGTTCATCTGTAGTTCTATTCCATTGTCCAGTGTGGTCAATCTGTAGTTCTATTCCATTGTCCAGTGTGTCCTAATCCATTGTCCAGTGTGGTTCTTCTGTAGTTCTATTCCATTGTCCAGTGTGGTCAATCTGTAGTTCTATTCCTTTGTCCAGTGTGGTCCATCTGTAGTTCTATTCCATTATCCAGTGTAGTCTATCTGTAATTCTATTCTGTTGTCCAGTGGAATGCATCTGTATGTAACCCATATTCAATCTTCCAATGTGGTCTATCTGTTGCCTTTCTCCATTGTCCAGTTCAGTCCATCTGAAGTCCTATCCACTGTGATCCATCTGAAGTCCTCATGACCTTGTTTTTGGTCTCATTGTGAAGGTCATTAAAAATATTAAAACTCCAACCTCGTTTTTTCTCTAAAAATAGTGTATATATACAACAAATTGGACTTTAATTTATAAAACTGATGAAAATCATGTAAAACATTTAACAAAAGCATACTTTTATCTTCTCTTCATCTTGTCAGCACTTAAACCATTTTCTGCTTCACAATGTAGGTTGACTTCCTAGACTCCATGGTTGAATTGTACCAACACTTCTGTTCATGAATAAATAATAAAACATTTAAATTTAACAAAGTTTTAGTCATTGTAATGAAAGGCGGAGGGTTCTCTCAATCATTCATCTGGTAGCTGCTTAATATATAGAATACAAGTTACCTTTTACTGTTTCTTTTAACCAAATTAAAAAATGAAAGATTTGAGAAATAACTTGAAGCCATTGTGACAGAATGGTCTAAAATGCAGCTTAAAGATTAAATTTCCTAGTTTCTTGTAAAAAATCATTTTAAACCTTTCTTTGCTGCAATATGCATGACTAGGAAAGTCTAGTTGTACACCATGGAATGCAACAAGGTGTATAAATGATTCTTTGCTGCAATATGCATGACTAGGAAAGTCTAGTTGTACACCATGGAATGCAACAAGGTGTATAAATGATTCTTTGCTGCAATATGCATGACTAGGAAAGTCTAGTTGTACACCATGGAATGCAACAAGGTGTATAAATGATTCTTTGCTGCAATATGCATGACTAGGAAAGTCTAGTTGTACACCATGGAATGCAACAAGGTGTATAAATGATTCTTTGCTGCAATATGCATGACTAGGAAAGTCTAGTTGTACACCATGGAATGCAACAAGGTGTATAAATGATTTCATTGCCGCCAAGTAGACAAGGAACTATTATTAACAATAGATAGTAAGCTTTAACAATTTTATTTATGGTTATATGTTTTGGTCCAGTAAAGTTACATGAATCTTTATTACAGATCCATACACAAATATAATAATTTATGTTTTAAATTAGGGCCTGTATAAATCCTAAGTTATGCTTTTCTTTTCTTTTTTTTAAAAAGCTGATAATGATACCTTGTGAAACAATTCATTCATTTACTTTCCTCCTCAGGCATTCTGTTGTCTAGTAAGGTCCAGTTGTAGTTTTATCCCATTTGCCATTGGATGCAGCCCATATTTCATCTTCAGATTTGGTCATCCTGTTGGCTTATCATTATATGGGTCCATATGCAGTCCTTATTCCCATTATTATTGGTCTATTCTCCTTAATGCTCACCAGCAATGCTTTAGCAGCAATATCATGACCTTTAAATCCATGACAGGTATTAAAACATAGAATTTTGTAATATACAAACATAAACAAAAAGATTGTTTACCAGATATATTGACAAAAATACTATTTCAAACAATTTCCCCCTTAGCATCTTGCCATTTCCTCTTTGAGACTCATGCTTATGATCTGTGCAAATCTGAGACAACATGTAGATGACTAGTTATGAATAGTATACATGAAATATCTAACGTTTTTCTCAGTTTTTAAAAAGAATTTCACCATTTTCACCCTTATGAGTCACCAAGGAGGGGTTAGCTCTTGTTAACTAAAAAGTTACTGGTAAATTATGTTTGAAAATCTTACTTTAGGTGTGCCATCTCCATTTTGCACAATTTTTTCGTACTTGAAGATGATGACTACTTCTCAGGTCTTTTAAAACAACTTGCAGCTCTTATTTCTTATAGGTGATGAAGATGTAGATTTCAAAGAGCCCCTTTACAACACAACAAGTTCCTCCAATTCCTGAGGATAGTCTAAATTTCATTCGATGTAAATCACAATAAAACAATCTTACTGTAAAGACCATGAAATTTATACTCTTTATGTCATTAGAATGCTGCAAAATACAAGGCTAAAGATGTTGTTTGCTATGGAATGACCCAAGTTTATAAAATGATTTTATAGCCACCAAGTAGATGAACATCTACCATTAAACCAAAGATGGTAAGCTATAAAGGCTTCATTTTTTTGCTATGGTTTTGGTTTATCAAACATTGCATGAACCTTCTTCATTACATATACAGACAGATACACACAATGTTTTATGCTTTTAATCAAGGCTTATACATATATATATATATATATATATATATATATATATATATATATATATATATATATATAAAATACCTGCTAAATTTTGATGTGCCATATGTGCACATTTCGTAAAATCATATATAACATTTTAAAAAAGGGGTATTTTCAGTACCTTGAAAACTAGTTGATTCATTCATGCTCATCCTCCATCAGCCATCCCACTGTCCAGTGTGGTCCATCTGAAGCCCTTGCTCATTTGTCCAGGTGACTCCTTATCCATTATTCAGTGTCATCTAACTGAAGACCATACTCCACTGTCCAATGTGATCCATCTGTACTCCTCATCCATTGTTCAGTTTGGTTCAACTGAAGCTCTTACTCCATTGTCCAGTTTGGTCTTCCTGTTTTCCTAATTATTACCCAGTTTGGTCCATCTGTAGTCCTATTGAATTATCCGTGTGGTTTATCCGTTTTCATAATCATTGCCTGTATTCCTTATGGGTCCATCTGTCACTTACTCCATTGTCCAATTTTGTCCATCTGTAGCCCTAATCCATATCCATTTGGTCCATCTGTCGTCTTCATTCCCCTGCTAAGTTTGGTTTATTGTTCAGGTTTCTATGTAAAAACAAAAACAAAAGGCCCAGAGGCAAAACCTTCTGCATAAGTACAATACACAATAACATTAATTACTGAAAGTAATCAAAATTGTTAACCAGTTTTGAACCCACTGCCATATTTTCAAAATGTCATCATGGTAAAAAAATGAAAAGAATAAAAATTTATTATTTTTAAAAAAAGGTTACCTATTAAAAACCCAAGTCAAAAACTCTAAAAGCTGCATTAAGTTTACCAAATATCTGAATTTTTTTTTTGATTTTCTAAAAATATATTTTTTTAAAAGTAGATATCTTCTAACCACGATCCGTGACATTCATTTCCTAAAATTTCATTTCTTTTAGCTATAAATAAACGGAATCCTCTGACCAGTTGGTCAGTGTTCTACGATGGTAATTATGAGCTTGGAGCATGCGCACGGATGTACGGAAAAGCCTAGAATCGAAAGTGAAACATGACAGATTGCATTCATTGTCCTTCATTAATATCCAGATGTATTTGAAATGGTGTTATTTTTCCCTTACTAAGTCACAAATGACAAATTCAACAAAGTTCTGTGTTTAATTTATCGTATTTCAACATTTTGAAAGTTGTGTTTAAATGACCTGGGTTTTGATGACATAACGATGTTCTAATATTAGATCCCAAATGCTGCATCTCGCTGGGTAAATACTGTAATTTTTGTATTTATTCGAGCTTTTATCGTTGAACCAAATGTAACATTGTTCATTAGGAACATCATTTATTAGATTAGCACCGTTTTATTTTTTTTTCTTTGGAAAACTTAATGCAGCTTTAATGTAAGGATAGTGCTTATCAAAATTATTTTTTGAATAAAGTTATGACTCAAATCTTGACTTCATGGGAAAAAATGTAATACATTTTCTATGCATAAAATCAATAGCTTTCAAGATAATTAATAATATTTGTATTCCTATGTTGATATGATCTTGACCTTTGAACATATAACCTTGAACAATATATCAAAATGATCAGTGTCGCAATGCCTACAATATTCTAATATACATGCCAATACAAAAAGTTAACAGTTTTCAAGATATAGTGACAAATATATATTTTTAGCAGTTTCCCTACTCAGTGCCTTACAATTTTCCCATTTTGAGGCCTATGGCTACGATATGTGCAAATCTGAAAATAGATGACCTAAGGATGTTATAAATGAAATAACTAAGGTATATCTCTTGTAGTTTCAGAGGAGAAGATTTTTGAAGTTTTTCACTATTTCCCCCCTAATGGGGCCCCAAGGGGACATAACTCCTTAATTTGTGCAAATCTGAAAGGGCTTCACCTAGGCATGATGATAACCAAGTTTCATTAAATTTGGCCCAGTGGTTTTGGAGGAGAAGATTAAAATGTAAAAAGTTTACGCACGACCCACGAAGATGGATAGCAATAGCTCATCTGAGCTTTCAGCTCAGGTGAGCTAAAAAAAGTTGTTGTAATGTTGCTTAAACATTGCATCAGCAATTTTTCAGTTATATGTGATGAAAGCAATTAATGGATTAATCTAAGAGCAAATTCATGTATGCATGTATACATGCTATCGTATACCAGCACACACTCAGGGTGACTTTGTTATGGCGCTAGCTCACCAAGTCAGTATGTTCCAGACAAACATACCACTTGCCCAGTCCATTATCCTGGCACAGGGTGAATCAGTACATACTCTACCCTTTTAATGCCCAGCACTGTGTGTGACCCAGCCAGTTCAAAAAAGAAGCAAAAGAACAAAGACCAAAAACAACAATTTTGATTTTTGACCTTGACCCCATTTAAAAGTTTGCATAAAAAAATATCAACAAGAGCACCGCCGAGCGTAGCATTATACGCCCGTGTTATATTGATCGAGTAGTACTATTTACTAGTGTGGCGACACCTTTAGGGGTTTCGCGGGAAAGAATGGAACAATCTAGAGGATTTCTATCAGTAGAGCTCATCCACAGAACTTGCCACTCAAAAGTTTGACACCAACCCAACGGATAAGTGCCAAACCTACCAATAATTTGGTAAAGAATTGGTTACTTTAATATGGGTACGAATTCAAAACGGTACGTTAAATTGTTTTTGGATGATAGCGCCGACTTTAAACAGTTATTGTGGATTTTATGTAAAAGATAGAAAAAATATAAAAATACCGTCTTTTCCGTCAGATCTTTTTTCGGTCAATGGACGACTTTTTTGTACAATGAACTGTTATTGAACAGGAGTGCGTTAAACGTAATTGTTTTTTGGAAAAATTCATTTTTTGCATGTTTGACCCCAAAATTAAGTATGATACCGATTTTTCCCAAAAATTTCACCAAGTTAGATAGCTAGATCGCATTAGACTCCATAACCTCAGAAATTTTTAGCAAAATCTATCGAGGAGTTTTCAAGGTCCCCAAGATGCAAATATATGCTGCTAAAAAGGAGAAAGTTGTCGCCTTTATCATTTCACATCCAGAGGATGTTCCGAATGAATTCGTCACTAATCCTCTAGATTGTTCCATTCTTTACTGAGAAGTATAAGTACAACTAGGATATATGTATGTAAAAATATATTGCTAAATGGATAGTGGTAGACTGCTACATAATTCATATTCATTTCCAGGAAGGAAGAAGTTTAAAATATAATGTTAGGTCATGGCAGTGTTTTCATGTGTTAAGCATTGCATGCAGGAAGATTTTAGGAAACAAATACATTTTTTGTCTGAAATGTTTTGAGAACCTTTTTTTTAACCAACCTGAAATAATTTATATCTATAAAGCTTAATTATAATTTGAACTGTTGTCGTGATCTGTGCAGTATGATAAAAAGGTGTTTTAATTTAAAAAAGGGGCATAACTCCTCCAAAAATAATCTGAAAAAGTTGTAATTCGAACTTGCACCAGATAATAACATCGTAAATGTGTATACCAAATTTCATTTGAATCCATAAAAAGTTGTAAGCTCTGATGATCGGAAACCACATGGTCATACATACAAAAATTTCTAAGTTAAAAAAGGGGCATAACTCCTCCAAAAATAATCCGAAAAAGTTGTAATTCGAACTTGCACAAGGTATTACCATGGTAAAGCTGTATACCAAATTTCATTTGAATCCATAAATGTTTGTGGTCTCTATTGAACGGAATACAAATTGTAAACAGACGCCCGCCCGCCCGCCCGCCCGGACGGACAGCACCGTAACATAATACGTCCCGTCATATGACGGGCGTATAAAAATGAGAACCACATTTTATTATCAGCTCAGAGAGTCCATGTAAGTAAACATTTCAGTAATTCTCCTGCAGCTATGACCTTTACCTTTGACCCGATATCCTTAAGCCAAAATGATCATTGTTAATACCTACAATATTGTTAAAAACATGCCTATATGTTTTAGATAATCAACCGTTTCAGTATCCTTATTCAGCTATGACCTGGACTCTTGATGATATATTGTAAAACCTTCATATCAAAACTTAAAATATGGTAGTATAATTCTTATATAAAAAGTTACAAGTTTGTCAGATATATTGAAAAAAAAAACATTTTATGTATTTAGGGTCTGTTGTACAGTCTAGTCTCAAGGTGTACTGTTGCACAGTCTAGTCTCAAGGTGTACTGTTGTACAGTCTAGTCTCAAGGTGTACTGTTGCACAGTCTAGTCTCAAGGTGTACTGTTGTACAGTCTAGTCTCAAGGTGTACTGTTGCACAGTCTAGTCTCAAGGTGTACTGTTTCACAGTCTAGTCTCAAGGTGTACTGTTGCACAGTCTAGTCTCAAGGTGTACTGTTGTACAGTCTAGTCTCAAGGTGTACTGTTGCACAGTCTAGTCTCAAGGTGTACTGTTGTACAGTCTAGTCTCAAGGTGTACTGTTGCACAGTCTAGTCTCAAGGTGTACTGTTGCACAGTCTAGTCTCAAGGTGTACAACACAGTCTAGTCTCAAGGTGTACTGTTGCACAGTCTAGTCTCAAGGTGTACTGTTGTACAGTCTAGTCTCAAGGTGTACTGTTGCACAGTCTAGTCTCAAGGTGTACTGTTGTACAGTCTAGTCTCAAGGTGTACTGTTAGTCTGTTCCTTGTCTCATGTTGCAATACTTGGTATCTCTGCTCAATTTCTTTCAACAGTTTGCTCTTAACACTACTAATCAAGAACAGAATTCAAAAAGCTAGATGGCATTTTTCCAATTAACATAGGTACATTGATGTATATTTAAACATCCTAAAATCAATTTTGTATGTTTCTAAATGAGGGTATAAAAATACCCCTTTTCAAATAATGACATTTTGTTATTGGGTATGAAAGAGTGAATTAAGAAGAAAACAGATTATATGCAGGATTAGCACAAGACATGTCAGTGTATTAATCTGGTGTATGTAAGTAAAGGGTTATTTGTCATTATTTGATCATCAATGAAATGTATATATGTATAAATCAAATTTTACTATACATCAATGATTCAGTTAATTGTAAAACACCATCTATAGGTTTTTAAATCCTATTCTTTATCGGAAGGGCTTAGGCCAAACTGATGAATGAACAGAACACTAAGTTTGATGGTTGTAATGTTTGATAATATTGTATCAGCAATTTTCCAGCTATTTGCACCGAGAACAAGGTTATTAATCTCCAAGAATTGATCTAAAATCAAGTTTGTGCATGCATGAGATATATCAATATGTATTATGGTCTGCCTCTAACTAGTGCACAGTCAAGGAAACTTTTTGTTACTGTACTAGTTCACTAAGTCAGTATGTCAATACTATGTCCCCTTTATGCCAAGTACTGGTCAAGGAAGCAATATCTCATTTAAAAGTCTTATGTATGATACACCTATTATCAGTCCATAATTGTTTGTCATATGGATATTTGGAGAACAAAATTCTGTATTTAAACAAAATCATTCCAAAATATCAAAAATCCATGTAAAATTTAATGTTTGTCATATGCATATTTGGAGAACAAAATTCCGCATTTAAACAAAATCATTTCAAGATATCAAAAATCCATGTAAAATTTACTGACCTAATTGGGGAAAAAAAAGCGAACTTATTTAAAAAGTTTCTTTAATTCTGTGCATATAACAATTTTCTAATGTTTTTAATTAGATAACATATATTGTATAACATTTTGCCAGTTTGCAAAGTTTTTACTTTGTTTTTGGGATTGTGATGTGGACAGGGACTGGTATGTTTGTTTTATTTTTATAACAAATTCACCATGTCTAAAATATCCCTTATGCATCTTTCTAGTTTACCATGTAAGATATGTTGTCATGTTGAATATTCATGATGATCACCCCTTTAAAAAACCGAACAACAATAACACCCAGTTATTAACTTATGGCTCTTTCCTACATTTTTCTAATTGAAAAAAAAAAAGAAAACAAAAAACTTTGAAACTATAACCTTTTGCATCTTTTGACATACATTTCTTTTTAATTCAACACCATGTAGTAAAGAAATGTGATTTGCATAATAATTCAATTGACCTTTATTAACCTTAAAATACCCTGATGTAATCTTTGGCAAGGCCCAATTGGATCATTAAAGTAATTAAATTTCAGCTTTTTTTCCAAAATCTGCTCTTTGTACAGAGGAATTCAGAGATTTTTTAATTAAAAAAAAGAATTTGGTTAAGTCAATGTTTTTTAAATAAATCTAAACATATTTTTATGAGGAAAATTTTAAATAAAAGAAATATTTAGAAACGAGATCCCAAGAGGGCCTGTGCTGCTCAACTGGCAGGCAACAACAACATGGTTTCATTTGCCAATAACAAGGCAATGAAAAAAGTTACGGAGAAACATCAAAGTCTACATCCCATATAACAAAATTGACCAAAAAAAAAAAAAATGTTATGGCCATTTTCCTGTTTTTTTCTCCCATTTATAGTAACAGTGGCCATTTTGGATTTAGGATCGAGCTGAAAATCACAAATTTTTAATCTACTACACCTAGGGACCTTCCACACCAAATCTGGTGTCATTTGGTTAAGTGGTTTCAGATAATAAGAATTTCAAAGAATCGGCTATATTTAGCTCCTAACTGGCATTTTGCACCAATAACATGCCAATGAAAAAGTTATGGAAAAACCCGTTAAATATATTAAATGGCCACAGTGCTACATTCCATATACCAAATTTAAACCAAATTGATCAACAAATAAATATGTTATGGCCAGTTTCCAATTTTTTCTATTTATTAACAGTGGTTTCATTTGGTCAGAGTTTCGGAGAAGAAGATTGAAGTTTATGCATACACGCACGATGTGGTTTTACATCCCAGTCAAGAATATTTACTTATTTCGAGATGACACCAGCTATAGGTAAAGTAGCAAACAATTTGACCATTGCAGTGTGCTCAGAGCAATGTGCAGGGAGGGTTCTTCAACGTGCCATGTCTGCCGATACATGGCCAGATTTTTTAGCATCAATTTTTTAGGTCTCATCTAAAAGAACACTGCAACTTTCATTCCTAAATGCTGAGTGCTTGGCAGAAGTCAATACCAATTTTCAAGTCAGTCAGACCTGACGGGTTTGAACCCCCATCCTCCCACTTACTAAGCGAGCACTCTACCAACCGAGCTACCATAGTGGTCATATTTATAAGTTAACATAGTTAAATGTTTGTTACAGCAATGGTCAACAGGATTGTTATATCTTGACCATAAAAAACTAGCGCCTGGTTTAAAATACTTACATGATCAATTCCTGCTAAATATCATGCCAGACATACATATATTTATATATAAATATATCTCCATACCTGTTTATCTTTTCATTATACCTTTATACCGGTCTCTCTGGCATTCTTTCCACTAGCCTGGTTCCTCAGGATTCTGAAGTGATGGTTCTCCACATAGACCTACTAGAAAACTAAATCACAGACATAATTGCAATCAGAGAAGAGATGACCATTCATCATCCAATTGAATATACAGACCTGACAGGGGTTTGAATCCCCATCCTCCCACTTACTAAGCGAGCACTCTACCAACCGAGCTACCATAGTGGTCATATTTATAAGTTAACATAGTTAAATGTTACCGTTACAGCAATGGTCAACAGGATTGTTATATCTTGACCATAAAAAACTAGCGCCTGTTCTAAAATACTAACATGATCAATTCAAACTGAATATCCTGCCAGACATACATATATTTATATATAAATATATCTCCATACCTGTTAATCTTTTCATTATACCTCTATACCGGTCTCTCTGGCATTCTTTCCACTAGGACAAGCCAGATTTCTTAGGATTCTGAAGAGATGGTTCACTACATAGACCTACTAGAAAACTAAATCACAGACATAAATGCAATCAGAAAAGACATCCAATTGAATAAACTGGTATTCTCAATGGGGTAAACATTACCATTATAGGGCAACATTGAAGTATCCTAAATTACACTATATGTAGTTGCTACTTTCTCCTCAATTACATCTGTTTTTTATCTGCTGGTTTAAATTTGAAATGACAATTTTTCATATTTATAAGTGAAAATAGATGAACATTTCTGTTAACATCTTATAATGATTATTACTATTATATGAGGAGAAAAAATCTTGATGTTACAAGCAAATTACACCCAAACTACAATAAACTCCATACCTGCTAAATGTCTTATAGACATTTAATAAATGTACCTTCATACCTGTAAATCATTGTCAATAAACCTCTATACCTGTAAACCCAGATACTGTTCCCTCTTTTAATAATGACTTTCATCAAAATTCCTAGCAACAGAAGTAGGCTACATTAACGTTATTTCAGCTATGTGTCCTGGGGGTCATAAAGCAAGTTCGGTGTCTTGCATGCATTTTATTATTCAGCTCTTTATTACTGCTCAGAAATATCTTTCTGGCAGCCAACATCAAATTATTGTTTGGTGTTATTTTTTTTAAAATTTATTTTGACAACTTATTTATGAATCTCACTGTGAAATAATCCTGACTTTGGGTAAGATAAAAGAACTATTACTGATTAATATGGCGTATTGCTGTCAACAGGTGATGTAATAGCTACGTCATCAATATGCGACATCCCTAGTTGTATCACAAGGATCGCCCTTTAAAGCATGTATACAAACTTTGTCTTGAAACTTGTTATTTAAAGCAGTTCCAATACTTCATTTGGCAACCAGGAAAATCAAGATTATTCCAAGAAAATGAGTGATGGAGTGGAGGCAATATTGCCAGTAAAACTGGATGGTTTGACAATAAAACCATTTAATCTTAATGTTGAAATGCACAATACTGGCATGAGATGGACCCATTGGCTTCGACTACAAACACTTGTGACGAGGAAAGGTATAGTCAATCCAGAGCAGAAGGCATTTCTTTTGCATACAGCAGGTGCTGATATTCAGGATATTTATTTTCACTACCAAATATCAATCATCTACCAAAAGGAACTGACATTTTACCATTCTCAACGATCATTTCAAGCCAAGTGGAAAGTGGCATTCAGGTCAAAGGTACAGGCACGAAATGAGACAGTAGATTTTACGAGACTTAGACAAAATGCAGTTTTGTGTAATTTTCCAAATTTAGATGATGAATTACATGATTAAGTACTTCAAAAATGTTAAAGATATTAAAGAAATTGTTGGATATTGAAAATTTGACTTTGGAAAAGTTGCAGACAGCAGTGAAAAATTTTGAGAAATGAACAGCACATGTTGCAAGGAGAATCAATGGAAACAACATAAGAAATGGAAAAATTGAGCACGCCACGGGTAAGGGGACAGAACACACAATGGAGTAGCAACTAAAAGCTGTTGCATTTTGGACATGTTGGCAGGCCTTCACAAACGCAATTTTTGGCAAAAAACGCCGATTCAAACATAAAAAGCTGATTGAAAAATATCCGAATCAGCTTTTTCCCCCATAATAGTAAGCCAAAATCTGATTAAAAAATCTTAAATACCGACTTTTTACTAATTAAAATTACTCAGGACAGTGTCACGATTCACTGAACTTCCCTATTCACAGGTAATTACCTAATACCTTACAAGTTAATTGATTACTAATGGCTTCACCTGTTTACATCGTTTCTCCTAGAGTATACAAACACATACACGTGCCTGATCGATCCAGTTTATAGCTAGTTAATAACCTCCCCTGAATTCTATAGACAAGAACTGACTAGATTGATAACGACCGTTTTTCGGGTTACCAACAACACCATGCTCACAGCATTACACGTTTTTTATATCTGTTATATGTCGATCTATTTTAAGTTACGAGTGATGGGATTTTTGCAAGATATTAATAAGCGGTATTTATGAACATTTATCTATATATGCCACATTGCCACAAATAGACTTATAATTTATAATCAAAACGACAGATATTCTGATGTACCAAACAGAATTCAGTTTAACTGTTTGACTGGACAGTTATGGAACGATAAAAAGCAGTAGGCCTATGTCAACACCATATTTTCAAATAAAAATTTTTATGTTTATTTCTTTACCTATCTGATGTGTGTTTATCAAAAAAAAAAGAAGGGGGTGGGGTGGGGTTGATGTACCCTTGGCCTACCGCCGATTGAGCTTACTGGCATTTGTGGAGCCCTGCATGTTGGGTCTTTACAGAGATGACCCTTCTGGCCACAACTGAAACAACTGTTACAAATGTAAAAATGTGTTGCTACCGATGTTAAACTAAGACTTAATTGTGTAGATCGAATCAAAACTATGGCAGACACCATAGTAAAGGTAGAGATAATCCAGTGGACTTTAAATATTTGATCCATTAGGGCGAGCCATCGAACACAGAGTTATGATCAGGTTCAGGTTCCAATGCTAATCAACAGTCAATGACTCTAGAAAATTTAAAGTATTAAAATTGAGGAATGTACCTTAAAAAACAGGCCTATTGTTTGTGACCTCAAAGTTCAGGCTAGCACAGGTTTGTCCCTCACATAAAACTATTGGAACTTAAAGATCCAGACTTGAAAGCTGAGTGTGTAGAGGTTTTTGCATCCAAGATGAGGGATATTAATGCTAGCACAGTTGATAAACCATGGGAAGCATTGAAATACGGTCTCCACCAAGCTGCTACTGAATTTGCAGCTTGACAACTAAATATCAGTGGAGAAAGGAAACGACACTAGAAATAGCAGTGACTGAAAAGAGATGTTTAAGGTCTGGAAGGCAGGAGGCAGCAGGGATGATTACAACATGGCTCAACGCATTGCTAAGCAGGTTATACAAGAGGTTATTCAGAACTTAAATCCCAAGACATCTACAAACTGGCCAAGCAAATGCCACAAGGCAATCATCAAGATGTCATGGGTGAGAAACAGGCCTCCACAAACGCCATTTTTTAGCAAAAAACGCCGATTCAATCTTTAAAAAGCCGATTGAAAAATATCCGAATCAGCTTTTTCCCCATAAAAGTAAGACAAAATCTGATTAAAAATTCTTTAATGCCGGCTTGTTAACAATTAAAAGTACTCAAGACAGTGTCACGATTCACTGAGCTTCCCTATTGACAGGTAATTACCTAATACCTTACAAGTTAATTGATTACTAGTGGCTTCACCTGTTCAAATCGTTGCTACTAGAGTATACAAACACATACACGTGCCTGATCGATCCAGTTTATAGATAGTTAATAACCTCCCCTGAATTCTATATACAAGAGCTGACTAGATTAATAACAACAGTTTTTTTGGTTACCAACGACAAGATCACGGCATTACACGTGGTTTTTGTATCTGTTATATGTTGATCAGTGATGGGATTTTTATAAGATATTAAAAAGTGGTATTTATGAACATTTATCTATATATGCGACATTGTCACACATCGTCTTATAATTCATATTTAAAACGACAGATATCCTGATGTACCGAACAGAATTCAGTTTAACTGTTTATTGACGTTTTATTGCATTGCCAACGACTGGACAGTTATGGAAAGATAAAAAGCAGTATGTTAACACCATATTTTCAAATAAAAATTCTAATGTTTATTTCTGTATCTATCTGATGTGTGTTTATTAAAAACAAAAACAGAAAATTGTTCCTGGGGAGTGGTGGGGGGGGGGGGGGGTGTTACGCTCTGCCGATTGTTGGGGGGGGGGGGGGGGATGATGTTCCCTTTGCCTACCGCCGATTGACCCTACAGGACATTTGTAAAGCCCTGGTGAGAAACAAGTATGAAATGATGGTAAACTTAGTCTTGATAAAGAATCAAGGAATGAGGCATGGAAACAGCACTGCAAACAATTCACAGCTGAGATGATAGAAAAGGTGGTCAGCAAGGTAAAGCTCTAGGTCCTTCCAGTATCATGTCAGAGATGATAAAGCCTACTGGAAGATAATGAGTAGCAGTAATAGGAGACACTGTTCATGAGGGAGGAATACCAGCTGAGTGGGGGGTGTGGGGGAAGCCAGTCTAAGAAGGAAAGGTGATGCACAAAGTGATGAAGCAACTCAAATGCCTAAAGCTGATTGTTCAGGTCATGAAAGTCCTAGTGAGAGTTATGGAACAAATAATCCAACAAATCCAGATTCTGTTTCATGCCAGGCAGAGGAACAATTGGTGTCATCTTCAACTTGCAAAAAAATGCAAGAAAATCAACTCACAGCTAATCAACCCTCATCATGGCTTTCACTGACCTTGAGAAGGCATTTGACAATGTACCAAAGAAAGTTATTTGGTCCACAATGCACAAGTCAGGTGTGGAGGAATTGCTTGTCAAGTCTGTGCATACCATGTACTCTGATGCTAGGAGCCAAGTTTGAGTAGGGGACAGCTATAGCTGTCAGTTTGATGTCAATGTTCAGCAATGATCATCGTTCTGGATGTGTTGTCACTTTATTTTTATGTAAGCTGCCAATGGAAGCTCTTGTTCACTGATGACCTGGAATCATTGACACTTCTCTTGAATTGTTGCTTGAATGAGTGGCCTCATGGAATAAAAACAAGGAGGAGAAAGGGTTTCGAGTCAACATGGGTAGACAAAGGTAATGATCTTAGGTTCAAATATGAAAAGACAAAGAAAATCTGGAAAGTATCCATGTGCTGTCTGTATCAGTGGCATGAAAGGAACTCCATCCTCTGCTCGAGTTAATATAGTTGGATCCATAGAAAGTGTAGTGGAGTGCATAGTTGCTACAAGGCACTTGGACGACCCATTGTTGGTAGACATGTATCAGAGGTAATAATCAGTTTGGAAAAGCTTACATTGTAATTGACTTCTGCTTCCTTGGTGACATGTCATCTGGTAGTGGATGTAAACTTGCAGCAACAAGAAGATGCAAGTCAGCATTGAAAAAGTTCAGGGAGCTGCTTCAATATCAACAAGCAAACATTTGCCTTTCACAACAAGAGGCGAGCTCTACACTAGACCTGTGTTGCTTTACGGCTCTGAAACATGAATGGTCGGCAACGGATGCTACTCTTAAGAAGCTTTGACGTAACAATTAAGCCATAAGATTGATCTTCCATGTCAAGCCTGAAGATGATGTCCCCATAGTCTCTTCCCTCTCAGCTAAGCATAAAAAAACTCAAATTATCAAGACAAGCAGGCTGAGATGTACAGCACAGTAGAGGATGGATATCTAGAATCCATGTCATTGGTCATCGAGCCTCTAGTGGAGCAAATGTGACCTGGGATGACCTAGTTAAATGGACCAATTAAGTACCTATGAATGGGCGACACTGGATAAAATGTGGATCTGAAGAAACTCACAAAAGATTATCAGCATATGGGTCTGGAAACTACTAAATTTTTTAAGTAAATTAAAGTTTGCTAAGGGCAGTGTGCAGCTAGGATTCTTAAACATGCCATGCCTGCTGTGACATGGGGTATTGGTTTTTAAGGTCTTCAAAGAAGGACCCCACGACTAACATTTCTAAATGTAAAGTGCTTGAAAGGAACAGTCACTACTTATTTTCCAAGACCTTGTCAGACACAGCAGGACTTCTAACCCGACCTCTCGCAAATGAAGCAAGCACTTTAAAATTGAGCTACCATAGTGGTTAGTCTTAGAAAGAATTTGTATCCCAAAGCTTAATGTTGACACCAGACTATCACCCAATACCAACAGCTGACGGGATAAATTGGATCTGAAATCTATATATAGATATAGTTGAGAGTTCAATGAGATAACTTCTCCTTTGAAACACATACAGACTTATTACCTTATAAAAGGTCAATGTTTGGCAATTGTTCAGTCACCGAGATGACATTGGTGTTTTTCGTAAGAATAAGTCAGTTTAAGAAAGAGAAATATGACACTTCATAAGTGTTGTTTCTGTATAAAAATTGGGATACCAACAAATAATCTTGAGTAAGTATTAATTAAACCCTGCCATCATTTAATCATCCTCTGCCAAAAATATCCGACGACTTCTAAGTTTTGCATACCAACCCTCTTCATGGCATCTCTGGCGTTCAATCCATTGAGACAATCCTGGTTTCTCAAGATCCTAAAGATATAGTTATCCACACAGGCCTACTAGATACATTTAACTGCAATTAGAAAAAGAGATGATCATTCATGATACATGGCAATATTTTCCTGTGAGTAAACATTACTATTTTGAGGCAAACTGTAGTGTCATCACCAAATTACAATAGAGTTGCTATTTTCACATAAGTTACATTTATTAATTTTAATCAGTCTTAAATTGAAGAGCTGACAATTTTTCATGACATTTATGACTGAATGAAGATGAACATTTCTGTTTACACCTTATAATTGTTAACATGGTCATTATATTAAGTGAAAAAATCTGGACCTTATAAGCCACTTGCACACAATCTACAATAAACTCCCTATCTGCTAAATATCCTGCCACACATTATATATATATATCCATACCTGTTTATCTTTCTGTCAATATACATATGCCTCTATACCTGATAAACACGATATTGGTCTTATGCAACACCTGCTTTCATCAAGATTCCTGCAATAGAGTGGAGTGGAGTAACGGTCTTTTACGGCCCAGTCAAGATTCTTTCACTTATTTCGAGGTGGTCAGTTCTGGGATGGTAGAGGAAACCGGAGTGCCCGGAGAAAACCACCGACCTTCGGCAAGCAAAAAGACAAACTTTCTCACACTAGGATCTATCCCGAGTGGGATTTGAACCCAGGTGGTGAGAGGCAATGTGATCCGTAAGTGCGCTTTAGACCACTCGGCCACCGAGGCCCTGACATGCAATAGAAATAAGCTATAATTTATTTCAGCTATGTGCCCTGAGGGTCATAAAGCAAGTTTGGTGTCTTGCATGTATTTTGTCATTCAGCTCTTTGGTATTGCTCAGAATTTTGAATCTTTCCAAATTGGTGTTATTTTCTAAGCTTATTTTGTTAACTTTTTGTTAAATCTCAATGTGAAATAATCTTTACTTTTGATTAGCAAAATATCCAAGACTATATGGGTTATCATTTCTGTATGGGTGTGAAATCAAATGAAATAATCTTGACTATGGATCAAGTTAAACCTGCCTAAGTTTCACAATTAAGGCAAATCTGGTCCTTACTTCGGACACTTGAT
Source organism: Tegillarca granosa (assembly GCA_029721355.1). Lineage (NCBI taxonomy): Eukaryota > Metazoa > Mollusca > Bivalvia > Arcoida > Arcidae > Tegillarca > Tegillarca granosa. Next base: position 45,523,687 of record CM056602.1, read on the forward strand.
GTATAAGATGTCTTGTTAGCCATTACTGAAGATCTGTCATCATTCAACTTTTTTCTGCCATGAATATCCAATTACTTCCATAGTTCTGAATACCAGTTTAATTCCAGATAACCTAACACCAACCCGACTCTAAATGCTCTGTGTTTCCACTCCAATCTCTCTGGCGTTCGATCCATTAAGACAAGCCTGGTTCCTCAAGATTCTGAAGACGTATTTATCCACACAGGTATACTAGAAAACAAAAGCATAGACATTAGCTGCAATAAGAAGACCAATGATTATTTATGATACAAGTGAATATTTTCCTAACTTTGGGTAAATATTACCATTGAGGTAACACTGTAGTGTCTTCAAATTACACTTAAGTTGATAATTTCTCATCAATTACATCTATGAACTTTAAATGCTGTTTTTTTTATTTGGAGAGCCATCATCATTTTCATAATATTTATAAGTGAATATGGATAAATATTTCTGCTTTTAACTTAGGCCTAACTTAAAAAATTCTTTGTTTGCTGTTTTCCGACCCATGCTATCCACATGTGGGTAGGTAGGTAGGAAATTTTTTTTATTTTAATATTTGAAAATTTAATGTTACACTTTTTAAAAAGGTTAAATTTGTTTCATATTGTCTCTTTTAAAACATGTTTTACAAATGTTTTGCTAACTTAAGTCTTCTTTGTTCCTCCTTGTGTATTCTATCACGGAGAACCCTACAGCAGAATTTCCTTACTACTGTATAAACCCACAGGTCGTTTAGCTTTCTAGGGTTACTTTCCTTTAATACAGTTTCTTATGTTGTATGAGAAGTAAAAAAAAAAAAAGAAAGAAAAAGAAATTGGAATGATAGCAATAAAATTTTTTGGGTAGGGGCATTTCAAGTGGGTCGGGCAGTCAACGGCAAACAAAGTTAATTTTATTTTAGGCCTTATTAATTATATGAAGTGAAAAAATCTTGACCTTATAAGCAACTTACACCCAACCTACAATAAACTTGAAACCTGACATTATATAAAACTATACATACATCTCCATACCTGTTTATCATTCCGTCAATGTACCTTTATACCTGTTTAACAAGATACTGGTCCTATACAACATCTGCTTTCATCAAGATTTCTAGCAATAGAAATAAGCTACATTACATAAAAATTCATTTTGGTTGTTTGATGTTGTACATTTCTTTAAGCTCATTTTGACAACTTTTTGTAAAATTTCTCTGTGAAATAATCCTGACTTTGAATAAGATCAGGAAAAATAACTGACAATATGGGTTAATATAACAGTACAAGATAACTGAAATGATCCTGACTATGGATCAATTTACACCTGCTTGAATTTCCGCCATTATGACAAATCTATCTTTCACACTAAATACAAAAAATGTCTTGTTAGTTGCTTGTTTGATCATGGCTACTTTTTAAATTTACCATCTTTCAATCTTCATCATGCCATAAACATCTAGACTTCCATATTTCTGCATGCCAGGTCAATTCTGAAAAAAAAAATACCACAAACCAAACTGTCGATGCATCACAATTCCACTCCACAGTTCATGGCATTCAAACCATTAGGACAAGCCCGTTTCCTTGTGCTTCTGGAGAGATGGTTTTCCACACAGGGCTACTAGAAAACAAAAGGCATATACATTTATTACAATCAGAAGAGATGAACATACAAAATTTAAGTGAATTTATTCCTGACTGTGGGTAAACATTACTGTTATGACTGAAAGCACTCAGCTTAGACACAAGTGAAACAATCCTGACCTATGAGCTAAAGCCATAGTCTCAAATTACACCCAAGTTGCTAGCTTCTCTATGAATTTTAACTGTTGGATTTTATTGGAGAGCTGTCTTTTTTTTAATCACATTTATAAGTGAAAGCAGATAAACAATTCTGCTACACTTGATAATGGCCCACAGGATTGTTATACAAAGGGAAATAATCTTGAGTAAAAGTAATTAACACCCTTATTGCTAAATCCTTCATGCCTTCTGATATATATCCATTACTTCTAAAGCATAAAGTCAATAAACCTACATCTCTGCTAAACAAAATTTTGATCCAACAGCTAGTTAAATGTCATGTCCGTTCCAACTTTTGCACTGTAGTAAATGATTGGTGGCTCTATTTTAGTTCTTTTGTTTAAAGAATTGCATTTTACATTGCATATTTTCAAGTTTGATCTTAACAAGTTGATAAAGAATAGAATTCAGAAACCTAGATATTATGTTTTTTAAAATAACACAGGTACATTGATGTATAAAACAGGCCTAAAATAAATTTATTATGTTTCATAGTGAGCGAAAAAAGTAACCTTATCCAAATAATGACATAATATTATTGGGTATGAAAGAGTGAATTAAGAAGAAAACAGGGGTTATATGCAGGATTAGCACTAGACATGTCAGTGTATTAATCTGGTGTATGTAAGTAAGGGGTTATTTGTCATTATTTGATCACTGATAACCAGTATATACAAAAAATATCAAAATTTTGCTATACGTCAATGATCCTGAATTTATTTTAAAATAATGTCTTGGTTTCTGTATCTATTTCCTTATCAGAAGGATAATTTGGGATAAACCCATGAAAGGATAAAACAATGTATTGGGTCTAAAACACAATAAGGACTACAAATGAGCCACCAAGATCAACCTACACCACAAAAGAAGTGAATGACCGACAACTTTCTTTACAAAATAATTTTAAAATAGACTGACCATACTGATTAAAACCCTCAACCTTAGGTAGCAACTTGTTCTGATCTTCTTCCTCAAACTCCATATCTAATTAATTATACAAGCTTTTTTTAAATTCTTGGGAAAGTTTATCAGTTTCGTTGCCAACCAAGAATCGATCGCTAGATATAAGCAAGATCATAACTGAGGCATTAAACGACATTACTCCACTAAACCTTTGAAAAACTGACAAAATCAATACTGTTGCAATCTTTTGTGTAAAACACCATTTCTTCCTTCTGCCTCAGAACTTGTCAAATTTTGGCCATACACTATATTACTCCTTTTATGCTATATATATTTAGATACTTAGCTTTGTTTTTGCTGGCAACATGGACACTTCATCATGACCACTCCTCCATTATCAGCACCAACTAAATATATGCTGCTACTTGTACTAATTTGAAAAATAAATTTAAAAAAATTAAAACAAAAATTTTTTAAAAATTAAAAAAAAAAAAAATTAATAATAATTTCAACTAAAAATCAATCAAAACTATTATGGTAAATAAAAAAGAAAAGAATAAAATATTTTGTGTGAATATGTAACACAAATACCTGATAAATTTTGACTTGTAAATTTACTTTTTTGTTATTTATTTTTATTTCCACAACAAAACAGGGAATTTATATTTCAAATATAAAAATTTTGTATTTATAATGATTTTGTTTTGAAATATTTACTCAATGAAAAATGGTGAACTAAAAAATTTGAGTGGTTTCCCTCATTTTTGTAGAAAAAAGGATTGTAAAACAAGTTTGTGTTTTGTAACTATGTGGTGTATGTGTATATAAATATGATAAATTCTAATATTACAAGCATGTATGTGGGTGTGTGTATGTGTGCACACAAGTGCACCAGAACTGGATCTTATTGTAAAATTAGATGTTTATAGGTGTTTGTTTTTGTACTTTGTCAGAACTTTGAAATTAGCTAAAAAATAATCTGTGTGCATTGTGTATTATGTATATTAAAATAAAACTAGGTTTATCCAGTATGTATTGTGTTAATCAAGGTTGTGTATGATTTGTATTATAGTTAGTTACCCCTCTACATGTGGCCTCCTTTCTGCAAAGGATTTATCTATTAGCTTCACTCATTAGAACCTGACTAAAGGGGGACTACAGTAGGATCGAGTAACATCTCATTTGATTCTGTTTTAAACTTATAGAATTTAAAAAATCTCTTGGTTAGGGCTTTAAAAAAAACCGATGTGAACACACTTTCTGTGAAGTATTCAATATAAGTTGCTGGGAGTCTACTGTACTATCAAAAATATTTTAAAAATCGTCTGTATTTACAATATAGAATAAAATTTTCCAATACAATTCAGGGCTTAAAAATCAGCATAGAGTTGCCATCCTTTCTGACACAGTATTCATAAATCAGTTTCACTCAAAGAAGAGGACCTAACTAAATGGGAACTACTGTATGAGTAAGTTACTTTACATTTGGTCTGTACGAAAAATAAGGAAAAAAACAGGAGTACAGAGTTAAAGTAGGGGTTAAAAATGTAGCCCAGTGTGGCGATCTTCTTTTCAAATATACTTAAATCAATGCAATTATAAACAGAGAACCTAACTGGTTGGAAATCAACTGAAAGATCAAGTTACTTTCTGTTGATTCTATATAAAACTTATAGAAAGGGTACTTTCTATGGTTCATCAATACCAAAATATTAAACAAGAAATAATACAATAATTGTGTGTGTGCGTGTGCATGTGCATGTGTGTATTATCATGAACAAATAGACCAGTATGTGTGTTTGCATGTGTGCATAATTAACCTAGTGACTGCAAATGTTTGAATTTGAATAACTTGCCTCAAAAGAGACAGTTAATATTGTTACAGGTTTGGAATATCTTGAAATAAAGATGATCCAGATAAAATAGTCTGCAGATCAAATGTTTGTATAAGGTTAATCATGTGGCATGTATAAATTTTGATTAAAATGCCTTCTGAGATGCAGTCAAGTATATACCAAGTCTAGATCAAACAATCCAGGCCTGGAATATCAAATAAAAGACATGAATATCTTAAATATTTGAAATATTTGACAAAAATCTCAATGTTTTACCGATTTCAGTGACCAAAGCCTACACACATGATTAACCTTAATAACTGCAATCCGCAATTTCAGAAAATTTGAATAACATGCCTCATAAGAGACAGTTAAAAATATTCCAGATCTAGAACACAGAAAGACGCTATATGGTCAACAGAAATGGCTCAATTACTTCTCTTTTCTTCTTTTTTTCTCGTCTTTTCTCTTTTCTTCTTTTTCTCTTCTTTTTTTTAAATTTTTTTTTTCTTTCTTTTTTTTTTTAAATTTTTTCCTTTTCTTTATTTTTTTTTCATTGAGCATCAATCCAGCAGACCAAAGATGTATGTGTAAAAGAATAAACCAGTACTGAAATATCACATTTAATAAAGATGGTATATGGTCAACTGAAACAAGCTCAACATTAGTGAATAGTCAGACTTCAGCAGACCAGAGATCTATGTGTATGGTCAACCACAACACCTGGACACTAAAAAGCATTTAAACATTAAGAAAAGGTCTTTTTGGTAAGTAAAAATAATTATCTAAAAATATGAATTCCAAGTGACCAGATTGATGTGTATGGTACAACCATGTGACTGCACTTTGTTGGAATTTGATTAACTGTCTCAAATAGACAGTTAAAAATATACCAGCACTGGAATATTTAATTAGTCAGTAAAATGTCCTCCTTTAAAACAGGGTCCACTTCTACTGACCACAGAAATGTCTGTATGGTTTACTGTACAGTAACCCTTCTTAATGAGGCCATCTTTTCTGCACAGTATTTATTAATTAGCTGCACCTTTGAATAGAGAACCTCTTAGGATGGAATGTACTGTATGATCTAGTTTATTTTTATCTGGTCTGTAAAAAAAGATAAAATCAAAAAAATTAGAATGATAAATTAGGGCCATTCATTTTGAAGTTTTCAAGGATCAGTAACACTTATCAAGGACCTCACTAGAGGAGGGATTTCTCTATGATCAAGTTTCTTTCTGATTAGTCTACTGGTATATTAAATATAAATAAAATATTGTTTCTATTTTTTATCATGGCTTAAAAAATAAGCAAGGTGAGGCCATCTCTTTACAGTTTTTATAAATCAGACTCATAAAGGACCTTCCTAAAGGGGGATAACTACTGTTTGACACAAAATGGTTTTCAAAAATATATCCTTATGGTTAAGATAAAAAAATAAATTTAAATTGTTATGTTTTTGGTAATACAATAACATATTGTAAAAACACAATTTGTGTGTTTTGTTAATACATGTCATAAAGTGTGTGTGTGTGTGTGTGTGTGTGTGAATTAACATTAAAAGACCAGCTTTGAGGTTATTTTATGTATGCATAATTAACCTAGTGACTGCAAATGTTTGAATTTGAATAACTTGCCTCAAAAGAGAGAGTTAATATTGTTCCAGGTCTGGAATATCTTGAAATAAAGATGATCCACAGATAAAATAGTCTGCAGTTCAAATGTTTGTATAAGGTTAATCATGTGGCATGTATTAATTTTGATTAAGTTGCCTTCTGAGATGCAGTCAAGTATATTCCAAGTCTAGATCAAACAATCCAGGCCTGGAATATCAAATAAAAGATGTTAATACCTTTTAAGGTGAAATATTTGACAAAAAACTCAATATTTTACAATTTTAGTGAGTTAAGCTCTATACACGATTAACCTAAAAATTGCAATCTGCAATATCAGAAAATTTGAATAACATGCCTCATAAGAGACAGTTAAAAATATTCCAGATCTAGAACACAGAAAGACGCTATATGGTCAACAGAAATGGCTCAATTACTTTTCTTTTTTCTTCTTTATTTCCCCATTTTTCTTGTTTTTTCTTTCTTTTTTTCTTTTTTTTTTTTTCATTGAGCATCATTCCAGCAGACCAAAGATATACGTGTAAAAGAATAAACCAGTACTGGAATATCACATTTAATAAAGATGGTATATGGTCAACTGAAACAAGCTCAACATTAGTGAATACTCAGACTTCAGCAGACCAGAGATCTATGTGTATGGTCAACCACAACACCTGGACACTAAAAAGCATTCAAATATTAAGAAAAGGTCTTTTTGGTAAGTAAAAATAATTATCTAAAAATATAAATTCCAAGTGACCAGATTGATGTGTATGGTACAACCATGTGACTGCACTTTGTTGGAATTTGATTAACTGTCTCAAATAGACAGTTAAAAATATACCAGCACTGGAATATTTAATTAGTCAGTAAAATGTCCTCCTTTAAAACAGGGTCCACTTCTACTGACCACAGAAATGTCTGTTTGTTTTACTGTACAGTAACCCCTCTTAATGAGGCCATCTTTTCTGCACAGTATTTATTAATTAGCTGCACCTTTGAATAGAGAACCTCTTAGGATGGAGATGTACTGTATGATCTATTTATTTTTATCTGGTCTGTAAAAAAAGATAAAATCAAAAAAATTAGAATGATAAATTAGGACCATTCATTTTGAAGTTTTCAAGGATCAGTAACACTTATCAAGGACTTCACTAGAGGAGGGATTTTTCTATGATCAAGTTTCTTTCTGATTAGTCTACTGGTATATTAAATATAAATAAAATTGTTTCTATTTTTTATCATGGCAAAAAAAATAAGCAAGGTGAGGCCATCTTTTTACAGTTTTTATAAATCAGACTCATAAAGGACCTTCCTAAAAGGGTGTTAACTACTGTTTGAAACAAAATGGTTGTCAAAAATATATCCTTATGGTTAAGATAAAAAAATATATTTAATTTGATATGTTTATGGTAATACAATAACATATTGTAAAATAACAATTTGTGTGTTTTGTTAATACGTGTGTGTGTGTGTGTGTGTGTGTGTGTGTGTGTGAATTAACATTAAAAGACCAGCTTTGTGGTTATTTCATGTATGCATGATTAACCTAGTGACTGCAGATGTTTGAATTTGAATAACTTGCCTCAAACGAGACAGTTAATATTGTTCCAGGTTTGGAATGTATCTTGAAATAAAGATGATCCACAGATAAAATACTCTGCAGATCAAATGTTTGTATAAGGTTAATCATGTGGCATGTATTAATTTTAATTAAGTTGCCTTCTGAGAGGCAGTCAAGTATATTCCAAGTCTAGATCAAACAATCCAGGCCTGGAATATCAAATAAAAGACATTAATATCTTTTCAGCTGAAACATTAAATATAAATCTCAATCTTTTACTGATTTTAGAGGCCAAAGCCTATACACATGATTAACCTTAATAATTGCAATTTGCAATTTTAGGAAATTTGAATAACATGCCTCATAAGAGACAGTTAAAAATATTCCAGATCTAGAACACAGAAAGACGCTATATGGTCAACAGAAATGGCTCAATTACTTTTTATTTCTTCTTTTTTCTATTTTTTTTTTTTTTTTTTTTTTTTCATTGAGCATCATTCCAGCAGACCAAAGATATACGTGTAAAAGAATAAACCAGTACTGGAATATCACATTTAATAAAGATGGTATATGGTCAACTGAAACAAGCTCAACATTAGTGAATACTCAGACTTCAGCAGACCAGAGATCTATGTGTATGGTCAACCACAACACCTGGACACTAAAAAGCATTCAAATATTAAGAAAAGGTCTTTTTGGTAAGTAAAAATAATTATCTAAAAATATAAATTCCAAGTGACCAGATTGATGTGTATGGTACAACCATGTGACTGCACTTTGTTGGAATTTGATTAACTGTCTCAAATAGACAGTTAAAAATATACCAGCACTGGAATATTTAATTAGTCAGTAAAATGTCCTCCTTTAAAACAGGGTCCACTTCTACTGACCACAGAAATGTCTGTATGGTTTACTGTACAGTAACCCTTCTTAATGAGGCCATCTTTTCTGCACAGTATTTATTAATTAGCTGCACCTTTGAATAGAGAACCTCTTAGGATGGAGATGTACTGTATGATCTAGTTTATTTTTATCTGGTCTGTAAAAAAAGATAAAATCAAAAAAATTAGAATGATAAATTAGGGCCATTCATTTTGAAGTTTTCAAGGATCAGTAACACTTATCAAGGACCTCACTAGAGGAGGGATTTCTCTATGATCAAGTTTCTTTCTGATTAGTCTACTGGTATATTAAATATAAATAAAATATTGTTTCTATTTTTTATCATGGCTTAAAAAATAAGCAAGGTGAGGCCATCTCTTTACAGTTTTTATAAATCAGACTCATAAAGGACCTTCCTAAAGGGGGATAACTACTGTTTGACACAAAATGGTTTTCAAAAATATATCCTTATGGTTAAGATAAAAAAATAAATTTAAATTGTTATGTTTTTGGTAATACAATAACATATTGTAAAAACACAATTTGTGTGTTTTGTTAATACATGTCATAAAGTGTGTGTGTGTGTGTGTGTGTGTGTGAATTAACATTAAAAGACCAGCTTTGAGGTTATTTTATGTATGCATAATTAACCTAGTGACTGCAAATGTTTGAATTTGAATAACTTGCCTCAAAAGAGAGAGTTAATATTGTTCCAGGTCTGGAATATCTTGAAATAAAGATGATCCACAGATAAAATAGTCTGCAGTTCAAATGTTTGTATAAGGTTAATCATGTGGCATGTATTAATTTTGATTAAGTTGCCTTCTGAGATGCAGTCAAGTATATTCCAAGTCTAGATCAAACAATCCAGGCCTGGAATATCAAATAAAAGATGTTAATACCTTTTAAGGTGAAATATTTGACAAAAAACTCAATATTTTACAATTTTAGTGAGTTAAGCTCTATACACGATTAACCTAAAAATTGCAATCTGCAATATCAGAAAATTTGAATAACATGCCTCATAAGAGACAGTTAAAAATATTCCAGATCTAGAACACAGAAAGACGCTATATGGTCAACAGAAATGGCTCAATTACTTTTCTTTTTTCTTCTTTATTTCCCCATTTTTCTTGTTTTTTCTTTCTTTTTTTCTTTTTTTTTTTTTCATTGAGCATCATTCCAGCAGACCAAAGATATACGTGTAAAAGAATAAACCAGTACTGGAATATCACATTTAATAAAGATGGTATATGGTCAACTGAAACAAGCTCAACATTAGTGAATACTCAGACTTCAGCAGACCAGAGATCTATGTGTATGGTCAACCACAACACCTGGACACTAAAAAGCATTCAAATATTAAGAAAAGGTCTTTTTGGTAAGTAAAAATAATTATCTAAAAATATAAATTCCAAGTGACCAGATTGATGTGTATGGTACAACCATGTGACTGCACTTTGTTGGAATTTGATTAACTGTCTCAAATAGACAGTTAAAAATATACCAGCACTGGAATATTTAATTAGTCAGTAAAATGTCCTCCTTTAAAACAGGGTCCACTTCTACTGACCACAGAAATGTCTGTTTGTTTTACTGTACAGTAACCCCTCTTAATGAGGCCATCTTTTCTGCACAGTATTTATTAATTAGCTGCACCTTTGAATAGAGAACCTCTTAGGATGGAGATGTACTGTATGATCTATTTATTTTTATCTGGTCTGTAAAAAAAGATAAAATCAAAAAAATTAGAATGATAAATTAGGACCATTCATTTTGAAGTTTTCAAGGATCAGTAACACTTATCAAGGACTTCACTAGAGGAGGGATTTTTCTATGATCAAGTTTCTTTCTGATTAGTCTACTGGTATATTAAATATAAATAAAATTGTTTCTATTTTTTATCATGGCAAAAAAAATAAGCAAGGTGAGGCCATCTTTTTACAGTTTCTATAAATCAGACTCATAAAGGACCTTCCTAAAAGGGGGTTAACTACTGTTTGAAACAAAATGGTTGTCAAAAATATATCCTTATGGTTAAGATAAAAAAATATATTTAATTTGATATGTTTATGGTAATACAATAACATATTGTAAAATAACAATTTGTGTGTTTTGTTAATATGTGTGTGTGTGTGTGTGTGTGTGTGTGTGTGTGTGTGTGAATTAACATTAAAAGACCAGCTTTGTGGTTATTTCATGTATGCATGATTAACCTAGTGACTGCAGATGTTTGAATTTGAATAACTTGCCTCAAACGAGACAGTTAATATTGTTCCAGGTTTGGAATGTATCTTGAAATAAAGATGATCCACAGATAAAATACTCTGCAGATCAAATGTTTGTATAAGGTTAATCATGTGGCATGTATTAATTTTAATTAAGTTGCCTTCTGAGAGGCAGTCAAGTATATTCCAAGTCTAGATCAAACAATCCAGGCCTGGAATATCAAATAAAAGACATTAATATCTTTTCAGCTGAAACATTAAATATAAATCTCAATCTTTTACTGATTTTAGAGGCCAAAGCCTATACACATGATTAACCTTAATAATTGCAATTTGCAATTTTAGGAAATTTGAATAACATGCCTCATAAGAGACAGTTAAAAATATTCCAGATCTAGAACACAGAAAGACGCTATATGGTCAACAGAAATGGCTCAATTACTTTTTATTTCTTCTTTTTTCTATTTTTTTTTTTTTTTTTTTTTTTTTCATTGAGCATCATTCCAGCAGACCAAAGATATACGTGTAAAAGAATAAACCAGTACTGGAATATCACATTTAATAAAGATGGTATATGGTCAACTGAAACAAGCTCAACATTAGTGAATACTCAGACTTCAGCAGACCAGAGATCTATGTGTATGGTCAACCACAACACCTGGACACTAAAAAGCATTCAAATATTAAGAAAAGGTCTTTTTGGTAAGTAAAAATAATTATCTAAAAATATAAATTCCAAGTGACCAGATTGATGTGTATGGTACAACCATGTGACTGCACTTTGTTGGAATTTGATTAACTGTCTCAAATAGACAGTTAAAAATATACCAGCACTGGAATATTTAATTAGTCAGTAAAATGTCCTCCTTTAAAACAGGGTCCACTTCTACTGACCACAGAAATGTCTGTATGGTTTACTGTACAGTAACCCTTCTTAATGAGGCCATCTTTTCTGCACAGTATTTATTAATTAGCTGCACCTTTGAATAGAGAACCTCTTAGGATGGAGATGTACTGTATGATCTAGTTTATTTTTATCTGGTCTGTAAAAAAAGATAAAATCAAAAAAATTAGAATGATAAATTAGGGCCATTCATTTTGAAGTTTTCAAGGATCAGTAACACTTATCAAGGACCTCACTAGAGGAGGGATTTCTCTATGATCAAGTTTCTTTCTGATTAGTCTACTGGTATATTAAATATAAATAAAATATTGTTTCTATTTTTTATCATGGCTTAAAAAATAAGCAAGGTGAGGCCATCTCTTTACAGTTTTTATAAATCAGACTCATAAAGGACCTTCCTAAAGGGGGATAACTACTGTTTGACACAAAATGGTTTTCAAAAATATATCCTTATGGTTAAGATAAAAAAATAAATTTAAATTGTTATGTTTTTGGTAATACAATAACATATTGTAAAAACACAATTTGTGTGTTTTGTTAATACATGTCATAAAGTGTGTGTGTGTGTGTGTGTGTGTGTGAATTAACATTAAAAGACCAGCTTTGAGGTTATTTTATGTATGCATAATTAACCTAGTGACTGCAAATGTTTGAATTTGAATAACTTGCCTCAAAAGAGAGAGTTAATATTGTTCCAGGTCTGGAATATCTTGAAATAAAGATGATCCACAGATAAAATAGTCTGCAGTTCAAATGTTTGTATAAGGTTAATCATGTGGCATGTATTAATTTTGATTAAGTTGCCTTCTGAGATGCAGTCAAGTATATTCCAAGTCTAGATCAAACAATCCAGGCCTGGAATATCAAATAAAAGATGTTAATACCTTTTAAGGTGAAATATTTGACAAAAAACTCAATATTTTACAATTTTAGTGAGTTAAGCTCTATACACGATTAACCTAAAAATTGCAATCTGCAATATCAGAAAATTTGAATAACATGCCTCATAAGAGACAGTTAAAAATATTCCAGATCTAGAACACAGAAAGACGCTATATGGTCAACAGAAATGGCTCAATTACTTTTCTTTTTTCTTCTTTATTTCCCCATTTTTCTTGTTTTTTCTTTCTTTTTTTCTTTTTTTTTTTTTCATTGAGCATCATTCCAGCAGACCAAAGATATACGTGTAAAAGAATAAACCAGTACTGGAATATCACATTTAATAAAGATGGTATATGGTCAACTGAAACAAACTCAACATTAGTGAATACTCAGACTTCAGCAGACCAGAGATCTATGTGTATGGTCAACCACAACACCTGGACACTAAAAAGCATTCAAATATTAAGAAAAGGTCTTTTTGGTAAGTAAAAATAATTATCTAAAAATATAAATTCCAAGTGACCAGATTGATGTGTATGGTACAACCATGTGACTGCACTTTGTTGGAATTTGATTAACTGTCTCAAATAGACAGTTAAAAATATACCAGCACTGGAATATTTAATTAGTCAGTAAAATGTCCTCCTTTAAAACAGGGTCCACTTCTACTGACCACAGAAATGTCTGTTTGTTTTACTGTACAGTAACCCCTCTTAATGAGGCCATCTTTTCTGCACAGTATTTATTAATTAGCTGCACCTTTGAATAGAGAACCTCTTAGGATGGAGATGTACTGTATGATCTATTTATTTTTATCTGGTCTGTAAAAAAAGATAAAATCAAAAAAATTAGAATGATAAATTAGGACCATTCATTTTGAAGTTTTCAAGGATCAGTAACACTTATCAAGGACTTCACTAGAGGAGGGATTTTTCTATGATCAAGTTTCTTTCTGATTAGTCTACTGGTATATTAAATATAAATAAAATTGTTTCTATTTTTTATCATGGCAAAAAAAATAAGCAAGGTGAGGCCATCTTTTTACAGTTTCTATAAATCAGACTCATAAAGGACCTTCCTAAAAGGGGGTTAACTACTGTTTGAAACAAAATGGTTGTCAAAAATATATCCTTATGGTTAAGATAAAAAAATATATTTAATTTGATATGTTTATGGTAATACAATAACATATTGTAAAATAACAATTTGTGTGTTTTGTTAATGTGTGTGTGTGTGTGTGTGTGTGTGTGTGTGTGTGAATTAACATTAAAAGACCAGCTTTGTGGTTATTTCATGTATGCATGATTAACCTAGTGACTGCAGATGTTTGAATTTGAATAACTTGCCTCAAACGAGACAGTTAATATTGTTCCAGGTTTGGAATGTATCTTGAAATAAAGATGATCCACAGATAAAATACTCTGCAGATCAAATGTTTGTATAAGGTTAATCATGTGGCATGTATTAATTTTAATTAAGTTGCCTTCTGAGAGGCAGTCAAGTATATTCCAAGTCTAGATCAAACAATCCAGGCCTGGAATATCAAATAAAAGACATTAATATCTTTTCAGCTGAAACATTAAATATAAATCTCAATCTTTTACTGATTTTAGAGGCCAAAGCCTATACACATGATTAACCTTAATAATTGCAATTTGCAATTTTAGGAAATTTGAATAACATGCCTCATAAGAGACAGTTAAAAATATTCCAGATCTAGAACACAGAAAGACGCTATATGGTCAACAGAAATGGCTCAATTACTTTTTATTTCTTCTTTTTTCTATTTTTTTTTTTTTTTTTTTTTTTCATTGAGCATCATTCCAGCAGACCAAAGATATACGTGTAAAAGAATAAACCAGTACTGGAATATCACATTTAATAAAGATGGTATATGGTCAACTGAAACAAGCTCAACATTAGTGAATACTCAGACTTCAGCAGACCAGAGATCTATGTGTATGGTCAACCACAACACCTGGACACTAAAAAGCATTTAAATATTAAGAAAAGGTCTTTTTGGTAAGTAAAAATAATTATCTAAAAATATAAATTCCAAGTGACCAGATTGATGTGTATGGTACAACCATGTGACTGCACTTTGTTGGAATTTGATTAACTGTCTCAAATAGACAGTTAAAAATATACCAGCACTGGAATATTTAATTAGTCAGTAAAATGTCCTCCTTTAAAACAGGGTCCACTTCTACTGACCACAGAAATGTCTGTATGGTTTACTATACAGTAACCCCTCTTAATGAGGCCATCCTTTCTGCACAGTATTAATTAGCTGCACTTATGAATGGAGGACCTCATTAGATGGAGCTCTACTGCATGATCTAGTGTTTTTTTTTTATTCTGGTCTTTATAAAAAATATAGAATCAAAAAAAAAAAATTCTTGATAAATTAGGGGTTAAAGAATTAGCCCAAGGTGACCATCTATTTTGTACAGTATTTAAAAAATTAATTGTGCTTATAAATAGAGAACTTTTCTAGAAGAGAAGGGAACTATTGTATGATGAAGTTACTTTCCAAACAGTGTAAAATATATGTAAAAAAAAAACTTGTATGGTTTATCAGGGTTTAACAATTAATTCAGTGTGGCCATGCTGTTTGTAAATAAATCAGCTGCAATCATAGAGGGCCCTATAAGAGGAGGTAACTACTTATAATTACAATAATTTAAAAAATATACAATAACTCATTATAAAATTATTGTAGGTCTTTGTAAATTGTGGCACATTTTATAAATGCAAGTTGTCAAATACTGTACAAAAGTGGTAAATTGTAACTGGAAAGTGTGTATGTGTTTTAATACAGCAACTGTAATACTATGTTGTTGTTTTGTTTTATGAGTATATTGGGTTAATTGTGCGTTTGATTTGAATTTGTGTTTGTGAATTGTGTGTGTGTGCGTGTGTAAAACATGTAACTAAAGTTTATAAATTTGCCATTTAAACAGAAATACATGTTTAATCAAACTTGCTTAATGATTATATAAAACAAAAATAACTGCATTTCAGTCAAATTTGGATACGGATATATAAAATATATAAAAATTGATCCTTTAGGTTTAATCAAAATATTTGGGTTATAGATTACACAAATGGTGGACTTTTGATAATGTCAGACTTAATGCAAAAATTGGGTTCAAATGTCACAGGTTCAAAATTTTATCCTCGAACATGCTCTAACATAATCTAGTCAATTCATATGCATATTTTAGCCCTTTTAATTTCAAGAGTAGTATTTCATCCTTTCAACAGTTTGATCTGTGACACAAATGATAAAGATGACTTGATTTTTACAAGAAATAGGTCTGAATGTCTGTACAGGTTTAGAATTTCAGTCTTGTCTGGATCTCAGTCATCTCATTCTAAAGTAGTTGATTTCTTTGATTTATTTTCCCCATTTTTTTTCAAAGACATTTGTCCTTTTAACAGTTTAATCCTCCATTCCAGGGCTCCATAAACGCCAGTAAGGTCAATCCACGGTAGGTACATCACCCCCCCAACGATCAGCAAAGGCTACCCCCCCCCACTCCCAGAACAATTTTCTGTTTGTTTTTTAAAAAACACACACCAGATGGGTAAAGAAATAAACATTGAATTTTTTTATTTGAAAATATGGCGTTAACGTACTGCTTTTTATCTTCCCATAACTGTCCAGTTGTTGGCAATGCAACAAAACATCAATAAACAGTTAAACTGAATTCTGTTTGGTACATCAGGATATCTGTTGTTTCAATTATAAATTACAAATCAATGTGTGACAATGTCGCATTTATAGATAAATGTTCATAAATACCGCTTATTAATATCTTGCAACAATCCCATCACTGGTAACTTAAAATAGATCGACATATTACAGATACAAAAACCACGTGTAATGCCGTGATCATGTTGTTGTTGTTGGTAACCAGAAAAACGGTCATTATCAATCTAGTCAGCCCTTGTATAGAAGTCAGGGGAGGTTATAAAGTATAAACTGGATTGATCAGGCACGTGTATGTGTTTGTATACTCTAGTAGAAACAATGTTCACAGGTGAAGCCACTAGTAATCAATTAACTAGTAAGGTATTAGGTAATTACCTGTGAATAGGGAAGTTCAGTGAATCGTGACACTGTCCTGAGTAATTATTGTTAACAAGCCGGCATTAAAGAATTTTTAATCAGATTTTGTCTTACTATTAGCCCATGGGAAAAAAGCTGATTCGGATATTTTTCAATCGGCTTTTTTAAGTTTGAATCGGCATTTTTGGCCAAAAATCGGTGTTTGTGAAGGCCTGATCCATACCAAAAAGGGTTTCAGAAACCTGCATGTTTTAAATTAACATAAGAACACTGGTGCATTTTAAAGAACCAAAATCAGTTTACAATGCTTATTAAAGAGGGATAAATGTCCGATTACAAATAATGACATACACATTATTAGGTATTATAGTGTGCATTAAAAAGAAGAAAAGAGATGTTAGGTTAAATGATTAGCTCTGGACATTTTAGTTTATTAGTCTAGTGAAGATAAGTAAGGGGGTAGTTTGTCATTATTTGATTATCGATCAATTACATGAACACTCCAAATATTGTAATTTTGCTATACACCAGTAGCCCTGCATTAATTTTCAGAAGCACTGCTGTGATTTCTAAACCATTTTACTTAGTAGGAGTTTTGAATCATTTCACTCTTTCACTCACTAGGAGTTTTGAATCATTTCACTATTTCACTCACTAGGAGTTTTGAATCATTTTACTATTTCACTTACAAGGAGTTTTGAATCATTTCACTATTTCACTCACAAGGAGTTTTGAATCATTTCACTATTTCACTTACAAGGAGTTTTGAATCATTTCACTATTTCACTCACTAGGAGTTTTGAATCATTTCACCATTTCACTCACTAGGAGTTTTGAATCATTTCACTCACTAGGA
Source organism: Tegillarca granosa (assembly GCA_029721355.1). Taxonomy (NCBI): domain Eukaryota; kingdom Metazoa; phylum Mollusca; class Bivalvia; order Arcoida; family Arcidae; genus Tegillarca; species Tegillarca granosa. The sequence goes on from CM056602.1 coordinate 45,541,237, forward strand.
GTTTTGAATCATTTCACTCACTAGGAGTTTTGAATCATTTCACTCACTAGGACTTTTGAAGAATAATTGCTGAAAGGTTAGCGAGTTGATGTTTAAAGCCACATTAGCAATTTTGAAGCTATTTGTTGCTAGGAAATGTAAATGGATACAATAGTATAAATAAATAACTAAATAAATGCAAAATTTGATAAATTAGAATTATAAAATTTAGTTTAAATTATGTCAACACTGAGAATAAACAGCTGCGCCTGGAGCACATGATATGCCCGTCAGATATTTAAACTTCTTTTTTAATGTCTTGACATTTAGCTGAAACATGTTTTTTTAAAACAAAATAGCAAATTTATTTCTCAATGTTTATTCACAAACCTTTTTGATTATAGGACAAATATAACACAAAAGTTTCATAAAAAAATTCAAATGATTTTTGAGTTACAACATGCAAAAAAATGCCTAAAATTTGACAATTAAAGGCCAATAACTCTACAACAAGAAAACATAAGAATCTCAAAAATAAAAGGGAACTCTCTGCCATGGATACCAATGTAACACAAAAGTTTCATTCAAATTGTTCAAAGCATTTTTGAGTTATTGTACAACATGCAAAAAAATGCCTAAAATTTGACAATTAAAGACCAATAACTCCGCAACTAGAAAACATGAATCTCAAAAACAAAAGGGAGCTTTGTGCCATAGATACAAACATTTCACAAAAGTTTCATTAAAATTGCTCAAAGCATTCTCGAGTTAGTGTGCGACGTGTGGACATATGACCTTACAGACTGACGGACTGCGCCATACCATAATACGTCCCGTCATAGACGGGCATATAAAAAGGATGAATAAAGCAATCAAATTTTATTATTTACCAAAGGAGATTTAAACTTTCATGTACTCTGACATTGCTAATAAGATGTTGAATAAAAAATGACTATGTAGCTGCAAAGACAAACTGATGAAAGGATCAAACACTTAAAACCAATTATACCCATGTTATATTTTTCATGGCAGCTGAATCTTTGCCAGATCATTCAGCTGATCCTTTACCAGATCACTGGCTGAACCTTTGCCAGAGAATTCAGCTAAACTTTTTCCAATAATTAAGCCGAAACTTTGCCAGAGATTTCAACTAAACCTTTGCCAGAGCAATCAGCTGAACCTTTGCCAAATCATTCAACTGAACCTTTGCCAGATCATTCAACTGAACCTTTTCCAGACCATTAAGTTCAACCTTTGCTAGATAATTTAGATGATTATTTGCCAGATATTTTAAAAATGTTTACTTACCACCACCAGTGGCAAACTTATATTTCTTCTTCTTGTCTTAACATCTACAAAATTAAAAGAATAAGCATATTAAAAGCATGTGAAAAAGAAAAGGTCACATTTTGGACAATTAAAATTTAAAGGGTACCTGTAACGATTTTCAGTTTTGACATATTTTATTCGTCGTACTTAAATATGACTGTAGCGAAAATTCTATAAAATTCCATTCCATAATAAGGTAGATAATGGTGATTTTCTGATACATCCCTAGAAATCCAAATCAAAAAGGTCGATATTGAGGCTCCCGTGTTGTGACGTCATACCAGTAACATACCTCCACAGAATATTATTTACCAACTACTAAAATAAGTAAAATACGAACTCGTATAACTTTCTATGATTATTTTACGGGAAAACCAATGAAGTGGAATTAACATTCTTTTGACATGTACCGATAATTAAGATTATTATTAATCCTTTTGTTTATTAGACACACCCCTTAGATTTAGACCCACACCTGTAATTAACAGGATGTCACTTATAATTTGCAAAATTGATTTGCAGGTTGATAAAGTTAATTAACAGGATGTCACTTATAATTTGCAAAATTGATTTGCAGGTTGATAAAGTTATCTTATGACCGGTAATATACAATAATATATTTACAGTTCGAGCAAGTAAAATAATTTTATTTGGTAAACGTTATTTGTCATATACAGGATAAAAATTTCACTCCGGAAAAATGAATATTTCATTTTTAAATTTTAAAAAGAAAAAAGAAATTTTCATTAGTTGTCATGTCAATAATAATAATAATACAATATAACTTTTAGGCAATATTGGAAATTGAAAATTAACGACCAGAATAATCTATTTAAAACATGTTTATTGATCTACTTACAGCATTTGATTTTATTAGATTTGAGTTTTCATTTTTCCTTTGGCATACATTTAGCTGCTATATTTTTAAATTCTTTATTCTATGTATAAAAATCCATAAAATTTTTATTATTATTATTATTGTTATCTTGTTTTTTTTAAAATGTGGTCTCATTCTAAAATCTGTGTCACTTTATTTTAAACAATTATCATATATTTTGTGTAAAATAATTTTTTGTTACAAACTTTGTGTAAAAATCTTCCAATTATCGAGGAAATATGATGCCGCCAGACTACTTAAACAGTTTTCTACATCACGGTCATTTAATTTCAACTGTCAAAAAACATTGCACAAAAGATTTGATTTTTATGTATAGATTTTTAGCAGGTGCCACTTTCATGTGCTGATTATCAATTTTTATTAAAATCAGCACATGACACCACAGTATGTTCCATAATATTCATCCGGTAGTCTGTCCAGTCCGACTTAATAAAATAATTTATTTACAAAAAGTCAAAGATATCAATTTTCCAGTTATTGACCAGTTAACACTCGTCATGTATTTTCAACAGCTATGCAACGAAATGCAGTCACAATTCTCGAGTAGGTTGGGACTCGACTCAATATGTTCATCAGGTTCGAATAAATAACGGTTATACTGCAAATTCATCACTTAGATTGTCTACTGCTTCCCCAAATAATGACGAACTATTCGGAATAAATAGGTATATGTCAGAATAGTTACTTTTTTCTACATACGTCAATATATCCTCATTGTTACTACTGTCTATTATGTTAGATATTACTTCTAATACTGCAATGATGTCACACGTTTATAACTCATAACGAGGCGTTTCAATTTGCAGTAAAGAGAATGTTATAAAATGTGGATTTCAAACCGCTATAACTTTTTTGTCACCAATTTTGATGCGGTTTTCAATATTGTTTTATTTAAATAATATATAAAACAATTGTGATAAAAAAAAATTTTGGTTACAGGTACCCTTTAATGATGTGAATAAAATTATAGAATTTCACAGAAATATAGATTCAAAATAATTTGTAAACCAAAACTTTCCTTCACTTAAATTTGACAAATTTTGTTAATTTTGTTTAGATATTTAGGAAAATAAGATATCATTGCAAGTATTACTTAATGTTCACAGCATTTTTTATTCAGTGTTTTATTTGTTTCAAATTAGAGTGCTATATTTGCTAAATATAAGTTAAGAATATGTTAGTTATGTTTGGTCAGTTGTAATCTTGCGCAACTGGAGCTGTATTCGTATGTAGACAAATCTAAATATTACTGATAAAAAAATAATCAAGCATTTTAAGGGGCCCTAAAAATCAGAGGAAGTTACTTATAGATGTGCTCACTTGTATTATGTTGGCAAAAAAAGGGGAAGCAGTAATTAGAACTGTCAATACCTACCCACCCATTCCCAAACAAAAAAAAATTAAAAATATCTATGAAAATGGCCATAAGAAAGCAAATCTGTTCAAAAATAAATCTTAAAATTATCTGAATTTTCTATTTATATTTCAACTTTTGAAAAGTCATCTTCAACCGGATAATTAAAGGCAGTTGAGCTTTAAAGCAGACACTGTGCTGTAGAACAACAACATAGTTTTGCTTTTTACAATAACAAATTGAATGTAAAATTTCAAATTGTTATTTGTAGTACCTTTTGTAATTTCATCAGTGGTTCATAACTGGTTGTTTATCTGCAGATAATAATGCTGGTATCTTCTTATCTTCAGAGAAATGTCAGAAATGTTTCAATGTGAAAAGAAAAAGAAATCAAACCATCAATTATTTAATAAAGAATCCATTACAATATTACAGATAAAAATAACAGTCTGTGGTTTACCTAAAAAAGAAACAAAATCTGTGGTTTACCTGAAAATAAGTCTGTTGTTTACCTGAAAAAAAGGTCTGTGGTTTACCTAAAAATAGAAGTCTGGTTTACCTAAAAAAGAAACAAAATCTTTGGTTTACCTAAAAATAAAAGTCTGTGGTTTTCCTAAAATAGAAACAAAATTGTGGTTTACCTAAAAAAAAAAAACCAACAAAATCTGTGGTTTACCCTAAAAATAAAAGTCTGTGGTTTACCTAAAATAGAAACAAAATCTGTGATTTACCTAATATAGAAACAAAATCTGTGGTTTACCTAAAAAAAGACACAAAATCTGTGGTTTACCTAAAAAAGAAACAAATCTCTGGTTTACCTAAAATAAAAACAAAATCTGTTGTTTACCTAAAATATAAACAAAATCTGCAGTTTACCTAAAATAAAAACAAAATCTGCAGTTTACCTAAAATAAAAACAAAATCTGCAGTTTACCTAAAATAAAAACAAAATCTGCAGTTTACCTAAAATAAAAACAAAATCTGCAGTTTACCTAAAATAAAAACAAAATCTGCAGTTTACCTAAAATATAAACAAAATCTGTGGTTTACCTAAAATATAAACAAAATCTGCAGTTTACCTAAAATATAAACAAAATCTGCAGTTTACCTAAAATAAAAACAAAATCTGCAGTTTACCTAAAATATAAACAAAATCTGTGGTTTACCTAAAATAAAAACAAAATCTGCAGTTTACCTAAAATAAAAACAAAATCTGCAGTTTACCTAAAATAAAAACAAAATCTGCAGTTTACCTAAAATAAAAACAAAATCTGCAGTTTACCTAAAATATAAACAAAATCTGCAGTTTACCTAAAATATAAACAAAATCTGTGGTTTACCTAAAATAAAAACAAATCTGTGGTTTACCTAAAATAAAAACAAAATCTGTAGTTTACCTAAAATAGAAACATAATCTGTGGTTTACCTAAAATATAAACAAAATCTGTGGTTTACCTAAAATAAAAACAAAATCTGTGGTTTACCTAAAATAAAAACAAAATCTGTAGTTTACCTAAAATAGAAACATAAGTTGTGGTTTACCTAAAATAGAAACAAAATCTGCAGTTTACCTAAAAAAGAAACAAATCTCTGGTTTACCTAAAAATAAAAGTCTGTAGTTTACCTAAAATAAAAACAAAATCTGCAGTTTACCAAAAATAGAAACAAAATCTGTGGTTTACCTTAAAAAAGAAACAAATCTGTGGTTTACCTAAAAATAAAAGTCTGTATTTTATCTAAAATAGAAACAAAATCTGCAGTTTTCCTGAAATAGAAACAAAATCTGTGGTTTACCTAAAATAGAAACAAAATCTGTGGTTTCCCTAAAAATAAAAGTCTGTATTTTACCTAAAATAAAAACAAAATCTGCAGTTTACCTGAAATAGAAACAAAATCTGTGGTTTACCTAAAAAAGAAACAAATCTGTGGTTTACCTAAAAACAAAAGTCTGTAGTTTACCTAAAATAAAAACAAAATCTGCAGTTTACCTAAAATACAAACAAAATCTGTGATTTACCTAAAATAAAAACAAAATCTGCAGTTTACCTAAAATAGAAACAAAATCTGTGGTTTACCTAAAAAAGAAACAAATCTGTGGTTTACCTAAAAACAAAATCTGTTGTTTACCTAAAATAAAACAAAATCTGCAGTTTACTTAAAATACAAACAAAATCTGCAGTTTACCTAAAATACAAACAAAATCTGTGATTTACCTAAAATAAAAACAAAATCTGCAGTTTACCTAAAATAGAAACAAAATCTGTGGTTTACCTAAAAAAGAAACAAAATCTGTTGTTTACCTGAAATAGAAACAAAATCTGTTGTTTACCTAAAATAAAAACAAAATCTGCAGTTTACCTAAAAACAAAATCTGTTGTTTACCTAAAATAAAAACAAAATCTGCAGTTTACCTAAAATAGAAACAAAATCTGTTGTTTACCTAAAAATAAAAACAAAATCTGCAGTTTACCTAAAATAGAAACAAAATCTGTTGTTTACCTAAAAATAAATGTCTGTGGTTTTCCTAAAATAGAAACAAAAACAAATGTTTTAGTTTACCCTGAAAAAAAAAGTACAAAGAAAAAACATTGATATTGCATAAAGTAAGACAAATTAAGATTGTATTTGTTTACATTTCTGTATCAAATTCAAGTGAAATAATCTTGACTATGGATGAAAAGCGAAATATTTCTGATAATACATTTTAATATTTCTGTATGAAATTGTGAGACCAACAGAAATAATCTTGACTACGGATCAGTTAAAGCCCACAATACTACTGTGTATTTCTTTATTGTTTTACAAGATGCCTCAGAGTTGCTTCTCTTGATTTTAACTGTTGGCTACGACTGGAGATTTGCCACCATTCAATCTTCCTCTGCTTTGAATATCCAATGACTTCCATGTTTCTGCATGCCAGGTCAATTCCTGAAAACATAACACCAACCAGACCCTCGATGCATTAAGTTTCCACTCCAAAGTCTCTCTGGCGTTCGATCCATTGGGACAAGCCTGGTTCCTCGAGATCCTGAAGAGGTGGTTATCCACACAAGCCTACTAGAAAACAAAAGCATAGACATTAATGCAATCAGAAGAGATGATTATTCATTATATAAGTGAATATATTCCTGACTGCCGGTAAACACTTCTGTTGTGACTATACCTTAATCGAATGTGATACAGTGAAATAATCTTGACCGTGATTACAGCTTACAGATTACAGTGCCTCTTACCACCTATGTTCAAATCCTGCTCAGGCAGATTTTGTTCTTAAATGTCAGTTTGCTTGTCAACTGTTGGTGGTTTTTCCTTGAAACTCCAGTTTCCTCCATCATCTAAGAATCATCAATTTGGCATCCTACATGTTTAGAATCTCATTTACCTCTTTATTACTGTTCAGAATTTCAATCTTTCTGGCAGCTTAAACGCCAAATTATTGCTTGGTGTCATTTTTTCAAGCTATATTTGTCAACTTTTTGTTTAATTCTATTTACTGATGACCAATTGCACATATTAATGGAAACTAGAGTTGTATCTTAAGGAGACTAATACCCCCACAGACCCAACATCAGCAGACACACCATCTGGATTTTGTGAAAACAAATTCCATAAATGCGAGCCATTGTTTTTCAGGGCAATGACATATAAATCAACTAGTTTCAAATATTGTAATGCACATGGCGATATAGAATAATAATAATAATAATGATAATAATAAAACAAAAAATTAAAAAAATAAAAAAAAAAATATTGGAAAGCTTGTAGATTAAAACTGACTTAGTGAAATCCAGTAATCTATAATTCAGTGCATACTTACTTCTCCTTATACATATATGTATGATTTAGTGCAATATTATTCAGTCCAAAAAACACTAAATTAAATCTGTCACTAAATTTCTTATGTAAACATCAGCATTACACTTGCAGATATTATTAAGAATAAATTTGGAAGCAGTTTTAAACTTTTTAAATTTTTTTTATTAGTTTGAATATTGCTTGTAAATTATTACTATGTTTAACAACTTCATAAACTAACAACCAACAATGAAATTTGGAAAAAAATTTAAAATGGAATTTTCATGTCTTTATTTTATATCGCCAGAAAGATCCATATTTCTGGTACAAATGTGAAAAAAAAACCAACTTTTTTTCAAGTTATTGTCTAGAAAGCACTCCATCTACAGATGGATGGACAGAAGGACAAACAAATGGACAAACTGACTCCTATATGCACCCCTCCCCAAAAAAAAATGTTTGCAAAGGGGGGGGGGGGGGCGGGGCATATAAATGAATGGACAATCTTGTCTTACTTAAGTAGGTTGAAAGCGATCCAAGACTTTTTAAGGAAACTTTCAGATCCATTTACTCCCTGCTGCTGATCACTGATTTCACAAGCACTATAAAAGTTCCTAACCTGTCTGTATAGTTGGTCCAAATCCATTTTCATGAAGACAGCACAAACTCTGATCTAAAAAATATCAATAAAGTTAATGATTTAAACATAGCACAGATAAATAAATCACATTAGTATATAATCAAATTTCATCTAAATTTACTTGTTCAAATATAGGTGTCGTTAAAATGTCAAACAATTGTACGGATCAGGCTAGCCGAGAAGTGTGTAATGCTGGTCTTTTACTTCATCTAATGCAGTGGTTAATGCATGCTGTCTTTACTCAAAACCTTAGACATTTTAGTTTCATTACAGTATTTCACCTTTGCAAGAGTTTGTTCTGATCCCGACAACAGTTTACAAATTGAATTCAGATAAATTAGATAAATGTCTTTGAATTAACATGAATACACTAGTGCATATAATAATCAAAATTGAATTAAGACCGTTTTTCAACAAGGGACAAAAATAACTTTACAAATGTTGGACGGTGCATTGAAAGAAGTAGTGGTATAATGGTGTTTATCAGACTGAGGTGGTCAGTTCTGGGATGGTGGAGGAAGTCAGAGTACCCAGAAAACACCAATGACCTTTAGCAAGTAAATTAACAAACTTTCACACACTAAAAATTGAACCTAAGCACTACAAAGCACTGATCCCTAAGCCCACATTTTTTAGCACTTGGCCACAAAGACCCCCAACATTCACAAAAAAAAGGTGATAAATGTACCTTAAAAGTATTTTAATGAATTAGTCTAGTGAATGACAGTAATAGTTATCAACATTCTGATCATTGTGCTATATATCAAATAAACACACTTTTCTGATTTCCACTCCTTATCAAAAATGTTGGGGTTAAACTGCTGAATAGATAACACTTTATTTAGAGCCAAAACATTGAAGACTAAAATTCAGTCATCAAAAAAAAAAAAAAACAAAAAAAACTACAAAATGAAAGGAGGAATGACTAACAGTTATCTAAAATACACAGAAGCCATACCAGTTAAAAAACAATCCTTACTGTACAGTCATTTGAGCCTCTACTACATATATATAATTACTAACCATTTGACTACCATCCTCAACACCAACATCTGCAGCATACTGATGCTTCAGGTTTTGCTCCATCTCACTGTTTTCAACTTGACACCTTTAAAAAATATATATCATATATAAAATTAATGGAAGAAGCAATAGGTCCAAAAAGACCTTACAGCTCACATGGCAATGTATTTGCATTTGAAAAGCTATAAATATCCAATAGCTATATGCATTAACCAAGGATTTTTCACAATGAATATCATTTAATTTGGTGGTTTGGTTCTAAAGATTTCAAAAAGCTTTATTGAAAATAACACCTTACTAGAATAATCTGTGAAAACTAGGTCAACAAATTCAGAAAAACCTGTAACACATCTACTTTCTATATATCAAGTCAGAATTTTTCTTGTTTTTCTACTTATAATAATAATGGTAAATACCTTAAATTTCAGATGGCAATGTGACCCAATTTCAAATGTTTTATTAGGTTATTATACTACTGAAAAAGAAGTTTTCCCTGTTGCTAGTTCTTACAAAATCAAGGAATTTAGCCCATGATATTTTAAGTCAAATTGCCAGGATCAGTGTTTAGCTGTAAAATATTAAAAAATTCCATAGAAAATCCAAAGGACTTCAATATAAAGACTTCCAGTAGGACTTCCTTTTGTACCCCCCACCCATTAAAACAAATGTAGATTTTTTAAAAAAAAATTTCCTTCACAAAATGTAAAATATTGAATTATTATATCATTTTAACCATTAATTTAGCTAAAAAGTAAATTTGGATGGGGGGTACAAATGGAAGTTCTTCCAGACGTCTTCCTCTTGTACCCCTTACCCACTAAGTTCTAAAAAAGAATTCAACATTTCACAAAAAATTGCTTGATTTCAATTTAAGGACATTTCAGCTGAAATTAAAATTTCAGTGATGAGTAGACAAGGAAGAAGTTTTTCCTTTTTTTTTTTTTTTTTTTTTGCAAAATTTTAAAAATTGTTTTCAAAATTTAAAAATAATTTTAAACTAAATTTCAGGTTAAATGATATCCAACAGATTTCAATACTTTTGATCTTTTGGTTCAATAAGCTTCAAAATCAAAACATTTGATTAAAAAACAAATATACAATCTATTATTAATATGGAAATTTAATGATGTTTTTTACTTTTTTTGGGGGGGGGGGGCGAATTTGGAAGGACTTTTTTGTACTCTCCACATTGTGCAATGTTCTTAAAATAATAAAATCAAGCCATTTAAAAGAGTTCTGTAAAACATATTAATTCAACAATCAGTGATTTTGCTATGGTTTTTAAAAACTACCTTCTACCTTTCAGATTGGGAAAGTTTGGACCCTTTTTATGTCACATAGTATGCTCAGAATTTTGAAATTCATTGCAAAGATCTTATATTGTGACAATATATAACATTTTTTGTCTGTCAGAACAGTTTTGGACAACTGGATTTAACTTGTACTATTTGATTGTGTGTCACTGTTGCCTTTTGGGGAATTTTAGTTGTCAAATTGGGAAATTTTAGTCTTATTTCTCAAGGGGAAACTACCTTTATTCGGTAGTAATTTTAGGCAAACAAAACCACTGACAATAATTCAAAATTTTTACATGGAAATTAAATTGGGGTGGGGGACAAACAGAACTCTTGCAAAAAGTATCTGCCATTTATTTTCCTTAGAGGCAATAATTTACTCAGTATGTATTTTATGGTAAAGGCAGATAAACATGGCGACTTCCTGTCATGAAATTGTAAAAGTAGGTGGAAAATACCAAGCTTTATTGAATGGATTGGCTTTGTTTTGTACCCACCACTAAAACTCAAAATTTTAATTAATAAAATAATTACAAAGTCTATCACTGAATATGGAAATTTAAAAACTTTTTGGCATTTCTTCTGCCTTAAAATTTTTACATCATTTTATAATTATTATAATCAGTTATTAAGTAATTTCATAGAATTAATTTTTAATTTTTATTTGTAAAACTGTCACCCAATTATTACTCAACTCCAGTCCATCACCTAGTTCATTCATGCCTGAGCAAACAGGTTATTTGGCTAGTCAAAAATGAATGTGGGGTACAGAATTCATACCTATTAAAATTTTACACATGGCAATTAGAATTATGAATTTTTTTTTGGGGGGGGGGGCTTCAAAATTCTGAACATTAAAGCATACATGCAGGTAAGTTTCACAATTACACTGAGGTTTTCCTTATCTTAAAATTCAGAAATTTAAATATTTTTTAAACAATGGATCAATACTTTTGGAAAAAAAATTAAAAAATGTGGAAATACTTCCTTTTGTACCCTCCACTAAAATTTTAATTTTTACTGAAATGGCCATAAGAATGATAAAATCAAACCATTTTGCACATTTCTAGGAAAAATAAATTTTCAAAAATTTTACATAGAATTTATTTTTCATAAATAATGACATATTTAATTCTCAACATTAAGCCCCCCCCCCCCCCCCAACCCAAAAATAAAAATTTGCCAGTTTGAAGTTGAGGAAAATCTTCCTTAAGGAAGGATTGTGAACTTGAGACAGTTATAAAACTTAAAAATAATGCGAACAATTTACAATTTTACAAAAAATACCATCAGATGAAAAAGAAAAAAAACTGATCACAACTTACCTGACGACTTGGGAATGACATTCGCGCGAAGTTTTCGTGAGTGTAAAGTGAACAAAATTTTGATTGGCTCTCCATATAATCTTCTTACATTTGACCAATGCCTGCTGACGAAAAAAATGGGCTATTTCATTCAGAAGAAGGATAGGAGAGAACATCAAATTTGCTTTTTTAATCTTTAAAAAAAATCATGCCATCCCCTATTATCATATGAAATGTAACGAGAAATTTGTGAAAATAATAATGATTTTTTATTTCGCGAATATTAAATGCTGAATAAAACCAATATTGTCGGAAAATAAAATCCTGTCATCCCTATGCTTTCACTTGAATTCTTCTTTATACCAGCATTACATTTCTTGCACGTGCACACCACACCCTTCTTTGGTTGTGTTTCCTACCGTGACGGTGTTACCGCCCTCGTCCAGGCAAATATCAATTCAGTAAAGAGCCTGCCTTGCAAAATTTAATTTTAAAAAATGAAATAAAGAAGTAAAATAAGCAATAGCATGATCAGAAGTTGCTGAAAGCTGGCTATATTATGGCAAAACTTTTTCCTGCATCTTTAAGACGTTTGCATAAAGACAAATAATGCAGGTCATTTTGGGTGCTAAGCCAGGAAAATATTTTAGTGCAGATTAAATTTTATCATTAAATAAAAAAAATCTAGGGAAATGTTTGAAATATGTTTTTATTTGCGGAATTTTTAGTATTTTTTCTTCTTTTATTTGCAGAATTTTGATTAATTTTATTTTTTATTTGCGGACTTTTGAATTTTTTTTCTTGTAAAAACATGACACAAATTTGGATTCGTCTTAAAAGACCTCGGGTTTATTCTATTCCATTTTCATAAAATCCAGTAGTTGTCTAAAAACTATAGTAACTACATGCATATGTGTATATGCATATACTTAAATTTCGTTTTAACCAATTATAGGTTAACTTTACTAGTACTAGTGTCATAAACGAAATTTTAAATATTTTGTTTTATAAAAATTTCAGAATTTCGCATATGACACTAGTTTTAATTTTTCTTAAGCATTCACAAAAACTTTTTGTCCACGGATGATTAAAGTTAAGTTTTATAACCATTTCAAGGAATTTTAAAACAGGAATATATGAAGGTGTGGTCATCACTTGTTACATGAATATGAAGTTTTCGGAAAATTGTACAATTTGTGGTGGCGAGGCCTTCTACGATTTTTTTTTTTCAGAAATGCGTTAGCCAGGCGTGATAATTCATATTTTTAGGCAAACAAGGATCGGTGTAAAAAATAAACATGCTAAAGTTTTTAAAACTAAAATTTGAACAATCTTAATTGTATAAAGTTCACTTCTATTCATAAAAAAACAATACATGTATTTTAAATACCTATGGAACAGCATTTTGTGACCACGAATGGCTGTGCGTTTGTGGTTTATAATCTGAAAGTCACGCCTGGTTAATGCATTTAAGAAGCAAATAAATTGAGGCCCGTTCAAGAGTGCGTATGTACGTGATCGCATTGACTTCTAACCGTTCAGGAATGAGTGTATGCGCAAGCGCACGCGAGCAACCGCTATCAATATTTTAAGTTGTTCGCCTTAGATTCAAGATGGCGTCGTATAGTCAAATATTAAAGAAAATGATCTTAGTGAATTCTGAAAACAACATGCAGTATTGTTTTTTGTCAGTGAAAGTGTGTTAAATCGTTCAAATAAAGGTATTAACGTTTGAATTATTTCAAACATTTGTGAAGCTGCATGATATGAGTGTGTTTTTAAGTTTTTTGGGAGGATTTTATCGGTAATATATGTCTCTGGGCTTATCTAGGTCTAAACCTGTAGTTAATTCATTTCGTGAAATTTGGTAGAAAATAGATTACACTTTTTTGCGTTTGATTTTAAAAAATTCGTATAATGGCTTCAAAATATTATAACAATTAATATTTGAATATTTGAACAGATAATGACATGAGGTTCTTCTTGAATTGACCTTTGATCAAGGTCAAATGTCAAGGTAATGATCTTATTTTTTACCTTTGTGCTTTTACTCTTATGTTAGTTATTTTTGATCATATCTCAATTTAGATTTCAATTTTAGCTCACCTCTTGTTTTGATATGGTTCAAGTTTTGTAGGCTTAAAGGTCAGGGTCATAGCTGCATAACAAGACTTAAATTTTGAATTATCTGGAAAACTATCAACTTTCTGTATAAGCATGCATTTAAGAATATTTTAAGTACACTGTATTATTATGACATTCATTTTCATATATGGTTCAAGATGATGGGCTCAAAGGTAAAGATCATAGCTGCATATGAAGATTATGATTGTTAATTATCTTGAAAACTTTATTTTTTGTATAGGCATGTACATGTTTACTAGAATGTTGTAGGAATTGATACAACAATCATTTTGATATACGGTTTAAAATCATGGGTTCAAAGGTCAAGGTCATAGCTTTTTAAGAATATGTATTTTATTAGTTGGGTCCAAACTCAGGAAAAATTGGATACCGTAGTTTCTGTTATTATTGCTATTTTGTCTATTGTACTTTGCACATAATTTGGGTCACATACTCAGGTGAGCATTAAGGTCCATGCATGGAGCTCTTGTTTAAAAACCCCAGGCCCATGTAATAGATTAATATATGCCAATTGATTGGTAAACTTTAACTTTTATTTTCGTCAACAATAAAGGTTTAGTTTTGTTTTGTTTCTCCTTCTTCTATCCGATGTTTGTAAAACAGCTTAGCAGGAAGACCACTAAAATCAAGTTTTTTTTTTCCAAGACATGTAGTTATTCCATTTTGAGTCATGCCAAATTAATTTGTAGTTCGCTTCTAAAATTTAGAATTTAAAATAAAATTAATTTCATTTTCAAATCGTTTTACACCTGTCTAAAATTGAATTCAGTGGAACTTTAACAACATCAGGGTAACATTTGTCGAGCTCTTGGTCGATTTATTATATGTTATTTGCTATATTGAATAAGAGTTGGCCAGAACAGCATCATATTCCACGCTTTTATCAATTATATTTAAACTTTTTTCCCCACTTTTCCGCAATATTTATCTTTGTGCATATTTTATTCGCTCGCCTGGTTCAAATTTTGTTTGCCTGAAGAAAAATGTATTTTAGAAAAAAAATGCATTGAATTTTTAATCGCTCGCTCACCTCTATTTTTTTAAAAAAAAAAAAAAAAAAAACTTTCGAACTAAAAATTTTGTGTGGCCTTGGATGTCCAATCACATAGGTTACAGTTATGAGGACTGTACTTGAAATTTAATTGATTTTGTGCTAAAAGTGCAATGTAATGAACTACAAAAATGAAATTAGGTATAAAGGTAGAAAAAATTGTATTAACTATACATTTAAAAAAGGACACATTGACCTACTTTTCACAGTCGACTACCGAATATCTGGTTGTCATTATGTTCAGTGCCTGTGAACCGATAAGAGTTTTTTTTAATTGGTTGTCAGGGGCCTTGAGGGCTGAGTGGTTTAGAGCTTGCCCTTACAGATCACAGTGCCTCTCAGCCTAAGTTTTGGCAGTTTCTAGTGTGGAATGTTTCTTAGCAAGAGGTGAGCAGTTTTCTCTGGGAACTCTGGTTTCCCCTACATTTCTGAACTAACCATCTTCATATAAATGAATCTTGACTAGGGCTTAAAACACCAAAAATCCAATTTAATCAGTGGTCCCTCTATAAGTTTATCTTGTATTGTTTAGCTACATATTTGGTTTGTTGTCTTCTCTCTTACCAATAACTATTGCCAAGTATATGTATATGTTGTTTAACTATGAATAAACTTTTTTATGACATTATAATGTGACATTACTTGTGATTCTCATTGTAAGATATATAGAGGGTCAAGGGTTCAAACCCAGCAAAGTCAGACCATTGATTGGAAATAAGTAATGACTTGTTTTTTCTTTTAGGCATACACTAAACATTTAGAATTGGAAGTCTACATTTCCCTTGGATGACATCTTAAATACCAATGGTCCATGGCCAAAGAACCATCACTGCTTACTTCAATGAGTGCTGCACTGGGAAAATAAACATTAATCCTACTTTAACTATAGCTGGTGACATCCTGATATAAGTGAAATGTTTTTAACTGGGATGTAAAACTCCAAACAAACAACCAATCTTTACTGTTAGGACTCATATATTAAATGAATATAAAATTTTAAAAATGGAGTTGCAAAGTTTTTATCTCAGTCGGTGTTGAAAAGATGGATCAATGTTGGTCCACAAAACAGTATGCTTTGGGACCAGTATTTTTTTTTTTTTTGGTCAATGGTGCAAAGACAAACTGGTATTATCTCTGCTAAACTGATTGGTAAATTTTGATTAACCTTTTATTCAGTTTTCACAAGACAATCTATTTTGCCATAGAGAATTTTAAAAATTGCTTGTTTAAAAGTAGTTAACTTAACAAATATATGATGGTTAAGAAAGTACTTTGGCATATACCATTTAAATAATTAATATTAAACAGGATACCCTGCGTGTATGGATTGTTGTTATGCTAGTTCAGCTACTTGATCACCAAGCCCCTGCCAGTAAAACTACTCAGTTGTAGCTTTTATCGAGATACGAATGACTAAAATCATATTAATGTCATTTTATTATGCATAAAATATAAAATTTTGCTTGATAAATTAAAAATGCTTTTCAAGGATGAAAGGTTTAATCATTGTCATGGACTTTAGTATGATCTCTGAGTTCACTGTCTGTTTGAAACTCTTGCCCACATGTTTTACAACTAAACTTAAAGTGGCCTTCATTTTCCATATGTTGTAAAAGAGTTTCCACAGTAACGAAAGTCTTGTTACAAAAGTCACATTTACGTGACTGCTGATCATGTGTTGCTATGTGTTTTGATAAAAGTCTTTTAGTTAGAAACCGTTGACAACATTTTTCACATTTAAAAGCATTGCTTAACTTAAGTGATTCACTTGCTTCAATATGTCTTTGCACAGAATCTGCATCTGCAAACTGTGTTCCACAGTCATTACATTTAAAGATCATCTCCATGTGCTCTGTTTCCATTTCCTCTCGTGTTTCCCCTTCATTTCCGCAAATTATTTTCTTATGTCGTAACAGTAGATATTTCTGTTTGAATGATTCCCCACATCTGTCACAGTTAAATTGTTTGTTAACATTATGTTTTAATCTCTGATGTTTCTCTAGCAGATAAATTTGTTTAAACTTGGCATTACAGATATCACATGACATAGTTTTTATAGCCTTGCACTTGGTAGCATGGCGCTTTAAAGTCAAACTAGTTAGAAATTTTTCTCCACATTCTTTACATTCAAATTTGCAGACTGATTTCTTTTTCCTGGAGTTAGTTTCATTTTTCATTTCTGATTCTGCACTTGGGTCGCCATTTGATAATACCTCATCAGTTCTGTCATTTTCTTCTTGATCCTCATTTGAATTTTGTCCATTAGGAGCACCTGATTCAACCCCAATCTTACTGGAATATTTCTGCATGTTATGTTGTATTATGTGTCGTCTAAAAATGGACAAATCTTTCTCCTTCAAACCGCAATGCTTACAAGTGTAACTTTGAGCACTGCTGTGATTTCTCAGATGTTTAAACATACCACTTCCTGTACAGAACCGTTTGTTACAAAGATGACATTCAAATCTCTTTTCCCCAATACCATGGAAAGACAGATGGTGGTTCAGATCTATTGCAGTATAAAACACTTTTTTACATATTACACATTTATGTGATTTTACCTTGTTGTGACATTTTATAACATGTTTACGTAGAGTGGTATTTGTGTTGAAGACTTTATCACAAAGTAAGCATGTATGTATGACAGTTTCTTCTTTACTGGCCTCGTTATAACTTTTTCTCATATTAGCTGACATCAGCTGATTTATCACCTCAATTTTTTCTTCTGTTAATCTTTCTGTTTCTTGATTGGAATTTTCACTTCCTGTGGTGTTAACTTCCTGTATAACATCATCATCATTTTCCACCCCATTTTTCATTTTGTAACGAGCCACACCTGAAACCCAATTACAAAACAAGGATATTAAACTGAACTTAGCCATGCTACAGAGCAATAATTCTAAGCACATGTATTAACTGTATTCATTTTTTAAACCATAAATCAGATCGTGTTGAATATAAAACTTGATATGAATTTTATACAACTTCAAAATTTTGCAAAATTTATAGAAAAAGAAAATCTTTGAATACTTTTGAAGTTATCATATTGAAACCACTGGGTAACAGATGTGCAGACAATGGATACAGACAGCATCTCATATTTTTACTCTCTCTCTCTCTCTCTCTCTCTCTCTCTCTCTCTCTCTCTCTCTCTCTCTCTATATATATATATATATATATACTTTGTCCTAATTTTTCGAATCACCAAACAGTTGCAGTAAACCTGTCCTGACCCAATTCTCACTACTAAAACCTTAAAACTCTTCCGGCAGAATGAAATATTGATATAGGGTATATAACATTCATAAGCCAATGTAAAGAAAAGTCCAAAGAAAAGCATCTGTTATGGTTGTATTCAGTCTTTTAGACAAGTTTCTATCCCTTACCTGCACAAAAGGTATAAAACTCCTTTACCACTTGTATTCTGTTGATGAGGAATTCTTCTCCTGTGGGAGATCCAAAAAAGTTACAGAATTTCTTGGAAGAATTTGCTGTCAAAAAGACAGAATCTTCCCCCATCTTTAGCAGCTTCTGACACTAAAATATAAAAGTATATCATATATATAACTCTGAATTAAACCATTATCAGCAATGTCACAACTTTTGGTCCTAACCTAATTTCTTAAAAAAAAAAAAACAAAACAAAAACAAAAAACAAAAAAAAAAAAAAAAAAAATCCTTTAAATGAACCCCATAGAACCTTGACAGATGATGATTATGACCATAGAAACTGTATATACATGTATAACAAATTATTCAAATACCATGATCTGAATATTAAAATGATGGACCAGTTTTGTGCAGACAAAAAAAAAATTTAAGACATCAGTGACTTGCTGACAGTCAAGGGGAGACAAATCTTAAGTGTTTGTGAAGGCTTTGTACTGTACTAAAGATGAATCTAAGTTTGTTTTTCTCTTTAAAAATACAAATGTAATGTGTGTGTCTGTGAATTAAATGTAATAATCATACATAAATTATGATTGTTTAGCTCCAAAAAGTGCTACATATTTGACAACAACAGAATTTTTATTTGTGTAGCAGGATTTTACTTAAAGTAGAGATACTTATGATTGTTAGAAACAGGGGGATGCTATAAAAAAGTTGATTTCAAGTCTAGAGCTTATCCTAGTCTCAGAGAACTGAAGCAACTGGGGTTACAATACACTCCCTATAATGGATATCAAGAGGTTAACCTCAAGTATATTTTTCAATACCAATTTCATTACTGAAGCAATTGGGGTTAAAACACACTCCCTATGATGGGATATCAGTCCATCACGAGATGTTAACCTCAAGTACATGTATATTTTTCAATAATTCAATTCTCTTTTGTTTCAAGCATTTTGATTGGTCAGATCTTTTCTGTTATTTTTGCATGAAAGAATTGGCTCTGTTACCGGAACTACTTTTCTGTAATTTTTCTTGCGCATTGGTGATGAAATTTTCTTTACTTATTATTAATTTAAGTTGTAAAAGTTTTGATTACTATTTTTTATTATTCTATGAATTGAATTATAAGAAATGAAATTAATTTTTCTTTTTGTTATGGAAAAATGAAAGAATTGGTCATTTTGCACACGTAACATAATTCGCTACGCAAATTATGCAGTATGCAAAATGTCCAATTCTTTCATTTTTCCATAACAAAAAGAAAAATTAATTTCATTCCTATAATACCAATTCAGTTGACAGGTGGATACACCAGATCAATGCGAAATGAAATGTCTCGCTAAAAAATGCAAAATAGCTCAGCTGAGGTTCAAACCCAAAACCTGTGACTTAACCACCAAAGAATGTATATGCCTATGAATGCTAAAAGAAAGTCACTGGTGAATACTCTTACAGATATTATTGTATTCTATATTAAACTTACAATCAGTTTGACTTCATCTCTAAGTTTCTGTATGTACTCATCTTCTGGTTTTATGGATTCATCTTCTTCTTGTTCATCTTCCTCTGTAATATCACTGTTTACTGCTATCTGTTCTTCTGGAGTAATATCTGCCATTTTCTTTAATACTGTGAACAATGACTTTACCAATAAGTACCTTAAATAGAGAAACACATATTTTCATTTTGATAAAAATACTTAATTAGGGTTGACCCAAGGGTTGCACTGAGATAGACACCATCTGGCAAGAGAAAGAGAGGAAGACCAAAAGAAACATGGAGAAGATCTGTAGAGAATGAGATAAAAGAAAACACTTGGACATGGGGACAGATCCAAAGATGGACACAAGACAGGCCAGTATGGAAGTCTCTGGTGACGGCCTTATGTGCTAACCAGTACGAAGAGGACTAAGTAAGTAAGTAATTAAGTAAGTGAGAGGTTCAGACCAGGACTCAAAATTCATGAGCTGTATGTTTTAACTCCATTCAGATTGAGTCAAACATTCTAGATTTTGCTTGATTTTCTTTGTGTATCAGTGTATTGTGTGATGTTCCCTTTTAAGTCTTTTGGGGCTTTTCCCAGTCAGATATCAATTACCTAGCAGAGGTCCTTCTTGTCAAAGTGATCTAATGTGTCATGTAATGGACCATAGTAGCTTTCACCACTACTGGTGAATCTTGAAATCAAATCTCAGACTCGGAAAAAAAAAAAAAACAACGAAGACACTGAAACTTACAAGTCTCTATCTGGGTCCTCCACTGCCTCCTAACGGAAGATAGTTATTGATTGTAAAAGTTAAGTAGGAAAAAGGGAATACGGGACAATTCTTCCATTTCTGGAGCACTATTTACCCATTATTAAAGATATAACAAGCGACATTTAAATGCCGCTGATATAACCTGTAGTCAATACATAAAAATAAGAAAGACCAGTCTAATTAAATACTATTTGCGAATTATCTGTTCATTTTTTTCCATATTACAATAAATGATCAAGACTAAATTTCTTCAAAATGCGTTTATCAATATCGACACAGTAGCTGAGGTACATTATATATCAAATATTGATTGAATAGTACTTGATCTATTTATCACTGCCAGATTAGTACTAGTTCAATAGCATTTGATTCACGTAATTGTTTTGAAGCACATGACCTTTTTATTACCCACTGTCACATATTGATTGGATCTGACCTATTTATCTGCTTATTTAACTTAGGCTCTCACGCGACTCCTACCCCTGAGCCACCTATCGCCAGCAACATTAAAAACATTTCATTTATTATTATTATTATTATTATTATTATTATTATTATTATTATTATTATATTTTAATTTTTATTATTATTATGATTATAATTTTTTTCAATTTTTTTTATCAGATTCACTGTTAGTAGTTTAAAGGTCACGGTGAAAAAATAATCAGGAAACTATATATTAAATGCGGAAGAAAACATCACTATATTATGATAGATAATCTATAATTTACAAGTAGTTGATTTTACAAAACAATATGAATACATCCGGTCATTACGTGCACGTGCATAATTATCACATGCTTACACTTAATAAAAAAGTCACATGTTCAATTAACTGTGCATCTGTGTTCAAAAAATCATACAAACCCATTGAATAGATAGAAATTATTAAAGTAATATTGCTTTCCGGCCAAATAGGTTCGGGACGAATAAATTAAAAGAGAAACACATGACAGAACTATATCGTTATAATATTGGCACGCTGATTCAAGTGTATAACTCAAAATCAAACGTTGCATAAATGTTCTTAACATTTTCTTTAAATGGTTACTGTCTTTCCAATAGTTCATTATACAGTTGCGATCTGAGAGAAAAAAAAACTTGAAAACATAGCCTATTTCAAATACTTCTTAATATAATACAGGTAGTTTTTAACGACAGTGTTGTGGCGTCTAGTTACTTGCGGTTAAGCAATTTAATTACGGTGCTTAAGGTGACTAATAATCTGCGGAATGGTAGCAGGGCGTTTTATTGACTATTAACCTTCTTTATTTGTTAACTGAGCTTCATGACCAGAACCTGACGATTGTCTTGTTATGTTTTGAATTGTATGCATTTTAACAATGGTTAAGATAGTCCCTCAGCGCTCAATTTTAGACCAACAGAATTTAAAACATTTTTGTAAATAATATTTTCAATGTTGTTGAAAATGGTTTTTATATTATTATGCAGATAATAATAATCTGTCTTTTATACATAAATACCCACTTTTTATGAAAATTGTTTTAGAAACCGAATGTATGTCTTTTGTAGATAAGTTTGATAAAAATTTTATGCAAGCAAAACCAGATAAATTTCAAGCCATCTGCTTAGGAAGCAAAGCAATAAAAGATTATTACCTTTTAATGTTGATAACGCTGTTATTCCCTGTAAGGAAGAATTAACACTCCCGTGTGTAGATATTGACAATAAGTTAAATTTTGATAAACATGTGTCAAATATATCAAGAAAGCCACCTGATAACTAGCAGTTTTAAAGCGTATCGACAGATTTTTAACAAAACAAGGCAAAAAGATTACTTTTTAATCTTTTATTGTATCAAATTTTAATTATTGTCCTATTGCATTGCATTTCTGTGGACAAAAAGAACACTGTGAAAATGGAAAAATTACAAAGAAGGGCAGTGCGTTTTATTTCAGAAGATTTTGAAACGCTTATATATACATTTTACTGCCAAGTAACAGTTTCGATTTTTTACATGTAAATAGACTTAAAATATGGCAAAATAAGTTTTGAAAATTTTTCAAAAATTATCACTAGAATATATAAATGATCTCATATCTTCTAAAGATTTAATTTATAATTTTAGAAACAGCATTAAAGTAGCCATGCCACAAGACTGTTGTGCAATTGGGATTTTTCATACTGTACATGTAAATTATGCAGGCAAAATTTAGTCAAATAATTTTATCAAACAGCTTTTTACTACTCGGCAAATTTTAAGTTTTTGCCAAATCATTTTTATTTATTTATTTATTTATTTATTTATTTATTTATTATTTATTTATTTATTTATTTATTTATTTATTTATTTAGTAAGTTAAATTATTTTTATGATCATAATAATACATTTTCTTTTTACCTTCTTTTAGTAAATTACAAACCTCTTATTTTGTATTTTAATTTGGATGTTTCAGTTCCGTCTTATTTTATTTGAAATAATGTTTTTATGCATGTCTTTGTGTCGCCTGTTATTTTATTTTATATTATGTTTTATAATTTATATATGTTTGTCGAAATACAAGCTCTACAGAGCTTATGTTTTCTGTTATAAATATTCGACATAAAATAAAGTTTCTTTTATTTTGTATCTTGTTCTAAGCTTAAATTCCACAACGTACGGGTCCATTCTCCTGGTTTCGGATTTGCGGTTCTGAAACAGTTCCCGTTTTGTATTTTACACTAATGTAAACCGGAAAATGGAGGAAATATGGCTGAGTTAGGTGATGTTAGAGTGGAAGAAAGTCTGCGTGTGAAAATTGGTAAGGTTATGGCGGGATTGTTAAATGAAACTTACCTTGTTTAGTTCAGATATATCACATGGAAAGTAAGTAAGCGGTTGTCAGTGGCGGACCGTGGCAATTTACGTTAGTCTTTAGCCAGTAGCATTCAATAGTCAATAGTCCAACGTTACTCGGTGGTAGTCCTGAAAATCATGACTCTTTAACGGCTTTGCCATATGGATACGTGCCGTTACAGAACGGCATATATCAATATAGCAAAGCTGTTAAGAGTCATGATTTTCAGGACTAGCCTCGGTGGCCAAGTGGTCAAAAGCTAGTGATGTACAATCGGACAAAACATAATAATCGATAATAGGAGAAGCATAATCGATTAATTAATCGATTAACAATAGGAATTACTTATTAATTGTACATCAGTATTCAGTAACAAATAAAGCTGAATATAAATACTTTTATTATGAAAGCCAAGTGTTCTTGCTTAGTGATTGTAAGTTAAAAGCCAGATAGCTCCTTGTCCTGACAGATTGACAGTGGCCAAAGCATCTCACTGGTGTAAAACGTGTCTGGATACAGATGAATTATCTGAATGCCGTCTGCGATTGTTGTTTTTAGTAGCTTTTAGTAGCAAGAATTAGAAAGGAAATGGACTTGACTACAATCCATAAAATACTGGCTGATGTTGGCCATGATCGATTATTTATTTTGGATTGATTTTTAGGATCGCTTCCCTGACAATGACCGTCAATGGATCATCGGCGATATTCATGACATCACTATCTAAAGCACATGCTTAGTGATCACAGTGCTTCTCACGGCCTAGGTTTGAATCCCACTTGGGATGTTAGAAAGTTTGTCAGTTTGCTTGCCAGATATTGGTGATTTCTTTCTGGGCACTCCGGTATCCTTCACCATTCCAGTTCTGACAATCTCAATATATTTATAAGTGAAAGACTCATGACTAGGGAGTAAAACATGATTAATCCAATCCATTCCAATCTTAACTTGTAAGGGGCCTTGGTGGCCGAGTGGTCCTGAAACACCATTACTTAACTCTAACATGTGTCATCTTAACATTCTTCTTATCTCTTTATAGGTGAAGCCAAGAACCTACCAGCACATGCTGTGTCAAATTCAGGTAGAAGTACATTTTGCACAATCAGACTTGACAGAGAAGAAATATACAAGACACAGACAGTAGAAAAATCACACAAGTAATCATTTTAATAGTGTTTTTACATTGTCTAACTGAAGCCTTTTTGGGAAAGAAATCTAAAGTCATTAAACTGTCTGTTAAGGGTCACATCCTTTCTCACCTAATATCAGGGCTCACGCTTTTTTTACATCTGTGACAAAAAAATTCATTTTGCGACACTCAAATTTTATATAAATAAATCTAATGACATTTTATCATAGTTTTTTTTTTTGACTGGGTCCGCCATCTTGAATACCTTGAAATCAGGTCAATTTTATCGATCTGGTTGACTGAGCACGTGTGTATGTGAAGGTAATCTTACTCAATGATCGCTAAATACTGATAATTAGATTATCAAAACAACAAGGAGACGATTTATTGCTAATGAGAAGACTTCAAAAGGATTATCCGGTTAAACATTTAAGAGTGTGACAGTGATTTGACTACATAGCGTACCAAGTGTGTTTGTTTATATTTTTATCCGTCCGACAAAGCAAGCCTTGGGGACTTAAACTGTTAAACAAAACTGTATTTATTTTTTAATGAAACAACTTTGTTTATTAATTTGTCGTCATATTTTAATTTAAAATCTCTTTTGATCGCCGCCGACGTTTCTGAATAAAATGAGAGCGTGCAGGACCAAACACCACCACTTGTAATTCCATACAGTGATACTGTAAACCATGGGGAAACGGAAGATTGATTGTGCTATCAATAATCGCAACAAAATTCCAAAATTAACTTCTTTTGGCATAACTACATCTAACACCATTAGAAGTAGAAACTTTTAATGACGATAAAGAAAATACTCACGTTGCCAAAAAAGGCAAATTTCTTGAATCATGGAAATTCAATAGATCATGGCTAACGTATGACTCCGAGAAGCATCATATGTTTTGCAACATTTGTATTAGAGCGCAAGTAGTAAATGTTTTCACAACTGGGTGTAGCATGATGAAAAGAGAAGCTGTTACCAAACATGAAAACAGAAAAGGTAGCTGTTAAATAGATCTGCAGTTATCCATCACTTGGTTTGTTAGCAAAATAGTTGCTGGTTCTTCCTGTATCAACGGTTGATTGTGAGAGGAGTTTTTCCAAGCAGAACCTCATCAAGACGGACTTGAGAAACAGCATAAAACCTGCATCATTAGACAATCGGATGAGAATTTCTATTGAGGGACCTCCATGCTCAGAATTTAACTATGATAAAGCATATGATGTTTGGGCCAGTATGAAACCAAGGAGAATTCTTCAGTGATGTGTATTGAAATGTGTTTGACCTAAATTTTTGTACATATTATTAGTGCTATGGCGTAGTGACTTAAGACTCAGTGCTGCATAAATAAAATTTGAAATTTAGCAGATAGGGACTTAGTGCTTCAAAAAAGTAGAACTTTCATAATGATGCCATAATTTTTTGACACAATGTTGATTTTTTGTGATTTTTTTTTAGGTACAAGGGTTTCATGTGTTTTTATAATGGTTTGTGTGTCTGTGTCTATGTGTGCTGGGGAGGAGTGTTAGAAGATAATTGTGTCAGTATGAAAGTTGGAATGTTTTTTGTAGTATTGTTACATTTTCAGTTTTATTTGTAATAAATTTTCAATCACAACCAGTTTGTCTTTTCTTACTTGAATTTTGAAAATGGCATATCAAGTATTTGTATTCTAAATATGATCAGGATAAGCCTTCTGTCTGGGAAAAGTGAAAAAAAAGCAATTATGTCATTTGATTAATGGCTTACTACAACCATACTTAGAATTATCAGACTTTTAACCACCACAATATTATCATTTTAGAACTTGAGCTGCTTATCTAGTCATAGGTAAACATCAGAAATGAATCCTCAGAAGGTAAAAATCCAGATTGCTGGAAAATTCATAATTTAACATCAATATTTTGAAAATTTTCTGGGGGAGCATGCCCCCAGACCCTCCTAGGTGGTTCCCTTGCTTTGCTTGGTCTCAAAAAAAATTTGTAGTCATTCACCTATTTAACACAAGTTTACACAACAAGTGGCAATCATACAAATTTGTATTGATAATCAAATACATGTAAATGTAAATGTATTGATGATGGTTTCAGTGATTTTGTATAGATGATACATCAATTTATCAATCTGTCAATGACAACCTGTAACTCAAATAAATTGAAAAAAAAATATGTATTCAAAATAACTAAAAATAAATAATATACATAAGATGCAATTAATTACTGTGTTTCTTATCCGAATTTTTTTTTTTCATTATGTTAATCGTGAATGACTTTTTATTTCAGCCCATTTTATGGTGAAGAGTTTTCAGGAGAAATACCTAGAAAATTTAGATATCTATCAGTATCTGTGCATGAGGCCAGCTTAAAAACAAATAAAGTGAGTGTCACAACTAAATATCTGGAGATTATCAAATTGCAAATTTTCATTAAAAACAAAAAAAAAATTGTTACTGAAATGGAAAAAAATTGCGAAGTGTGCTCAACGTTTATATGTTAGTCCTGTTGCACTGTTATTATAACTGCATTTATTACTATTGATGTTGATACTGCAGTCAAGAATACTGTAATTATTGCTGCCATTTATATTAATTACTGTAGAATCATTAATATTCGTTGGGTTGAAATTTTCGTGGTTTTGCTTTTTAAAAAATTCTGTTGGTCGACATTTTCGTGGAATTGAGTTTTGTGAAAATAAATCCCATTGAGGGCAATGGTAATTAAAAATTTTCGATGACATTTAATTTTGTGGTTTTCAGTAACCCACAAAAATAACGAAATTTAATCCCCCACAAATATTTGTGATTTAACAGTACTTTTGATCAATTAGTTTCTTGCATTGTACATGTATTTGTGATTCCTGTATGCATTTTTTATGTCAATAAACAAAAAATATAAAATTTAAAAAATTGCAATTTTCATCTTGAAAGTTCTGCATTTAAATAAAGAAAACATTTATTAATTTAATGGAAGTATTTGCTATGTGCATTGTTTTTAATTTACTTGTGCTGACCACACCTCAGACTCAAATAGATGAAGGGATATCTCTTATTTTGCAGGCAGAACAACATTTTGGCAAATTTTTAACAAACATCTTAAAAATGACACTGAAATGACTTACAATTATAAATATTTAAAAAATGTATTTTACAAATACACATAAATTTTTTTTTTCAAATCAAGGTACTTGGTAAAATTTTAATAAGAAGATCAGAGCTGTATAAATATCACAACAAAGAGCATTGGTTTCCTCTTGTGCCTGTGGATGCTGATGCTGAAGTGCAGGTAACTATGGCAACATGAAAACTAAGTGTACATAACGTTAGTTCATTTTAAATGGCAAGCCTCTCTGAAGTTGGCAAATAGCCTTTGAAAATAGATAGTCTTTTTCTTGAATGAAAATAATTATAAATTTGCAATGTTGATGTGCATTTCAAAATCTGAAGTTTTACCTTGGAGTAAATTTAAATGATCCATGTATCATTATATCCACAAAAATTTATATGTATCTGACAACTTCGATTTGTACTTTTTTTATAGATTTTTTTCCACCAATAGAAATAAATGTACTTGGTTTAGTTGTATTGTGTTATGCTAAGCTAAATTAAACTTTTTTAAACAGGGTAAAGTTCATTTGGAAATAAAATTTGACCAGTATATTAGCACAGACACCGAATCTTATCTGTCTCAGGGATTATCTATCAGGTAAGATAAATCTATTTATCAATACAGACACACAACCTGTCTGTCCATTATTACTGTAGAATTATTAATATTATTTGGTGAAAAAAATACATGGATCTGAGTTTTAAGAAAATAAATCCTATTTTGTGCCATGGCAATTAAAAATTTTCATTAAAATTAAATTTTGTGGGTTTTGCATACTGCGAAAAAAAATAAAATTAAATTTCAAGCGAACATTTGTGTTTTTGCAGTATTTTCAGTCTTTACAAATAAATTGTAATTTCATGCCCATAATATATATATATATGTGAACACACAGACACACATGTAATTTAATAGGTATTAATAATGACCAATTTGCTATATTATTAGATACAATTTGATAACAATGTGTTAAATGGAGTTAATGACCAGTTTATCACATATGATAATTATCAATTTATAACTGTATATGAATGATGTATTTACCTGCAACATGAATAAACTTGCTAATTTTGGAAAAAGGAGTAGGTTTGGTAAGGTACAGAATGTTTTGATGGCCTAGGTAGTTTTTAGACAGTGGCTTACCGATCATGCCACCATTCACTGCCTAGTTTCAAATTGAACTCAAGTGAAACCTAGTGTGAGAGAATTTGTCAGTTCATATGACAAAGGTTTACTCCATCATTCAAGAACTCACAGCCTCAATATAATTTAAACAAACTTCATTGGGGTTTAAAACCACAATACAAATTTTCAATATTAAAAAAATCTGATTATTTTTTTAATCAGTCATATACATTTTTGCTTTGAAAATGGTGAAAAATTCTGCAGTTTATTTATTTATTTATTTATTTATTTACTTATTTATTTATTTATTATAATTTTTTTGTCAGTGACACATTATGAGAGTGAAGGCTTTTTCCTTGGGACATTAATTTCAACACTATAATGAGCTTCATGCTGATAAAAATTTTTTTTGTTGAATTGTACATAAATCCTGTATTCAATCACCTCCTGATATTTAATGCAATATTGTTTATATTACATAACAAACATGTACTATAAAGGTGGTTATTTTCACAAGTGGGAATTTTCATGAAATCGGATACTTGACATTTCCCATGGGGGTAATTTTCGCGATCTTGCTGATTTTAATCTTGTGTGGCTGCTATATGGATAACATGGTCATATTGTAATTTTTTTCAAGTTGAATCGCTTCCATTTACCCACAATAAAGCACATAATAAAGCTCACCGCTTGAATTCAGTTCACTGTCATAAATTATGTATTTAATTTTGTTGTAATCTAGAATCTATTAAATCTGTTCACTGGTTAATATTTAATAGTGTAAAATTCATTGAGTTAACAATGTGGCATTGGTTGCGAGGAATTTTTTAAATAAACAAAATACTTGATTATTAATATAAAAGTGGCAAATGTAGTCTTCATGCTTCTGATGAGGTAAGTAGCATGCTGCAATGAACTTGGGTTTTGTTGAAATTTACATGAGGGGGTAATTTTCGCTTTTTTTTTTTTTTTTTCAATTTGGGAAAATAGTGAAAATTACCACAACGTGATAATAACCACATTTACAATACATGTATATAAAATTCTGTTGATTAATTGAATTATTTCTACATGTATATAGGGTATTAGAGTGCAGTGATTTGACTGTTATTAATGGCGCATGTAATCCATATGCTGTAGTGACACTTAGTAGATCACGTCACAAGGAAGAGGTTAAACGTACCATTGTAAAGAAGAAAACCATCTGTCCACAGTTTGATGAAACATTCTTCTTTGTTGTAAGTTGTAATAATGATAAAAAATGTCATTTCAATAAACCTTCTGATTGAAAGGGTATTTCTGAGTTAACTTTATCGAGGGTGTTGCTTTTTTTTTTTACTAACAGTTTACTTGATATGAGGAAACACCATTTTCCCTGTTTTTGCTGTCATTGAGGCTATTTTTTGTTCAAATTTTGACCTTCTTCCAAATGCAAAAGTTGTATTGATCCCCAATTTTATAGATTTAAAGGTATGTTCAGGGCTCTTAAGAACAAAAAATATTACCAAATTGATAACTAGTTGGGCAGATCTAAGTGTGAGAAAGTTTGTTAGTTGGCTTGTTACCAAGGCAGATCTAAGTGTGAGAAAGTTTGTTAGTTGGCTTGTTACCAAGGCAGATCTAAGTGTGAGAAAGTTTGTTAGTTGGCTTGTTACCAAGGCAGATCTAAGTGTGAGAAAGTTTGTTAGTTGGCTTGTTACCAAGGCAGATCTAAGTGTGAGAAAGTTTGTTAGTTGACTTGATACCAAGGCAGATATAAGTGTGAGAAAGTTTGTTAATTGACTTGATACCAAGGCAGATCTAAGTGTGAAAAAGTTTGTTAGTTGGCTTGTTACCAAAGCAGATCTAAGTGTGAGAAAGTTTGTTAGTTGACTTGATACCAAGGCAGATCTGAGTGTGAGAAAGTTTGTTAGTTGGCCTGTTACCAAGGCAGATCTGAGTGTGAGAAAGTTTGTTAGTTGGCTTGTTACCAGGGCAGATCTAAGTGTGAGAAAGTTTGTTAGTTGGCTTGTTACCAGGGCAGATCTTAGTGTGAGAAAGTTTGTTAGTTGGCTTGTTACCAAGGCAAGATCTAAGTGTGAGAAAGTTTGTTTAACATGAGCCGAAACTGTGTTAGGGTCAATAATTACATGAAAATAGGTAGTTCCTGTTCTTTCACCATGTACTTATCATTGTAAATGGAATCATTTATTTTTCCTGAAGTAAAATTCAAAACAGGTTCTACGGTAATCATGGCATGATCAAGACATGAACTGCTTATTGTCATAAAGGAATTGCTTAGATATACAAGTATATTTACTACAAAGCTGTTTCTGTATAAATTGAAAAGTTTCTACAAGACAAAGCTAAAAAAAACTTATGAAAATTTTTTTAAAAAAAGAAATTTTTTAATGATTTTTGTTTGCACTTTTATAGCTTGATGACAAAGGTCAGAGTTATGACAGAAATAATTATAATATAGAAGATCATGGTAGTGGAGAAATCAGGTATAAAAGAACTTATGGGATTATAATTAGAATTAACCTCACTGTAACAACTTAAATTTGAATAATGTAAAACCTTGTTATTTTCTCCCTTGATAACATTGCCACCTTTGCTAATAACGATATACTACTTTGAAGTCCAACAATGGATTTCCTCTATGTTTTTCTTCTTAAAACTATTGCCAAATCTATTTATAAAGTCAAAATCTTACACAATTAAATGATTTGGTTTTAGGCATTTCTAGTCATATGCACTCATTACTATACATGCCAAACAAAATTGATTGTGTTGATATAAAAACGATACACATTTTGAAATCTCTGTCTAATTTTTTTTTTATGGATCTTATACAGAAAATATTTTCTCTACCCCTTTTTTAGAATAAATGAATACATTTTTGGCTTACCAGTACAAAGAGCAGAAGAAAAGACAGGAAAACTTTTTTCTTTTCCTTATCACTATCCAGTGAAGAAAGTTATGTGCTGGCTACAAATGTAGCTGTACCGTTTCTCTGGAAAAATTTTGTTGACTAAATGTAACTGACTTTATTATGTATTTTCAGTATATCATTGTGGCATGATGATTCCAGGGTGTCTCGGGAAGTCCTTGGTGGAATGTTCCCAGGTGTGTTTCTGGGAGAGGTTAAAATCAAACTGGCTGATCTAGACACGGTATCTGTACAAAATGCATGGTATGTTTAGTAATCAAAAAGAATAAATTATAAATGGTGTCAGTTGAGCTTTTTTGGAGCTAAAAGTTTTACAATGATGTATAGAAAAATGCACCAGCTTTACTCAACAATTGCCTTGGAAACCAGTAATAGATAGCAACTTGTTTAAAGAACTTTGAAGAAAATATGTCAAGATATACATGAAAAACATATTGAGACAACAGATTATAAAGAGTTGAACTACCTACTCTATTGGCATAGTGAAAAAAATGTGTATTCAATGGTCCTTCAAATACAATGACATAAAAAAACATTGAGTGAACAACATTTCTTGATGTATTTTATTTGAAAATATCAATATAAATAATCAAATCAAAGATCAATATAAACTTTGAAGTTTAATATTTACATCAAATTTTAGTGTTTGGACTAGATTCAAGAATTTTTAAATTTAGGTTGAAGTGATCAACGTGAAATATTATTTGTGTAACTCTGGTATACATGTAAAGTTTGATAAGTTATTCATTTACACGATGAGGTATTAAAAAAAAAACATTTCACTGTCCTCGTCTGCTTGGCTGGGATTTTGTTTACTAATACATGTAAAGTTTGATAAGTTTTTTCATTTTCACAAAGACATGTTGAAAAAACAACACTTCACTGTCCTCAGCTGCTTGGCTGGGATTGTTTTAACGGAAAACTTGGTTATTTTAGGTATTGTTTAAGAAGCAAAGAAGGATGGAAACAACCACGTCAGGATTTAGGAACGATCCGGTTAAAAATCTCTTATACATCAGATCATGTTTTCCCTTCAGAATATTATAATGAGTTAAGAGAACTGTTATTATTATCACCTGAGATTGAGGTAAGTTGTTACATAAAAACCTTACTAAGTACATGTATACTGTTTACCTGTTTAATGTATAAATTTTACCTGGTAGAAATGTTTGCTGTTACTTTTACTGGTATAAATAGCAATACTTGTCTTGGAATATATACATATATATATTTATGTATTAAAGTCAAAGTAAAACAGGTCCATCAGAGATGACTAATTTGAATTATTATTCAATAGAAGTGGAGTAATGGTGTTTAAGGCCCAGTCAAAATTCTTTCATTTATTTTGAGGCGGTCATTTCTGGGATGGTAGAGGAAACCGGAGTGCCCGGAGAAAACCACCGACCTTCAGCAAGCAAACTGACAAACTTTCTCATACTAAGATCCGTCTCAAGTGGGATTCGAACCCAGACGTTGAGAGGTGCTGTGATCCGTAAGCATGCATTTAAAACCACTCGGCTCCCGAGGCCCCTGTTTAATAGGAGATGAATATAAAAACAGTTTCTTCTCATGTAACATCAGAGACTGGGATAATCTATTACTTGGTATTCTCAGTGAAGATGACTACAAATCATTGAAAATTATAGACCTCATTTTGGATACTGGTGTCATCCTGGACAGGCTTTGAAAAAACAGGATCCATGTTTTGCAAACAAAATAGCAACCAAACAAACATGCATTTTATTTTAAAAAAACAGAATTGAATCAAAGAGAAAATACAAACAAGAAAGTAATAGAATGAGATTTATTTAAAATTCAATAAAAGACTTAAATAATGATCTAGAGTTGACTCTTAGAAATTGCTTTAGGGACTGAAAAAACTCTTGTAATCAGATATCAAGGTTGTACATTTAACCCTTTAACATTTATTCCGCCCAAACCCGCCTTTCGCCTAATGTGTTCAATCCGCCCGTACCCGCCTCCTACATACCAGTTGAATTTACCGCTTAAAACGAAAGTAGTCTCGTTCTGAAGATTGTTCTATTACGCATGTGTATATACCTAACTGTCTTCCTCTTCCGTTTTTGCACATGTTTACATTTTTAACGATCATTTTGGCTACTTTTGAGTATTTTTCCAAAGTTTTGTGTCTAAAATTTCATTGAAACTATGTTCAAGTGTTTTTTGTGTGATATTCCTTTATGCAAAGTAGGCTGCTTTGCTGAGTTTCATGACAAGCACTTACAAAATTAACCAAGAAATAACAATTTACTAGTTTTTTCTGTAAAATAACACGTTTTTTCCAATTTTTTACCTGAACAGGTGTTTTTCATAATTTGCATTTCCAGGTGTGACATATTTGTACCTGTGTTTATTTTTATGACATGATACATGATATGCATAAATGATATGAAAGTAAGATGTTTTGAATATGGTCAAACTGTCCAAGATACTTTCATTACTGCAAGGAAAAAGATCTTGAAAAGTAGTCGAACTTACCTGTATTTTTACCTGTTTCTATAAAATGATTAAAATACCGTATTTTACCTATGTTTTTGTGTACAATTGTTGGCAACATGTTCCTTGGTTGATAACAGATCATATTCCAGGTAAATAAACAACAAAACACAAATTTTTATACATTTATTTATCATATTTATTTTTGTTTACCTGTAAAACCAATATTTCACCTGTATTTTACCTGTGAAACTAATGTGAAATTCATAAAATATAAATGTCATTTCAAAGGTACAGTTGTTTTCTTCAATATTGCAAAGTTTCATGAAGATAACTTGTATGGTTACAAATTATAAAGAAAACTATAATAACACCCAAAAACTACTAAATTTCTTAATATAATGTAAATACATAAGCTATAGCACATATATAGTAAAGCAAATGCTATAGGGTTAAACATTATTTTACTTTGATTACTATATAAATGTGTTTTCCAATCCAGACGGGGTCATGGTGTGACTTTAAGCAAGGTACTTTTTTCACATTGCTACTGACGTACCTGGTGTTAGGACAATGGAATGATGGGAGAGCAACCTTTAAATCTCCTGTCTCTATGATGAAGCACATCAGAAGTTGTCCTAAGTGCATGCTAGTACAATTCAGATACATGCATAATGCATGCACATTGCCAGTCATTGTCAAAGTTAGATAGCCTCAAGACTTCTGACTTAGGCCTTGATTGCATAGTGGTCTAAAGCATGCACTTACAAATCACAGTGCCTCACAGGTTTGAATCCTGATTGTGTAGATCCTGGTGTAAGAAAACTTTATATTCATTTGCCAAAGGTCAGTGGTTTTCTCCTGGTTCTCTGATTTTTTCCCCCAGCATCTCTGAACTGACCACCTTAATAAAAAGTGAGAAACCTTGTCTGGGTGTTAAATACCATCACTATACTCCACTCCACTTGTGATCTGACTGATACTAACACCACTTTGCAAAGATTAAAATTGTCCACGAAGGCATACAAAAGGTGTTAAATATTGTGAATAGCTTTACTGTATGTTTTAAACAACTGCATACATGTAGTTCTGCATGAAATTCCTATTCATGCATGTATAACAAACAAATTTGTTTCATGTATGGAATTTTTATAGCTAATTTGTTTTACAGCCTGTGTCATCAAGTGCAGCATATTTGCTTGGCGAGATTGTAGAAAATCGGCAAGACGCAGCACAGCCACTCATGAGGATATTCCTACACCATGGAAAATTAGTCCCATTAATAAAGGCTCTAGCCAAGTCTGAAATTGACAGAACTTCGTAAGTTAATAGATTATATTGTATAAATGATAAATTTGGGTGATGATCCCAAAGTGATCTAAAGCTGATGGCTGATAGAACCTGTCACAGTCTAGGATGTAAACCCACTTTGGTAGATCCTGGTGTGAGAATATTTCAGGTTGCTTGCTAATGGCTGTTTTAGAGTTTTAAGTTTGAGTCTGAATTTCATTCTTGTATATCTTCCTACATAGCAGTGCTGACAGTGTTTTTAAGTATGATTTTCAATTTTCGTGTTTGACTGTTCAGTAATCTGACTTTTATCTGAGACCAGTAATGTTTGGGGAGAAATGGTTGATTATTATGTTATTATTATTATTATTTAGTAGTGTTCCATATGCCACTATGAAACACAGTGTTAATTCATTCCCTTGAAAAGTAGGAGCCAATTGTAAAATTTGTAGCCAAGTTATATGAAACAGTTTAGTGAACCTTAGAAACTGAAAGCTTTAATGAAATTAATGCAAAATTTGGAGCAACAAAATTAGCCTTAGACAAAATGAATTTTTTTAGGCAGAAATTATAAAAATTAGCAAATAAAAATTTATGATTAGCTAAATTGTCAAATGACAGACCAACCCTTGGGAAAATGGTTTAATGCTTAAAGAAGGACAGGTTGGAAGTTTCAGTTTATTTCCAAAACTGATATGAACTGTAGTACAAAAATGTACTGCTATAAGATGCGGATTTAGACACTTGTTTCTAGAATGTTTGCTATAAATATAAAAGTAAAATGTAAAAGAATTAAATTTAATTTTTAGGGATCCTAATACTCTTTTCCGTGGTAATACACTGGTTACCAAGGTGATAGATGAACTCATGAAGCTGGTTGGACTTCCTTATTTACAGGAAACAATTAGAGATATTATTGATGAGGTAAATATTTATCATTAAAAATAAAAAAACAGTAACTATCTCTAATAATATAACATAATTTGACTTGAAACTATTGAAGACATTAGGTTTTTCGAGTGTTATTATTTTACAACATTAATGTTTAATATTGTTGGCCTGTGTTTAATATTTTTGGTCTGTGTTTAGGTAATGTTTAATATTTTTGGCCTGTGTTGGCCTGTGTTTAATAAAGTTGGCTTGTGTTTAGATAATGTTTTATATTGTTGGCCTGTGTTGGACTGTGTTTAATATTGTTGGCCTGTGTTTAATATTGTTGGCCTGTGTTTAATATTGTTGGACTGTGTTTAATATTGTTGGACTGTGTTTAATATTGTTGGACTGTGTTTAATATTGTTGGCCTGTGTTTAATATTGTTGGCCTGTGTTTAATATTGTTGGACTGTGTTTAATATTGTTGGACTGTGTTTAATATTGTTGGACTGTGTTTAGGTATAATGTTAATTATTGTTAGACTGTGTTTAATGTTGTTGGACTGTGTTTAATATTGTTGGCCTGTGTTTAGGTATAATGTTAATTATTGTTAGACTGTGTTTAATGTTGTTGGTCTGTGTTTAATATTGTTGGCCTGTGTTTAGGTATAATGTTTAGTTTTGTTGGACTGTGTTTAATATTGTTGGATTGTGTTTAATATTGTTAATCTGTGTTTAATATTGTTGGCCTGTGTTTAGGTATAATGTTTGATATTGTTGGACTGTGTTAAATGTTGTTGGA
Organism: Tegillarca granosa; assembly: GCA_029721355.1. Classification (NCBI taxonomy): domain Eukaryota; kingdom Metazoa; phylum Mollusca; class Bivalvia; order Arcoida; family Arcidae; genus Tegillarca; species Tegillarca granosa. Next base: position 45,578,213 of record CM056602.1, read on the forward strand.
CTGTGTTTAATATTGTTGGCCTGTGTTTAGGTATAATGTTTAGTTTTGTTGGACTGTGTTTAATATTGTTGGATTGTGTTTAATATTGTTAATCTGTGTTTAATATTTTTGGCCTGTGTTTAGGTATAATGTTTGATATTGTTGGACTGTGTTTAATATTGTTGGACTGTGTTTAATATTGTTAATCTGTGTTTAATATTGTTGGCCTGTGTTTAGGTATAATGTTTTATATTGTTGGCCTGTGTTGGACTGTGTTTAATATTGTTGGCCTGTGTTTAGGTATAATGTTAATTATTGTTGGACTGTGTTTAATGTTGTTGGTGTGTGTTTAATGTTGTTGGTCTGTGTTTAATGTTGTTGGTCTGTGTTTAATATTGTTTGCCTGTGTTTAGGTATAATGTTTAATTTTGTTGGACTGTGTTTAATATTGTTGGATTGTGTTTAATATTGTTAATCTGTGTTTAATATTGTTGGCCTGTGTTAAGGTATAATGTTTAATTTTGTTGGACTGTGTTTAATGTTGTTGGACTGTGTTTAATATTGTTAATCTATGTTTAATATTGTTGGCATGTGTTTAATATTGTTGGGCTGTGTTTAGGTATAATGTTTGATATTGTTGGACTGTGTTTAATATTGTTGGTCTGTGTTTAGGTTACAATTTAGGTTATAAATGTATACTTAATGTTAATTATTAATCAAGATATTTTTGTATAGTATTAATAAATCTAACTTGGAGTATAACATTTTTATTACAGATTTTTACAGAACATAAAAATTGTGAGATTGATTCTAAAAGGTTAAAAGAAGGTGAAAATTTGCAAGAAAATATGGTATGTTAATTACTTAATTTAGATATTTGATACAATTATTACACATAATTAGATGGTTTGGTGTGTGTTTTCTAAAAAAAGAATTCTGCTTTATATATAGGGTCACTATAAAGTAATATCAGTTTGACGTATTTCAGAATAGTTGTTCTAGACAGGTGGTTGCTCTATAGAATTGGACTCTATAGCAGGTGACACTTTATATTTTTGATTTATAATTTCAGGATAATTTGAAGTTTTATGTAGAGAAGATTTTTGGAGCCATTATAAACTCTGGTCTTCTTTGTCCATCAAAAATGTGTGAAGTTTTCTTTGCACTTAAAGATACTGCTCAACAATACTTTACAGGTAGGTTTTCAAATTTAAATAATTTTAAATTTAACTAATTTTTAAATCTAAGGTTTTTAAATTTAAATAATTTCATTTCTAATTCCGGTGATTTCATACTGCAAAACATAAACATAAACTCATACGATCATTTTTCAGGTTATACTCCAATAAACTCTGCAACTATAGCAATGGTAAACTTGAAGGACATGATTTATGTCTCATCCCATTTCATTGGCTAAAATTATTTGTTGATAATTCCTAAATTTAATTTCACTTTTTAAGATTATGACTCAATATACTTGTTTAAAACACAAGTTATTCCTTAAAATATATACATGTAAATAATAATTTTTTACCAGGCCTTAGATAGAATTTTTAATGCCACTCGGCACAGTGCCTAGTTAAAGAAGAAAACCACTCGACACTTTGAAATTTAACTCGGCAAAGTCACTACATGAAAACGAGAATTTCTTCTCTTAAGTACAGTCAGAGCTTGTACCAATAAATAATGTTTTCTGACTTTTTCTTAGGTTATCACGAACTTTGGATTTTCCACTTTAAGTAACCAGTAACTTTCGTTTTGAAGTCGCAGGTTTAGAAATGTTACACCTGCAACTGGTTTGTCATCAGGATCAGCGGTAGTCTAATTAGTGTCTTTGAAAACTTCTTTATCAGCTGTTTCATCCTTGATTGTCTTTAGAAAGTTATACAAAACAGTTTGTTTACTTTTATTTGACATACTTAACGGACTGACAAGTATATAAACACTCAGAACATCGGTTGGATTTTACATTACACTAAGTAAATTCCGAATGCGAAACAATAGGTTTGCGCATGTGATGCAAACTTTTAAATGATTTTGTTGATTGACGCTTGTAACAGAATGGCCGATGTCATTACAATTGACCTCCTTTTACAAGATTTTTCCGACAAACACTATAATATTTATTGTTTATTAATTCCAACAAGCCCCTGGATGTATATCTCTGATAAATTTAACTCGGCACCGTGACGAGTGGTAGTAACAATATCACTCGTCCAAGTACACATTTCACTCGTCAGGACGAGTGGACGAGTGAATAATCGAAGCCCTGTTTACTGTAATAGGTATATACATTGTTATATATACTAGAGACACACATGTAAGCTGCACACAAAATTTCTTTTTTTTCAACAAAAAATGATTTTCCAGTCAAGAATATTTTACTTATACCAAGACAGTTTACTAAACGGTAGGTAAAGTAGCAGAAATTTTGACTTTTACCATTGTGCTCAGGACAATGTGCAAGGATGGTAATGATTTTGCATGCCATGCTTACTGTTCATGTCCCTCCTGTGACCTTCATTCACCAAATTCTTGTCATATGCATGTAGATCTACATGTAATTACAGTAGCAATGGTATAAATTTGTTATTTACTAACTTTACTAATAGTATTTATTTATTTATTTTCTTATTTACTTACTTATTTATTTATTTATCCATCTATTCAGATAACAACGAAGTTAAGTACCAGGTAGTCTGTGGTTTTGTATTTCTACGATTTTTTGCTCCAGCAATCTTGGGGCCAAGACTTTTTGGACTAAGAAGTGAGACTCAGGTAAGTGCAAGGACTGAAACTTTACTGAGCTCATTCAACAGTGTATGTATTAAATTGTTTTCAATCTCATTTAATGATAATATTTTCCAGAAAACCTTGGATCTTTGTCTTGTTTATCATACAGAAAACTGCCATAATGCCACCTCAATGCCTTTTGACTTAATTGTTATGCTCTGTTTTCCACCTTGTTGTTTACTTTTGAAAATGTTCCCATAGAAATGGCCAGTTTACACAAAAACAAGTTTCTGCATGACTCTAAGAGTTTAAAATCATATTTCTCATAAACACAATAAGTAAGACATTTGATTTGTGAGGTTCATAAATTGTTAACTCACTGCATTCATATGGTTGCTAGATCTTGATTGATAAAGTATTTTGATTGTTTTACATTGAAGGACTCTGTTGTTAATCGGACATTAACATTGATCTCAAAGGCAATCCAGGGAATAGGAAATCTAGTTAGCTCTAAATCCGTAAGTTAACATTTGTCTATCGTTCGTTCATTTGTATAACATGTATGTACATGTATGTATGTTCGGTTGGAATTATTTGGTTTTGAATTATCATGAAATGAAAGGAATCTGTTTGTGTCTTATATAATCCTTAATAAAAAATTTTAAAATCAGGTTATCCAAAAATTTAAGTTATTCTGTAAAAAACTTTTTATTTTATCAAAATAATTAACTGTTGAATATTGCTTTGCAGAATCTGTAGAGTGCACAAAACAACAAAACAATTTTGTTTATTTCTGTACAGAAAAGTAATTTTTTGACATCATGTTGGGACATTTGGTTGGCTATATTGATTTCTAATCCTTTATGTATTATTTCCTGTTTCAGTTGACTTTTGGATTGAAGGAAGATTATATGGTACCTTTATTTGAATGTTTGTCTGATTCTACTCATATCGATGCTGTTAAAACGGTAAATATTTATATAACCAGAGTGATTCTGTTCTCCCAAGTTACTTATACATGAAACAGTGATACTTTTTACCAAGTTTGACACATGCTTAACAGTGATATTGTTTCTTTATGGTGTTCATTGAATTGAGGGTTAACTGGATAAAATTAATTATTAAAAGTATCAAATGCAATTAATGCCTACTAGTACAGTTTACACTGTATTAAAATGTGTATGTTTAATAATTTAGTTTCATTTTGGGAGCCATGTTGGCATGCTTACAAATAAATAACTTCGCCTCTCACCATTTCAGTTTAAATCATACTTGGGCAGATCCTAATGTGAAAAAAATTGTCACTTTGGTTGCTGAAGGTCACTGGTCATCCTTGGGCTCTCCAGTTTTCTCTGGAACTGATTGCTTCATTAAAAGTAAATATTGACTTGGACATGAAAAACACAAATCAAATCAAATCTAGTTTTACAAATCAGCCATGGCACAGACTTCACATTTAGAACTTATGTGCACTGTGATAAAGGTTAGCTGTATTGTGTAAATGCCCTTTCGAAGTCATCATAGATTTTTAAGTTCTGTAAAATGAAACCCTTCAAGTAAAAAAAAAACAGTAAAAATTTGTTATATTGCCCCTTGATAACTTTGTTTATTCTGTTTGTTTGCAGTTTTTGGATATTATTTCTTCAGCCGCACGAGCAAAGAGCAAAAGTGTTACTATAGAAGCACCAATCACAATTAAAGAAGGGTAAAATAATAAGTTTATGAATCCCCTTAAGTATTTCTTCTTTAAACTTGTTTATTTCTGAATATGTAAGTTAAAGTATGTCTGTTATTACCTCATTGATATGTTATTTATACCATTCTGATTTTAATGTATTTGACAAAAGTATGGACAGCAATTTTTACAAACCAGTTTAAACCCTCTCCATGCACACTTTCTTTTTTTCTGTCTGATACAAACAGTAGTGATATTTTTATATACAATTTTCTAAGAACTATGATTATTAATTATGTGTCTGTTGAACTATGTCGTCTTCTGACAAATCTATGGGTTTTTTTTAATGCAATTTGGAAGTATAAAATACATGATATCTTGTTTAAAATCAGAGAACCTTTTATGTAAACTAGACACATTTATTTACGTGTTTAATTCATTGTGTAAATTAAATGTAATTTATAGTTTTGTTTACACACAATGTCATGAGAGAAAGATTTTTCATCAGTCACATTCTTTTTATATTCATTTAGACCACCAACTTATATGTTAAGTCCTGTATCACATACATGTATATTTGTTTCCATGTTGGAGCCTATATGGCTGAATGGTTTGAAGCACCTGAAAAGGGAATACACTCCCTCTCACTGCCTAGATAAACATGTAAATAACACTCAGGCATATCCTTTCTTGCAGAAAGACGGTAGTTTTCACTTGACACTCTGGTTTCCTTCACCATTTCAGAATCCACTGCCTTAATATAAGTGAGAGAATTTTGATCGGTGCACAAAACATCATTACTTCATTCATAAACCAAAGTGTTACAAATAAAATCCTGTGACAAGTTTGATTCACATGTTGTAATGTAATCTAAAATATATGCAATTTTTATTTTTATTTTCAGCTTACTGATCAAAAGAGCTCAGGGAAGAAAAAAGTTTGGAATAAAGAATTTTAAAAGAAGATATTTTTGTTTAACAAATCAGGCCTTATGGTATTCAAAGAGTAAAAATGATTGTCCTATCTGTCTGATACCAGTTGAGGATATACTTGGAGTTGAGCGTTTACAGGAAGAATCTTTTAAGATGAAATATGTAAGTTTATATTTCTACATATTTTCTCAGCTATCACTACAGTAGCTCAGTTGGTAGAGTGCTTGCTGTATATGTGGAAGGTCCTGGTGCTCAAACCCTAGTGGATCTGACTAATTCTAATCAATAGTGACAATGAAGTGATCTAAAGCATCTCTCACTTATGTCCAGATCCCACTTGAAAAGAAAATTTGTCAGTTCACTTACCAAAGGTCAATAGTTTTTGTAGAGCCTGGCATTGCTAGGTGTTGGCGACAGTGGCATGTCAAAATGTGAAAGTTTATGTTAAAGTCAAATACTAACCAGGCGAGACATTAATTCCATGGAATTCTTGTTTAAATCTGTAGTCTGTTTTTTTTTTCACCATTCAAGAACTGATTACACCAATGTAAGGAAAAGAACATGTGATGAAGTATAAAACACTATTACTCCACTCTACTCCATTCACCCCCCCCCCCCCCCCCCCCCCCAAAAAAAATTGTTTTTTGTATCAAGTATAACATTTTGTTGTAATTTATTTAACAGATGTTTCAAGTTATTCAGCCAGAGAGGACATTGTATGTACAGGCTACAAATTGTGTAGAAGAAAAAGAATGGTAAGTGAAAAATTAACGCACATTTTACGAGGAAACCTGTCTCAAAAAAACTGAAAACCTAACTCAGCTCTTGCTTCAGGAAAGTCACATAATAACCTATACAACTGTGCTGGCTCTAGAACTGTCAACAATTGATACATCTCTTCAGAATGTAGTTAGCATTATTATTTTATAGATTTTTTTGATAATATTTACAATAAATCTACCAGAATCTATTATTTTATTAATTTTTTTGATAAAATTTACAATAAATCTACCAGAATCTAACATACTATACTTTACATTTATTTGATTGTGTATAATACATGAAGATGTAGATTGTCCATATTAAGTTTGTGTAGCAATACAGTGTACATTTATATACAAGATACATCATAATAATGACAAATGGTGCTTGTTCATCTATGTAGTGGTTGTAAAAATGACAAAAAAACCAAAGAAAAGTAGATAGAAAGATAGATAGATACATGTAGATAGATAGATAAAAAGATAGAAAGAAAGAAAGAAAGAAAGATAGATAGATAGCTAAAGAAGATAGATAGATAGATTCAGAAGATAGAAAGATAGATACATAGAAAGATAAAAAGATAGATAGAGAGATAAGAAAATTGTTTAATTTACACAACACATGTAAGATTGTCATTCATTATTTCTACTTGCATCCCTGTGTTTAATTATGTATATACTTTGTAGGATGGACATGCTAATTAAAGTTTGTAATACAAATAAAAACAGATTGAAGATGTATCATCCTGCAGCTTATATCGGTGGACACTGGCTATGGTAAGATCTAAATCTTTATTATATACTGTAAACCTCTTTATATTAGTGCATAGAAATTTTAGCCATTTTAAGGTACCAGTCGTATTAGCGCAGTTTTATATTAACACCAGTGATTACCCTGCTTGGGACCCCAAAATTTACACCTGTATCCGACTATATAATAATCCTAATTAAGCTACTTTTATATAGAAACATGTACATGTGTACATGCATAATTACATGTGAACAGGTGATGAGTAGTAATAATTAAGTAAACGAAGCCATACATTTACTCTTAGTCGAAACAAAAACGCTGATTTTTAAAACATTTGTGGATTTTTGTGCTTTTTTCAAACCGTTTTATTTTGGATAACTGATTTTGATTTTTAGATTCAACATGATTATATGCTGGGGGATAGGCATAAAATTAAAAAATAATGGCAATAAAAATTTTCACAGACCGTTTTAGGGTTAGGGTTAGTATTTGCCCATTAGTGTTGTAAAATTTTAGCGACAGTATTATTTTAGCAGTTAACCTGTTCTGCCTATTGCACTATAATAAAACTGCCGCTAAATTTTCATGGTTTACTTTACTTTTCATACTTTTCCTTAAAATTATTAATAAAGGACACTTGGCCATTGAGATCGGTGTTTAGGGGTTCCTTTTGGTCATATTTCAACCAAATGACTACTTGTCCATTAAGTCAGTATTTCCTTGAAAGCATGTATTCTGTTCTTTTTTAACTTGTTTCTTTTGTTGGTTGAATAATGTTTTACATCACACAACCTTTTTTTTAACTATTTGTAAAGAGACAATTTATGTTATAATTTCGAAAAATGAACAAAATACAAGTTCATGTGGTGTGTGATTATTCAAGTGTTTCTGATCTGCATTGTTCTAGTACCCACTTATGGTGTCCTTTAAAGTGCTAGCACACTTGTCTGCATTGTTGCAGATAAACATTTCACACTACTCAGTCCATTAAATTGGTACCGAGCCAACCAGTAAAGCTTTCTCATTTCAGTTAAACAGGATCGAACAAAAGGCAGTTAGTCGCCTTGAGATTGAAGGCCTATGCCTTTACCACTTGTCCATCACAGTTCCCGATTTTAAAAGAAAATTAATTGCAATGCATCATAATAAAATATATACATGTACTAATTATAAATAGCTGCATTCTGACTTACTGAGTTGCATTAAAAAGAAGTTCATAAGGAAGACAAAAAAAAAAAATTACCAGTTTACAGAGTAAATAAATACTTTCAAGTTGTATTTGGTATTAAAGTTATTAAATGTTTTTCTTTCAATTTTACTTTTAGCTGTAAAGCTACAGATCAAAGTTCAGAAGGTTGTACTCCAGTGTCTGGTGGCGTTCCTATAACTGAGATTCAAGTTAACACAGACTCTGATAGAGAAGTAGAGAAAATCCACTCATTATTCCTAACTAACATGGAGAAATTGGAAAATATACAAGGTATGATACAGAATATATTAGTCATAAATTAGTGGTCAGGTGGTTCACACCAGCTCATAGTTTAGAGGTTGTGGGTTTGAGATACAACTGAGGTGTATAAAATGTCTCTAAGCATGACATTTAATTACTAAATTGGACCAAATGTATAAAAAAAAAAATAAATTTGTTTTCATGTGATTAAAAAACTGTTTATGATCCCATGGTTTTAGATACAGCTTGGTGTTTGAAATGTCTTTTAACATGAAATTTAATTCATGACCTCTATATTTTATAACTGAAAATGGATTAAAATAAGGGACTTAAATTAAACTACATGTAAATCTAAAAATCGAATAAAAAATTTTGTTGTCAAGTGATCAAAGACCAAAATATGATTCCGGGGTTATGGGTTTGAGATACAGCTTGGGGTGAATAAAATGTCCATGATCCTGACATTCAGTTACAAATTGCTGCAATCCACCCAACTATACAATAATTAAAACAATTCTGAGTATATTGAATCAACATTTACCGTAGTTCATATAAAAATGAAAGCTGCAAAAAATAAATAGAACTGCAGTAGCTAATCTTTCTCTTATACAATTGTCGTGCTTCCTGTATTCTTATAAATCCATAGTATTTAAAACTAATTGTGTTTTAAGATAATTTAACTATTTTTATATAATTTCTGCATTGTTAGCCGACACAGTGGATTGTAATCAGTCAGGTAATTTATAATGTTACAAATGTTGTAAAATTAAAAGAGTTTTTAATTCATTTTCGTTTATTCTCTTCAGTTTTTAGTTCCAAATTTTTATTTTTTTATTTTTATTATTATTTTTTTTAATTTGTATAGTTTTGTGTAAGTTTAAACTTCTTTTTTTATTGTTTTTATAAATTTTTTGCATTATTTTTGTTTATTTGAAAAAAGTTTATTTAAGATTTGGATCAACTTATAAATGTTTCAATTGTTAAGTTAGATTTATCTCCCTTTGACAATGTACAAACTCGTAGAGTTGAGTTGAGTAATGGTGCTTAACGTCCCAGACAAGAATATTTCACTTATGTCGAGATGTCACCAGTAATAGGTGAAAGTGCAGAGATTTTGCCTGTGCGTTGTGCTGATGGCATCATACAGCAGGGTTCTTTATCATGCCATGCCTGCCATGACATGGGACCTCTTTTATTTTAAGTTCCCATCCGAAAGAACTGAGACTTTCATAATGCTGAGTGCTTGGCCAAAAAACAGTCACTGCCCACTCTCAAGTCTTGGGTCAGACCTGGTCTGGATTCGAACCCACGATCTCCAACTTACGGAGCAAGCACTCTACGGACTGAGCTACCACAGTGGTCGTACAGAATCATAGAATCTATGTTTGTGGTTGCAAACAGGGAAATCTCACACACAGATATAATATGTTCTACAGAACAAGGCTGCAGAAATCAAAAGCAAATGTAAATGCAAATGTATGGGTAAATTAACACAAAACCATAACAATTTGAAGTTTTTAATGTTTTTAAAAGGAAATTCTTGTCTAGAATAATTCTCCATAACTATGTATCAAAAGTTACCAAACCTTGATGGAAGGAATCCATAGTGATAAAAATACACATACATGTATAAGTACCTGAACTTTGTCTACAAATTTTTAGCTCACCTGTGACCTAGCTGTAATTAAGCCTCTTTGGCTACTTGTTCTCATGCATCAGGATCCAGTTTCAAAATATTCCTTAATTAAAATTGTTTTAACTTAAATCTTGCAAGTTTGACATCTTATTTAATTCTTTTACTTATTAAGATATTCAGGGTATTATGGTGTCATTTTGAAGATCACTTCAGGCTTACAACAGCTTTTTTTTCAGTTTTGTCAAAAATGTTTATTTGTGGTTTTAAAAGAGATAGTCAAAATTTGTTAATATAAGTTAAAGAAAATCTTAATGAAGTAATGATTGTAAAATTTTGACCAGCTTACAGATTTCAGTGACTCTAGCAAATAGTTTGAAGTTTGCTTGTGATTTTCAGTGATTTTTTGTGAGCACCAAGTTCTCTGCTCTACCATCCAAAAACGAATGTGATGAGACAGTGAGTTGATGCATAAAGACACATCATCAATTTTGCAGCTATTTGCTACAAGAAAAATGTAAAATAAACAATATTATCAATAAAAAAACAAAATAAATATAAAAATCAATAGTAAGAAATTGTGAAAATAAAAAGTAAACTGATAAAAAAATTAGATTTTATAAAAGGAGTTTATTTCACAAAGGAATTTTAAAATTTGATGTCCACTGACATTGGTAAAAAGATCATTTATTGATGATGCTGAATAAAAAACTATTTCTTGTAGGGGCAAAGTCGACACAATCCAGCAAAATATGGTTGACAAAACTAATGACCTCTGTAAAAGTAAAATAATTGTGTCAGGGATGAAATATCCATCTGACCGATATGCTAATTTAAAAAGTGAATGTTCACACCAAGTTATTTAAAGTCTGTTTCTTTTAAACTTGTAGATATTTGTGCCTCACAGGAAGTCTATACAGGGGAGGTAACTCCAACTACAATACAAGACACAAAATCATGCTTTGAAACTTTGAACAAGATATTAAAATGTGTAATAAGTTTAGAACAAGACCACATGCAGTACAGAAAACTAAAACAAAGAAACACAGTCATTGGATCAATGTAAGTATGAGAATCTGCTACTTGTGGCCAGGAATGACTAGGTGATATTTCATTGTCAGGTGAAGTTGTGGGTTCAAACTGCGTTGCAACTTGGGAATTGGTGAGAGGCACTGGCCATTTATTCTTGACCACATTGCCACTAAAGCTCATTTCTGTTTGTCTTTTGTCAGTATGATGTTAGATAAGGGTTTGTTGTTTATTAACATTTATTTCAGTGTAAAAGCCTTTTTAAAAATGTTTCTTTAATTATGTGCATTGCAGGAAAAGTTCTGATATTAAATTTTTGTTGTTTTTTTAAATGTGTTTGTTAACAAAAAGTTTATAAAAAGTTAAGAAATTTGTGAGCATAAATTTTTTTCAGTAAGATCCTGTAATTTATTTATTTTTTCAGAGAAACACCTATTGGTGATGAAAGCATTCTGTCCTTACCAAGAGACACAAAGTTATAGTAATGTATGGAGGGCAGTCCAAGATGTGTTTTATTATAGTATCCATGGTAACCATTTATCTACCAGTCTTACAGTTTGTGTTACATTGTTGATATTTTATCTAACTTCCTTTTTGATGCCTGCTGTTTCAAGGGATACAGTAAATTATCACTTTTGCCAGATAGGTATCAAATTTGATGACTCTAGATGAAACTTAAACCTTATATTCTTCTTAAGGGACAAGGCTCTTCAATTTTTCCTGTTCAAGGCTTGGATCTGTAACTACGCAGATAAAATTGAATATGATATTGATCATATTTTATGAAAATTAGCTAGAAGTATACTATTGCACTTTCACAAATTATGTGCATAGTGGAAAAAAAACTGGTCATCAAACTCTGTGCATAGTGGAAAAGAAAACTGAAATTTGATTAGTAGATTGTTTTTAAATAAAAACCAATCTGATTGGTCAGTTGTTTTCAAAATTCCTCTATACTACAGAGGCAGATGACACTCATGCCTTAAGTATGGTTTAAAAGTAAAATGAAACTTTAAAAACATATATCAGACATGAATGTTAAAACTGTGTGTTGGCAAACTGTCCTGAACAAACAAGGACAAGAAACACATCCATGTCAAACCATAAGTTGTTGTAAATTTATTATGCTAGTTGTCCTTTCTACAAATTAGTTTTTCTCTTACAAGAATTCCAGGTTATTTTTATTTTATTGAAATTTTTTATTGATTTATAAATTGTAACCTGTTCATCCCAAAATATTAACATGTCTCATTCCATTCCCTTTGTATGTGGACCATACTATTAAGTTTTTAGGGGTAAAGAGTTATATGTGGAACTACTCTGCTGGTTGTACACATGATGTTAATATTTTCAATCTTAATACATGTGTATTGTTATTTAGGTCACAAATTTCAAGGAGTGAAGTTTTAAAATTTTCAGTTTATGGTTAGCATCTTTTTTTTATTATGTAAACTTTTCAGTGATCAAGAACCTCATAGATTTTGAATGTGATGTTATACAGTAGTGATTGCAAGATGTTACAGGAAATGATGTATTATGGTTTACATTGTTGGTACATTAATGGTACATTCCAGTTGATTCATTTTGGACCATGTTACAGATATATAGGGGTGACCAGGTATATGAAGTAATTAGTATGGGTATTCTAGTTTTATCTTTACAAGACTCAGATCATAGTATCATAACATCCCGTTTTAGAAAAAATTGTTGTTAGTCTTTCAAAGCTTCATTAATTAACTAAATGATTTAAAAATGTCTTGATATTGAAGGGTTGTTTTGGTTTTTAAATTATGCTGCCAAATTTTTAATTCATTTTATTCTTTCAAAGAATGGTTTTTTTTTTTTTTTTTTTTTTTTTTTTTTTTGTATTAAACTTTTTGCAAGATCACAAGTAACTATAATTTTTATGATAAATTGCTAGAGGTTTAATCATGATAATATAATCCAGGTCAGCTGTGTATATAGGTTCAGTTGATTCAAAGATAAATACATGTAGGACATTAGTTCAGATCACCTAATAACTGTTTACCCTTTACAAGTATTATAAATCCAAAATCAAACAGAAATGCAAATATTCTCAGGTTTTATGAGTTAAAATTTTTGACTACTGATTTTTTGTCCTTGATATAAAATTTTTACCTGTGATGAAAATCAAACTTTTAAGATGAAAATGGCAAACTGAAATCGGTAAAAAATGTAAAGCAGGCGCTTTTTTGAATAATGGCGTTTTTTTTTTTTTTTTTTTTTGTTTTTTTTTTTGTTTTTGTTTTTTTTTTTTTTTTTTTTTAATCTATTTGGTTTTAGATATCATTTGATATATGTGTTTTTATATCAAAACTATGGCACTTAATTTCAATGGCAGTTTTATACACAACTCTTGACTTGTTTAATAACTATGATAACTTTTAAACACACACACACACACACACACACACACACACACACACTGAAATAGCCAACTTCCATCAGTGTCTATTTGTCAACTAAAGAAAATAAGATTTTGTTACAATAACATTTAAATCAAAATTAATTATGAAATTAGGAGGTATTTGTATTATTAATCAGGTCATTATTTCAAGATAAGTAAAATTCCTGTTTGGTTGATTATTTTTCTGTCACTTTTCACAATGCCATATTGTCTTATTTTTATAACTGTACATAAAAACTCAAGTGAAAACTGACTTACATTCTTGTATTCTAGGCAAATAATTGGTCATTAAAAAAAAAAACAGTTCTTTTTTTAGATTGTCTGGACCAACATAAGTAAAAATATAAGTGCCAAGTTAAATGTTTCTTTCACAAAGCAATACGGAGAAATAGGTTGACAAATTTTAATCTGATTGATGTCTGTCGGTAAAACAGACTTGTACAATTGTTTATACATTTAAGACCTTCTGTAGCATCTACCTCTATATAAAGGCCACCTGTCCATTTAAACCAGTGTTTGATGGTTCCTTTCAACCAAAAATAAATCTATATAAAGACCACCTGTCCATTAAGACATTGATTGAGGTTCTTGTCTTTGAAGTTCACATTTCAATTGATAAGAACCTCTGTATGAAGACCACCTGTCCATTAAAACCAGTGTTTGATTGTTCCTTTCAACCAAAAATAAACCTCTATATAAAGACCACCTTTCCATTAAGACATTGATAAGGTTTTTTTTCACATTTCAATTGAAAAGAATCCTATATGAAGACCATCTGTCAATTAAGGCATTGGTTATGTTCCCTTTACAACCAAAAATAACCTCTATATAAAGACCACCTGTCCATCAAAGCTGATTATGGTCCTTTTGTTTTACATTTCAATTTTCAGTTGAAAAGAAACTCTATTGTAAGACCACCTATCCATTAAACTCATTATCTAAATGTTCTTTTACATTGTAATAAAAAAGAACCTCTATAAAAATACCACCTGTCTATTATGACTATTATTACATTTTATTCCAAAAGAACCTGTTTTAAAAGACCACCTGTCCTTTAAGGCCCTTTTTAAGGTTCATTTCAGATTGTAATTAAAAATAAATATCTTTATAAATATCATCAGTCCATTTCAACCTGATAGAACCTCTATATAAAGACCACTGTGTTTATAAAGGCCATAATACTTGGTTCTTGTTTGAGAGTTTAAAAAATACATGTTATATTTTGCTTTAGAGCCCTTGGTAGACAATAAATAATAAATGATTACATGTACAATATTGCTTGTTAATTCTTGTTGATAAATTGAATATAGCTGAATTAGCTTTTTAGAAAAGCACATGCAAGCTCTTGCTGCCATTGAAATGACCAGTTGTAATTTGTCACAAGTTTTTAGGAATATTTTTCAGAATTATATTCTTCCTTCTGTTCAAAGGACCAATTCAAATTTGTTGCAAATTGTTACCAATGGTTTTTGTATTTTGTAAGACACAGTTGCATATTTTAAAATTATATTCTTGTATTTTCAAAGTGTTACCTATAATTTTTACATAAACAGTTTATTGTTTCTCATAATTGCTTGACAACTCACCATTTTGATTTCCGTCCTTATGATTTTTTAAACCGGTATAATATAAAATAATAAGCTGTAATCAATATATTATGTTTATTTAATAATGTAACTTATGTAGATCCATAATATTACCCATTTAATGTGCAAATACAATGTACAATTACAATGTACAATTACAGTATACAAATACAAGGTAGAATTTCAATATATAAATACATTGTACAATTGCAATATACAAATACAATGTAAAATACCACACAAAATAGTAACAAATACAATGTACAATTACAATATATAAATACAATGTACAATTACAATATAGAAATACAATGTACAATTACAATATACAAATACAATGTAAATTACGATATACAAATACAGTGTACAATACAATATACAATACAGTGTACGATACAATGAACAATTATAATATATAAATACAGTGTACAATCAAAATATACAATACAATGTACTATATATACGATATACAATACAGTGTACAATACAATAAACAAATACTGTATACAATGTACAATTACTGTATACTAATACAATGTGAAGATACAGTGTACAATTACTGTTTTTGAAAACAACATTGCAATGTACAATTACAATTTACAAATACAATATCCAAATACAATGTATGATTTAAACAAAAATGTTAATTTAAGTTGTAAAACTGTATAAGACCATTTGTTATTGGGTCTGAATCATAAGTTTCTGTTAAAATATTTTTGTGAACATTCCTTCATAAAAGTCTTCAGCTTGGTTTTATTATATTTTTCAATGCAAATTTACAGAATAGCAGTGCTTTTTTTCTGGAAAACATCAATTGATTGTGAATTATCTATATACAGTATGAATTAGCTAGACCAGCTTATGAAGGTTTTCACAAAACCTGACCAAAATATAAATTTAAAGACCTAAGGGTGTATATAGATATTTAGTTTGCAATTATATGTTGTTTTATTCTTTTCTTTTTCCTTTCTATTTTCATCATTTTTTTTTTTCATAATTACATCATGTATTTTGTTCTCATTTATTTGCATGCAATCATTTTTTATCATTTTAAATTTCATTACTATAAAATACATGTATATTTTGGGTTTTTGAGATTTACATGTAACATTTAATAACATTGCAGGCAATATATTTTCAATTGTAATCCTTTCATTTAGCCTTGCTTTGTTTTGCAATATTCATTTTATGATGCCATTTTTTGTTTCTACATAAAAATTGTTTGTATCTTTTTAATTTCCATAATATTAATTTTGTTATTTTGCCATTTTTGCAATCAAAATCTAGATGGCAGTGGTGTAAAGTGCATGCTTATGGATCATCTAGGTTTGATTCTGCAACTTATTTGATTGACATGTTGTGGATGTAGCTTGGAGACAGGAGGCACTTACCCTTCTGGAGCACCTGGCCTAACTTCACGAGTTGAAGTTCACATGTTTAACTTCTTTTACGAGTTTTCATAGTTTGAGATTGTGATTTAAAATTGGCCCATATGTTTACATGTATGTTAAATTACACTGCTTGTGTAAATTAGCTTCATGGTATAAACCCAGTTCCATGAAGATGACTGATATGATAGTTTTAATGGAAATTAAATTTTAGTTAAGCAAGAACTAAAAAGATAGCAAAAAATGAAACACAGCAAATATTTCTACATATATAGTATATTGTGTTTGATTTTCATTTCATGTAATTGCTAATTGTATCAGCATCAGCATTTTTCAATTTTGGTTAACTACGCATGCTTTGAATTTTTTTTTTTTTTTTTTTTTTTTTTTTTTTTTTTTTTGTTTTGTTTATCATAATTAATAAGCTATTTGTTATTTATTTTTGTTCTCCATAATTTTTTCATAGATAATGGCATTAATAAAACTTTCAATATTTTCTTGATTTTGATATAAGAAGGAAATCGTTAATATTTTATAATGTAATGTCTATTTTAGCATAATCTTATTTGTTGCAAATTTTATTATTTTCTTTTTCATTGTAGTATATTAAACTGCAGGGATAAAATCTATGGTAAAATAGCCATATTTTAGTTGACCAGTCCCAAAAAGCAGGGTATTTTATGTGTATATACATCATATACTAAATTCTTCAGGCAGTCTTAAAGGAACATTCAACTCAAAGAATCAGGAGTTTTTTCCCAATTCAGATGTTTTTCTTTTCTTTCTTTCATGACAGGGTGCTGTTACTTTGTAGGGCATGATTTGCTTCTGAATATATTCAACTGTAAAATTAAAAAATTTGATGACATTTCCTTTGTCTTTTTAATTCATTCAGGTTGATTGTGTATGAAATTGGTTAACCCACCAAGAAATTATGGCAATTTTACAGAATTAGTACCTTTTGCATTGTTTAAGCTGTTCATGTATATTGATAAAAGTTATAAAAAAGTAATTGTCGATTTTTTTATAAAGTATACAAGTTGAGACATATGATTATATGGAAATATAGTAGTGATAACAAATGGTAATATAATGTAGAAATTTTGCGGCTATTGACTTAAATTGAAGCATTATAAAAGGCTATGAATATCAATTATTTTGGTTCTTATTGTGGTTCCCAAGTATAAAAAGGTACCAACTTTTAAAGCCACTGAGCTTTTTTGAGTGCATTTTTGAAACTTTTGACTTACAATTTTTATTTAAAAAATGCAAAGTTTTTCAGAAACTTTTGACTTACAATTTTTATTTAAAAAATGCAAAATTTTTCAGAAAACTATTTAATAAAATGTGATAGAGTTTTGAATCTGCAGATGGGTCACTTGAAGTTAATTTAGCCAATGTAAGAAACAGATAATTTATTTATTTAGCCTTGTAACACAATAATGGTTATATTTACAATTACTTTTCCCACCAAAGGATGAAATCAACAGCATTTTAAAAAAAACTGTGATGTATTTGAAATTTAAATATGTTTATTTTTTTTAACATTTCACAGATTGATTAATCTTGGCACATTGTTTTTATATTGTATTTTCTGATACAATTTGTAAATTGTAAATAGTAAATATTGCTAACTAATCTTAAGCTTACATGTTAATATTGTATTTAATTGTAAATGGGAAATTTTTCTTGTAGACTACTTGTTTTTTAAGATTATCATTTTAAGATATTTGCATATTTTTAATTTCCATTATGGAATGATTGTGCAAATGCAGGTAAAATTTTTTAAAAATCATGAAACTGTTTTTCACAATTTATAACTCTTTCTAATTAAAGAGAAAATAAAATGCATACAAGATTTCCCCAAACTTTCACCCTATGATTCAAAGATTAAAGAATGCATATAACTTGTTATTTCAATTTTTAAAAAAATTACTGACACTGAAAAATAAAAAATTTTCCCAATTTACAGTGCACAATGTGGCTACAATCCTTAAAAACAGTATTTTAGTAAAAATGAATATGGATTAGTATAGATATAGTGGCTTCTTCAAAATTTTTTACACTCCAGCTGTACTAAAACTTCTGAAAATAAATTTAATCATTCTCTACAAGATTTTTTCAAAGTCAGGAATTTCATATTTTATTGGTCCCAGTATTTGTTGTTGGTCTTGATCTTGTTGCATTAATTTTTTGTTGTTTTTCTTTTCTTAGCTACTAGGCTATTGCAAACATTTTTCTTATTATGTTTTTGATTATTGCTTTGAAAGTTGCATAGACTAAAGGTTAACTCAACCTTAATCAGAGGGTAAAGTGTTAATTTTAACTGGCTGTTTATACATTATATATCTTACAGTTATCTTGTTTCTTGATCAAATTGTTAACATGTTGTATAGTGCGTAAGGTATATTTGTAAATATATATTTTGTTTCATTTGTTTTTAAATGCAATTAGGTTTTTAAAAAGAATCATTCAAAGTGGTATGATAAACTATAGATTGTTTACAATATTTTGTCAAAGTCAGTGTTACGATATTTTGTCAAGGTCAGTGTTACGATATTTTGTCAAGGTCAGTGAGAACTTTCTTTTTTATTATCCATGTTTTCATTATAACATGTATTTTTCTTGCCTACTGATATAAGTTTTATTTCTATCTAGCTGTGAACAGCTGCAAAATTGATGATGTGGCAATAAACTGGAGTTCACTCACTCTCTCTTGTCTTGTGACTGTACTTATTATAAAACAAAGTTTTAAAATTTCAAGGTTTTTGTGGATGGCACCGGTATTGTTGTAGGGGTGTCAAATGTGATTGAAATCCAGCCTTATGGTGACTTTTATAGGACATGTAATGGTTCAATGTAGTAAATGGTATGAATGCATAGTAACCAAAGGACTATAACTGAGACACTGGTTTAACTCTCATTAATGCCAATGATATCTAGTGGATAGTTACAGTTACCAAGGTTACAAAGAGGGACTAACTACATGTAAGGTTATCATGGTCAACATAAACTATGTGTTTGTAACCATTGACTACCAATACTTGCCATCTACCAATCATGTACTTAGTAACAACTCACAAATTGTTTGTTATTTTTACAATTGGTTGATTCTATACTTCTATACTGTTGTTAGGAAATGTTTATATTTTCCTATTTGCACATTTATGAATCATATCCTTTTTATCTCCATGCCCTCTATGTGCTATGTAAATTTATTGTAAATGGTCTATACTATAATTACGACATATATGTCGAAATCTATGTAGGGTGTAAACTTTACTATAAATAAGATAGATTATTTTGTTGTATTATTAGTAGTTCAGCTACTAATTATCAAAATGGCAATATTTAAAAAAACTGGTTTTGGTCGTTTTAGGTTTAAAACTTTTTTCTGAAATATTTAAATCCAGTATATTATGAACTAAAAGGAATGCTATATAATTTTACAGTGATGATGTATTTCAAAACTTTATTCAGCTTTACTGGACAAGTTAACAGGTGGTTAGCCTATACATGATTTTTATTAAAGAACATATTTTCTAGATGGTTTAACAGACAATTTTGAAGGCAAGTGTCTCCATAGTTAGGTCATAGATTTGAAAACCAGGATTTTGTGTTCAAACCCCACTTGATTATGTTTCAAAACCCGTTTTCTTGGTGGCTTGACAGACCATTTCAAAGGCAAGTGTTTCCATAGTTAAGACATAGGTTTATGAAACAAGGGTTGTGAGTTCAAGCCACAACTAGGATGTGTGAAAATTTGCTTTATTTAAGTAAAGGTAAATTTTAGTCAAGATATGATGATGAAACTAGAACCAGCTTAATACCTCTGTATATAGACCTTGGACAGAGTAACTTTAAAGTTTAAAGATCACTGGGTCTTTATTAGCTGAACTGGTTATAGCCAGCTGAGCTTATGACATGGTGAAGCGTGACTGCTTGTGTAAACTTTAATCTTCTCCTCTAAAACAACTGGGCCTATTTGAACCAAATTTTGTATGGAAGGTCCCTAGGTGGTACAAATTAAAATTTGCACAAATCAACTTCCTGCGGCATCCACGATGTCCGTCATAAAGAGACAATCTTCCATTTGCTCCATCTTGTCGGCAAGACACATGGTAAACAATCTGACCTAGAGGTGATTTTTAAGTGGCTTAGAAAATAAAAGAAGAATTACTCATTGTTGTAAAACTAGTTGGAACTTATAGAACTACTAAAGCCAGTTTTTTTTAAATAAATTTGCCAGTTTTTAAGTTTTTATTAATAGAACTATTTTAATTATATTGTTAAGAGATATAGGTTGTTTCTTTTGTGTATATTTTAAATTCTATTCTATGTAGTAATATTGCTAGTCATATTGTAGTTGCCAATTGTGTTCATTTATTTTTTTGTTTCCTTATGTGAACAAAGCATCTTGATGAAATAAAAATTACAATATAATGTACATGTAGTTATAATTTGTTTTTGTTAGCTCAACTGTTTATAGCCAGCTGAGCTTATGGCATGGTTTTGCGTGCATGCCTAAACTTTAATCTTCTCCTCTGAAACCACTGGGCCAATTGGGACCAAATTTGGTGTGGAAGGTCCTTAGGTAGAGTAGACTAAAGTTTGTACCAGGTGACCCCGTCCAACATCCAAGATGGCCGCTGTTACTATAAATAGCAAAAACACATAAATAGTTATTGTTGAGTCATTTTTTAACCGTTTTTGTTCAAATTTGAAATGTAGAGAGTAGATAGTGAGGCATTCAACATATATAACGGGTTTTTCTGAAAAATTTTTTTTCGCTGACCCAATTTTTACGAATTATGCCAATTAGGTGTAATTTTTAATCAATTCTTTGAAAATCTTCTCCTCTGAAACTACTGGGCCAACTAGAACCATATTTGGTGTGGAAGCTCCCTAGGTGGGGTAGACTAAAGTTTGTACCAGGCGACCCCGTCCAACATCCAAGATGGCCGCTGTTACTATAAATAGCAAAAACACATAAATAGCTATTGTTGAGTCATTTTTTAACCATTTTTGTTCAAATTTGAAATGTAGAGAGTAGATAGCGGAGCATTCAACATATGTAACTTTTTTTTTGAGAAATTTTTCGTTGACCCAATTTTTATGAATTATGCAAATGAGGTGTAATATTTAATCAATTCTTTGAAAATCTTCTCTGAAACCACTGGGCAAACTAGAACCATATTTGGTGTGGAAGGTCCCTAGGTGGGGTAGACTAAAGTTTGTACCAGGCGACCCCGCCCGACATCCAAGATGGCCGCTGTTACTATAAATAGAAAAAACATTAAAATGGCCATTGTGGATCCATTTTTCAACCAACTAAGCTCAAATTTGAAATATACAAAGTATATCATGAGGGATTCCACATATTTAACCGGTTTTTGTGGGAAATTTGTTGTTGACCTGATTTTCAAGAATTATGCGTATTAGGTTTAATATTTAGCGAAATCTTTTTAAAATCTTCTACTCTAAAACCACTGGGGCCAATTGGAATGAAATTTTGTGTGGAAGGTCCCTGTGTCGGCCTGACTAAAGGTTGTACCAGGCAACCCCGCCTGACATCAAAGATTGCCCTCGTAACTAAAAATAGAAAAACAAAAACAAAAAATGGCCATTGTGGATTCTTTTTTTCACCAATTGAGCTCAAATTTTAAATATAGAATGTATACTGTGTTGGATTCAAAATATATAATGTTTTATTTATGAGAAAATTTTTATTGACCCAATTTTCAAGAAATATGCAAATTAGGTGTAATATTTAGTAAACAACTTCTCTTCTGAAACCACTGGGCGAATTGGAACCAAGTTTTGTGTGAAAGGTTCCTACATCGGCCTGAAAAAGTTTGAACCAGTCCAAGATGCCCGTCGTTACTAGACATAAAAAAAACAAAAACAAAAATAGCCATTGTAGATCCATTCTAAGCCCAACTGGCCAAACCCAGCTGAGTTTATGGCATAGCGAAGCATGCCTGCATGTGTGTGTTTCAAAGTAGGCTTCATTGAAGCAAAAATGGTCATAAGCTCAATTTATTTGCCATCTTTAGCTGATGAATCAATTATGGTAACCACATCACATTGTCTTACAGGGGCCACATTGGTCAAGTGGTCTTAAGCATTCGATGTTATGGATCACAGTGCCTCTCACCCCTGACATTGCGCATAAATCCCAGTGGCGCTAACACTTCATCTTTGAAAGTTTGTCAGTTAACTTGCTGCTTGGTCATGGTTTTCTCTGGTACTCAAGTGTCCTCCACCATTTCCAAAACTGACAGTCTCCGTATAAGTGAAATATTTTTGAGTTGAACGTTAAACAGCATTACAAACAAAAACAAACATTGTCTTACATATGGAGCCAGTTGAGCATCACAGGCCCTATTGGGCCTCTTGTTTCATTTAAATTTTAGGCAAATGTAAAGTCAAATATGCTAAAATTCATCTTTACCAAATTAAGTATAGAGAAACTATTTAAATCATACTATATACTAAAATAAGTTTTCAAACCTTTTTTACACTTTACTTTGTTTTATCTCACCTGAGCTCGAATCTTAGATGAACTATTGCTATCCATTTTTGTCATTTGTTGTGCTAAACTTTTAACATTTGGGTCTTCTCCCAAATCACTGGGTAAACTTAATGAAACTTGGTTACCATCATGCCATGGGGAAAAAGCCTTCCAGATTTGTGCAAATGAAGTCGTTATGTCCCCTTGCGATCCCGTAAAAAAAAGGGGGGGTATGAAAAATTTCTTCCTAACTGTACAAGAGGTATATATTATTCATTTTGTTTATTACATTCTTAGGTCATCTAGTTTCAGATTTGTACAAATGGTAGCCATGGCACTCAAAATGAAGAAATGTCCAGGCACTCAGTGGGGAAATTACTAAAATTATATATTTATCAATATATTTTAATATGTCATTTTGATATATGATTTAAGTTTATACATTCAAAGGTCAAGGTCATAGCTGCATAGGAAGACTGAAATTGTCAATTATCTTGAAAATAGTTAACTTTTTGTATAAGCATGTATTAGAATATTTTAGGTATTGATATGACAATTATTTTGATATATGTTTGAAGGTCATATCATATGTTCAAAGGTTAAGGTAATAATTTCATAAGAAGACTTAAATTGCTTATTACCTTGAAAACTATAAACATTTTGTATAGTCATGTATATCAGATCATTTTAAGTATTGATATGTGGATGATTTTAATATATGGTTCAAAGTCATGGATATAACTGCATAATTATACTGAAATGGTTAATGATTTTGAAATTATTCATTGTACTGTAGTAACTACATGTATATATAAAATAAATATCAAGATTAATAAGGAAGTTTTTTTGGAAACATATCCAAGGTCATCCAAGTATGAATCTGTATATCTGTGAAAATCGCTTCGGAAATTAACGACTTAATTCTTTTATAAACGAAATGCTGTCTTTTAAATATGTCGTCAAAGTTAATCTATGTCATATAAAATTTTTGAATATTTGAAAGTCAAAAGCTATTCGAATTTTTATTTGTTTAACAACTTCAGCCTCTTTTGTCACAAATACCGTAGAACTTCAAAAATTGCTCGGGTAGCTCTGACGATAGATCATTCGATGCAGGATCTAAAAGTCTGGTTTAATCCCTGATTATATGGATGAACGTTTTTGACAGTCAAATAAGAAAATGTAAAAACAAAAATTAAAATAATATTACAAAGCGCTTATTCAAACAATTTAAATAAGAAGCGAAACATAAAATTCGTATTAGTAAAAAAATATTTCCTTATTTTGTAGTATACGATTTTAAAGCGATGTTAGTACCAGTCCAAAAAGCTCAATGAAAAAAAAAAAAATATAATAAAACATAATAATAAAAAATAATAACACATTTTTTGTCAGTTTGTGCAGCAACGTAGACAATTTTGATAAACACCGTTGCTTAATTAATCCGAATTATGAGAGAGATCTTATGACCCGATAAAAGAAAATATCAAAAACGTTTGCTGACATCGACAATATTATTTGCATGCTAATGATACTCTTGTTTGTTTCTAACGAAGAATGGTTGCCGAAAGCTGAGAACATACGAGAGATCCTGAAAAAGCTGCAAGAAGAACTAGTTCTAAGCTTATTGTCGTCAAATTGCTGTCTAAGCTTCAACTGTTCCAAGTACGACATCAACCTGACGAAATCATGTCTGTTCAAACACCTCAACACAGCAAGGAACCAAGCGTTCCTTTACCGTCAAACACAAAACAAATAAGTCTGCCTTAGCACGAAAGAATTAAAAAATTTTGGATCAATTACGCTTTTTCCTCGAAGCTTTCGGCGTTCCAGTGTCTAAAGGTTTCTTTTTTAAATACGAATGGTTTGATATTTCTTCGCCGGAAAAGGTTCGAACACATGCTTGCAGAAAGTTATAGACCTTAACTTTTTACGAAAACAACAAAAACTTTTCTAAACAACTACACATTTTACAATAACATCAACAACAACAATGCATTACTTCTACAGATGATTTTCATCTAAAAAGAAGATGCTAAATGTTTATTAGATTTTTATTAAGAAACAACAGCCTTATTAAACCAATCCTATTAGGGATAAAACATCTCTACTATGTAAGTAGACAATTGTAAATGATATTGCAAATGTACTTGTTATTAAATTTTCATTGTATCATGGTTCAGTTAAAGTTATGTGTAATAGTTATAACAATGTCTTAAATGAGAGCACCGCCTAGTGGGGCATTATAAGCACGTTTCATATCAAGTAGCTGCATTTGCCAAAGAGTTTAAAGTAAAACAAGAAAATTCGTAAAACAAGAATGCATATTTAGCCAAACATTTACACTGATTTGTTATATCTATACACACAATATATGAGGCAGGATGTTTAGTGTTACACAGTGCGTGATCGCATATGCAGTATATCGTGGTAGTTGGTATATGTTTTTGTGACATTTAAACAAAAAAGTATCACATGTGAGGTATGAGATATTTACTATTATAGAACCAAATCTCTTCTTTCAATTGCCACCAGTTACCATGCAGAGCTATATAGATTTATTAAATACACGACCGAACCAAACTGAACCAAACCGAATCGGACAAATGTGGTAATGCAATGCGAAGAGGCAGAACTGCTTATAGTGATGTTGTAATGAAACATACTGCCACAGTGATCTCGTTTCTTTATCAGCTAATAAGATTGCAAGGCATACGGTAATTTTGTTGTAATGTACCATCATACCACCATAGTTTCATCAACACAGTTAAAATATCTTTTAAAATACATGTATTTTCATTTCACTATACGCACATTTTTAAATGATCACGATAACACATGCCGAATTTCAAAATAATCAGTCTAAAAAAGAAATTGTTGTTGATGTTAATGTTATGTTGTAAAATGTATAGTTGTTCACAATAGTTTTGTTGTTTTTGTAAAAAAAAAGTTGAGGTCTATACCTTTTATGTAAGCATGTGTTCGAACCTTTTCTGGCGAAGATTTTTTTTCAACTTTACCACAGGATTAACAACAAGCATAAACTCCAAGTCTTTATCTTTAAAAGAAGAGTATCGTTATAAACAAAATAATAGTTGAAACACATTTAAATTTCTTTTTTAAATGAATTAGGGACAAAAAATTCCATGTTCTGTTTGCAAGAACTGAAGAATTTCAGGGTAATATAAACCAATTTAAAAATAATAATAATAAATCATATGATCACATAAAGCATCCATTGCTTTATAATCCGTCTTATGTATATCTGCTTTCTTTTATACTGCTATAAGTCGTGCGCTCGATTTCCACAAGCCGTGCGCTCGGTTTCATTATATATATTTGTTTGTGGTACTAACGAGGCTCCGTAGTATCTCCACTTGTTGCATTAGTTAGAACAATATGATTAACTTTGTCTATAGTTTTGGCAATTTTGTATACCCCCAACCTATCAGCTCTTAGCTTTCGGTGCTCTAGGGTTGGTAGTCTTAGTTTCTTTAATCTCGCTGGGCAAGATTTGAAAATAGTTTTGTTGCTCCCCGTCGCACCGTTTCGATTGCTACCAAGTCTTTTTTAAAAACAGGTCTTGCAACTCCTCTCTGGATACCGAATCAGGAACAGGGCTATATAGTTTAGAGTCATCTGCATCTGTAGGTATCTAATTTTTCCAATAAATAAAATACAAAATATATTTTCTTGAATTGCTAGTATTCACCATATAAATCTAAAACCTACCAATACAGTACATGTAATTTTCATTACAAAACATTCTGAATTTTTATTCCAATACATATATGTCTCAATCAAGAATATTTAATTATATCTAGGCCTCTAGAGCTTTAGGCAAAGTGGCAAAAATGACCTTTGCGGTGCGCTCATTATATCCCTTAACCATTAAACTTTTTGGTTAGTGTGGATAATTGGTCAGGGAAGAAAATTCCTCTGGGTACCTCAACCATGAAGTCGATACATATAAAGAAGAATTTATATGAAACCATAGGGATAACAGGATTTTATTTTCAGAAAATAACTTTTTATCTGTCACCAAAATTCGTAAAAATGTCGTCATTATTATCGTCGCAATTTTTTCGTGACATTATGTTAAATAATTCATGGATTAACTTATTCAAAATTTAATGCAGAGATAACTGATGCAATTTTATGTTTCTCCCCTCCCCTCTGACACAATGAAATAGCCGACTTCTCGTCACCACACATTGGTCAACTGTAAGAGGATTATATAGTAAGCCAATCAAATTTTAGCTCACTAAATACTCCCGGGAAACTTCCCGCGAAGCTCATTGTGAAGCTGTCAGGTAAGTTGTCAGAAATGCTTTTTTTCCTCAAGAACTTTTTTTCAGCTAATGATGTGTTTGACATTTTTCTTTTAAAGTTTAATCGCAAACAAATGCATGTATTTTATCATGTACGGAATTTCGAATTTTTACAGAGATCTATTTCAAAATTTTCATTTTTGTGTGTAGAATCTTTGCAATCGAAAATCACTTTGTAAGATCACGCTTTTGAGATAAAAATACTTGCAATAATTGATAATTTAGGTTCTCCGCAGTGAAACAAATGTAAAATCGGATCAACATGATTATTTAGTAAAAGACCATTTTAGTGCATGGGTGTGAAGTTTGGTAATTGAGGTTTTTTGAAATGGGGAAAGTCGGTATTTCTATAATTTACCATCTAAAAACGCGTTAACATGCGTGATGTTCAGATTCTTAGACCAATTATCCAAAATGCAGCAAGCTTTAAAAACATGGCAACACAATGATGTACTATACAAATGGCGGTGAATATTGTTTAATGTGAAGTTGGTGAACAATATTCATCTATTGTTTTCTCAAAAAATTCCTAATATGTTTATGGACAGTTCTTATCTACTTAAATATTAGAATATGAAGTATTCTGCCTTGGTAACACATTTTCTGTAAATTGTTGAAGATCTTATTATTGTGCAATTTTTCTAAAACCATGCATTTTTTAAAAATAATAATAAAATCTTAAATGAATGATATTTGTGTCCATTGTCCACTGATTTGTAAACTTTAGTTTGCTTTTTGTTCAACCCCAAATCTAAAACTTTGGTAAGATTTTTTGTACTCTCCACTCATAATGATAAAATATAGTTTTTTACAGAAATATTCGAAATGGCATGATTTTTAGGTCATTTCAATTATAATTTAAATTTTAGTGGAGGGTACAAAAGGAAGTCTTTTTGAAATTTTCACCTTGAAAAGAACTGTAAAGTGTTAATTCAGTTCATACTGTTGTAACATGATTGAAATGTTTTTGTTTGCAACATATATTGGACATTTAAATCCAGTAAATTGGTTTATATATGGAAACTTCACTTGTTTGCTATAATTTATCTAACCCCTATAATTGTCCCTTTGTTGAGATTACATTGTATGCTAGCTTAGAGCACATGTTTATTCTGTGTTGTGAAGTAATGGTGTTTTATGCCCAAGTGATGATTTTTTCACTTTTATGGAGGCGGTCAGATTTATGATAAGAGTATTTGCAAAAAGCGATTTATGACCCTTCAAGATTTAGTTATATATAGGTAGTCGGTTCTAAGATGGCAAAAGACTGAGGTTTTTGAGAAAAAAGACAACTTTAGCACCTTTAGAATGACCGAAAATGGGGTACCCATACAGTAAAAAATGGCTATAAAATAAAATCTTTAGAAAAAGTTGGTCATGACCTAATATTTGCTTTTTGACATTTTTTTGAGAAATCTAAATTCATGAGAAAACTAAAACTAAACTTTCACACTTTCAGAATTGTGTTTATAATAGTAAAAAATAACTAAACGGGGTCCCCAGTCGGACAATGCCTTTAAAAAAATCTAAAGTTGTTGTATGACTTTATTTTTGTCAATTTTTTGGCTTTGAATTTGAAATAACTGAAGTAGGTGTAAGAATTATGTTGTTGTCAACAAAGAGTTGTTGCCCTTTAATTGTAATAAAAAAAATTAATTTTATTCATTAAGAAAACATTATAAAGATCTTGGCCCTGAATGTCTTAATTGACAATAATCTATTTGATTTGATTTAATGGGGTTTTACATCCCAGTTAAGAATATTTCACTTATATTGAGATGTTGCCAGCTATAGGTAAAGTGCCAGAAATTTTGACCTTTGCAGTACACTTGGGGCAATGTGTAGGAAGGGTTCACTAACATGCCATGCCTGCTGCGATACAGGGCAATAGTTTTTAGGGTCAATAATCTGCATTTACATTTTATAAGAATACAAAGATTGTACTGATTATCAGATAAAAAGCATGGTTCACAAGTCTTGTGTTTAAAAAACATGCTAGAATGTACTGCACAGATATTGGGCAAGGGAATATTGCATTTTATCCTTTAGTCTGCAAATACTCCTATACCCTCAAATGATTTTTAAATGAAACTTTGCATATTATTTCATTGCTCCAGTTGGAAATTATTTTAGGAGTTATGTCCCTTACGAATTTGTTAAAAAGTTGTGTATGTTGGATAATTTTTCTAGTTGTGGCCATTTAAATTATTTATTATTTTATGAATATTTTTGTCCAAACTAGAGAGTAGTTTAGATAAAACTCAGATAAAACTTGGTTGAAATAATAACCATACATGTGAATGTTGTTTCCCTGTTCTAGTTCATTAACTTTTTTTTTCATTTTTAGCTCTGCATTTTTAAATGATTATTTTTGTCTGCATTAGATCACTATTTCTGCTGAGAATTAAACCGTCATGCTTAAAAGTGCATTTTATTTTTTGTTCTTTTTTTTAAAATTTTGAGTTGTGTCCCTTTTGGTCAGAACTAGATCTCAGCCATTCTTGTTCATAACCTTCAGTTTCATATGAGCTTTGAGGCATGATCCAGAAACAAAGCCATTTCTAAATGCAAATATCTAAATTTTGCATTTCATATTAAATATTTTTGGCTACTTTTGAAAATAAGTTAATGTAGTTATTTTTATTTAGTATGCTTCATTGCCTTTCTAACAGGTTTTTGTAGAAACCTAAGCTATAAGTGACTGAATGGTCAAAAGCATTCCTTTACAGATCATTGCCTCTATCTAGGTAACATTTCACTGAAAATCCTCAGAAAGTTTGTTATTGTATTTGCCAAGGACTATTGGTTTTTCTCCGAGTTATGTATTTGAAAACTGACAACAACACAAGGGAAAAAAATTGATCATGCCATGAAACATTTATCCTGACCAATCCCCTCAAAAACACTTAAATTCTCCTTCTAAATAACAGCATGTGTACGTGTGTAACATTAGAATTTTTCAAAAACTTTGCAAATGGTTATATTGCAAGATCTTGTTGCTTGGATCAATGTGGTAGGTCATGGTCACTGGGACACTTACCCTAAAAATTTTTGAACTCTTTCTCAACCAATGAACAAAGACAACGTTTATGGTATTTTCTTGGGTTATAGGTACTTCTCTTTATGAAATATTAAAAATAGTTCATTTTTTTAATAATTTGTAAAATAGCTTTGCATTGTCATTTCTTGATTATTTAAAATTAAGGAAATGGGGTCAACAGTTTTGATTTTTTAAATATCATTCAAAATGAGGTCAAAGTAGAGATAAGGGTTGAGGGTTCAAATCCCAGTGAGGCCACTTTTTTAGCTCACCCGACCAAAGGTAATGTGAGCTTATGGCATAGTGCATGTGTGTGTGTGTGTGTGTGTGTGTGTGTGTGTGTGCATCGTTAACAAACATTTTTGACTTCTCCGAAAGTACTGGACAGATTTCATTGAGACTTGGCCAGAAGCATGTCTGGGTCGGTGCAATTCAGATTTGTTTGTGGCTTTACCATGGCTGCCAAAACTAGGTCATGGTGACATAGGGGTTCAAAAATCTTTAAAAATCTTCTTCTCCAAAACCAATGATGGGAGAAAAAATCTGATGTGATATTTGGCTTCTCTAGGGTCTTAAGCCTATAGTTTGTTCATTTCGTGAAATTTGGTCAAAAAATGGGTTATGCGTTTTTGCTTTTAATTTTAAAAATTTCATAAAATGGCTTCAAATTGTTATAACTTGACTATTTGAATGGATATTGACATGGGGTTTTCAGTTTTCACTTTTTTTTTTAAATAACCTTTAAAATGGATGCAAGGTCAAAGGTCAAGGTCATGAACTAGTTTGTAATTTTGCAGTTTTAAACTATTTTTTTTCAAAATTTTTCAAGATATATAGCATCACAACATTGTTAAAATGTTCAGCATGACAAATTTTAAAAGAAACAGAGTTTCGTAACTATATGATAATGCATGTAGGAGTTGTTACCCCTGAAATGTTATTTTTTGATTATAAAAACTAAAATTGTGCATTAGCTTGAAAACTATTAACTTTTTGCATAGGCATATATATTAGAATATTGTAGGTATTGACATGACAATCATTTCGATATATGGCTCAAGGTCATATGTTCAAAGCTCAAGGTCATAGTGCATAAAAATACTGAAATTGTAAATTATCTTGAAAACTATTAACTTTTTGTATAGGCATCTATATAAGAATATTGTAGGAATTGATATGGCGATCATTCTGATGTATGATTCAAGGTCTTATGTTCAAAGGTCGAGGTTATAGATGCACAAGAAATCTCAAATTATTAATTATCTTGAAAACTATTAACTTTTTTATAGGCATGTATATTAGAATATTGTATATATTTTTACAAATGATTTTG
This sequence comes from Tegillarca granosa, assembly GCA_029721355.1. NCBI lineage: Eukaryota > Metazoa > Mollusca > Bivalvia > Arcoida > Arcidae > Tegillarca > Tegillarca granosa. Next base: position 45,609,776 of record CM056602.1, read on the forward strand.
GTCATATCCTCAGGTGAGCGTTAAGGCCCATGGGTCTCTTGTTTTTTTTTTTTTTTTTTTCTTTTTTTTTTTTCTTTTCTTTTTCTTTTTCTTTTTTTATTTCTGAATTTTATGACTTACAATTGTGCGTGGAAGAGATGTTATGAATTTTACTTTTTAGTGAATTATTATTTTTGATACTGATATGTAGATTTAGCTAAAACCTTGAATTGTTATGTGACATTATTTAAATTAATTGAACAATTTTTAAAAAATAATTTGCAGTTTAAATTTACAATTTTTTTTTATTAAATATTTGAATTAATGTGTCAGATCTGTAAAGTCTTTAATCCGGATCTGAAAATTGCTCATTTGAGGTTTTGTAATCGATAGGAACTCTGCCATTCATCCATACATCCATCAAAAGACTTCTTCTCAGACACTACTGGTCACATTTCATTCATATTAGTCAATAGCAACTTTAGACCATTGCCATTCTCATTTGTGTTTCTGGTCGCTTTAGCTACCAAAAGTAGGTCACAGTGACCTATATAGCTAAAAACCAAAACAATGAAAATAATGTTATCTGAAACCACTTCTATTGAGGCAACATGTTATGACTTTGCTCCCGAGTTGTACCCTCTACCACTTAGCCACCAAGTCGATCCTTTTTTTGTCTTAATTTGCAAAAATAGATTAAATGAAAAAATTTGAAAAAGAAAAAATCTTGTAAAGCTTGATGTTTAATTTTGAATAGCTTTTAAAATTAATATTGTTGCCAACTGTTTATCTTGAGAAAGACATAAAATTGTTACTTTTACTGCAATTAGCTGTGGCTTGTTTAGGTTTTATATACAGAAACCTGTTATATATTGTAGTAATGGTACTTCCAAGTTAAGATTTGTCTTGTATTGAGGTGCTCAGTTCTTGAATAGACTAGAAATACAGAACACCTGAAGCAGCTCACTAGCTTTTGGCAAATGAACACTTGACACACTAGGATTCGTTAGAGTGGGATTCAGATGTGATGTACAGATAGCATCTTGAGTAAGTTTGCTATGAGAACTTTCTTCCGGTAACAACTTCAGTAGTACACCAGTGGACTTCCTACTATCAACAAGAAAAACATGAACCATAAGACATCAGGGAAACCTTTACATAGTAAAGTGTTTACTTTTCAAAAATTTAATTTCAATATTATTTATGTCAGTACTTGAGTAAATTATGTAAATGATAATAACAAGAATTATAAGGTTGTGATTAGAGAGTACATCAAAGATTATTATAAACAGTTGATAATTTGACTACAAAGTCTGTTCTTTGATGTCAAATTGTAAGAAACATTTTCGTGTTTGTGTACAAGAAACCAACTGACCCAGTAACCTTTTTAAAAAAATTTATGAAGGCATGTGTTGATGTTAAGGGAGGTAATTGTTCCCAATTGTGGCAGTAGGATGGCTGGATTGATATGCAAGAATGAGAACATATAAGATCAATATGCCATATATTGTAGCTGTAAAAAAAACCCTGTCTTTATACATGTGAAAAGATCATATATAAAGTCACAGTGGATTTATATGTTGAAGTTTCACTGTGTTTTGGTCTTTGGCTTCCATGTGGTTTATAACTTTTATTATTTTATTTACAGAACATATAGATGATGTAAGGGGTATAGTACAGAGGGATCAAAATCTTGTCAATAGAACAGTCGCTGAAGATGTATGAGGAAGTCTGATTAGTAAAATATTTGAACTTCGGCTCCATTCCAAAAATAACATGGAACCCATAGACCTCTCAAAGGCTGTAAGTAGTACATCAACCCTTTCACCTTTGACCAAAACCAAAGACAATTTCAGATGGGTATCAGATTTTTAGTGAGGCTTTCGGACCAAGTTTTTACAATGTAGAATCATTATTTTTTAGGTCAAAATTTCATGGTTTTGCAATTTTGAAAAATGTCTTAGGAGAAAATTTTGTTTAGGGTTCTAGGTAATTAAAAATCTTCAGTAACACTAAATTACATGGTTTTCACTTAAAGAACCCTCACCGCGCACTGCAAAGGTCAAATTTTTTGTCACCAATAGTGGTGACGTCTCAAAATAAGTGAAATATTTTTGACTGGGACGTAAAACCTCATTCAATCAATCAATCATGGTTTTCACTAATCCATGAAAATAAACTTGGATACTAAATGTATTCTTATAAAAAAAGAAGGGCAGTTTTTTTGTACAAGTTTTAGCTTAACTGTCTAGGAAAATTCATAGAAGTGCAAGAAATTTGGTCGTTTTATGAAAACAACTTATTTTAAAACTTCTATTTCTGGACAAGAAGAGTGAAACAGAGAGTGAAGGTGGACAATCACAAAACCCAAACAGCAGCTGGCCATACAGTCAAGAAAGAACAAATATCACACCTCCAACCAGAGTTTACACAGTAAAAATAATATTATGGCTTCATTACCTAGCTTGAAACTTGGAGTAAGAATAATTTTATTTATCCAGCACCTAATTTACAGTTAACTAGTCTACAACAGTTCAATGCTAAATTTTCAACTCACTACTTCAGGGTCAAAGTTCAACATCTGTTCAATGTCGTAAAAGGGTCAAGGTATATGTTTTTTTTTTTTTTTTTTTTTTTTTTTTTTTTCAACAAAATGAGTCAAATTACAACTTGGCTCTTTTCTTTAAACCAATTTTAAAGGTTCAAGGTCATTTAGGGTTATATAGAACTCTTCAGCATAATGAAGGGTCTAAGTTCAAGGGTCAGTCATGTTTTTCTGAAAAATATTATTTTAAAATATTGAAATAAAGTCTTTCTCAAGGTACTCTAGTTGCTTTTACTAACCCAGAACTGCCACCCACATGATCAATGAATGTCATGAATGGGACATGAAATAAGATACTCCAATCCTTTGGACCTCTGTTTATTTTGTTGATCCTTTCAGTTTTCTGAAAAGATTTTTAAACATATTCATTTTTAAAAAATAATCCAGCATAGGACTTAAGTAATGGAAAAAGGTTATGGAACAGGGTAGGAAAAATTCTTCAATGCAATTAGCTAAGTGACTTCCTTAAAATCTTAGCAAAAATAATCTATTGCACTGATTAAAAAAGTTTTGCATTGGGTAGGAAATAGCCTTCATTAAGTTTTCCAATTTATTTTTTTTCTAAAAACATTTAAAAAAAAAAAAAAAAAAAATAGATGACTTCTAATCATGATCCGTGTGATTTATTTCCTATTAGCTGTAAATAAATGAAATCCTCTATCAGGTTGGTCAATGTTTAACGATGATTATTATGAGCCTGACAAATTGTATTAATTGTCTGCCATTAATATCCAAATGCATCCGCAATAGTGTTATGCATCCCTTACTAAGTCACAATTGACAAGTTCAATAAAGTTCTTTGTCTAATTATCGTTTTTCACCGTTTTGTGAGTTGTGTTTAAATAACCCGGTATTTTTATGATGTAACCATGTTCTAAAATTAGACCATACATACTACATCTTGCTGGGAAATTTCTGTATTGAGCTTTTATTGTTGAACCAACTGTAACATTGTTCATTAGGAACATCATTAATTAGATCAGCACCGTTTAAATTTTTTCCTTGGAAAACTTAATGCAGCTTTAGGTTATTGTTGAACAAAAAAAATTACAAAATCCTCTTTTAAATCGCAATTAATGTAAATTTCATAGTAATGTTGACATATAGAATAATAAATTACCAATAGTTCATCGTTGTCATTTTTCTCTACAACGTTCTTGGTAGTCAAGTGTTCCATTTCTGACAAAATTTTAAAAAAGGCCATCTTTTATTAATGCAAAGCTTTTTTATTGTTTGAAGCAATTATGTATCACTCTGGGTCATTTCACTTATTTCACTTTCAATGTTTCACACTCATTGTCACTTTCATCTAAAATACCATGACTTCTCGTTTGGTCAACATATAATATTTCATCACATCATTGTTTATGGTGTCTGCATTGTTTGTTGATTGTTAATTACCGCCTTTTGTTATATGTAAATCACCACATCTCTGTACCTCTGACCTAAAATTGTCTTCTCCATTACTCTCACATCTACATGATATATGGATGGATTTTTTAACATGCTTGACAAAAATGTACATAATCATGCCACTGAGCCACATACCAGTTAGGTATGTAGGTCAAGGTCACAAATGGATGTGGTGTTGGGGTAGTTTGCTCTCAAGACTTATGATGTTTGAAGTAGAAATCAAGATTACAATTTCTCATTATTCAAAATTTTTATTTCTTTTTATTTTAAGTTAAGTACAAGCACCAGTTGTCAATGGAGTTGATGATGTAAAGATCATAACAGAGTATCCATGTTGCCAAGAAGAACGAAGCTAAGTATCCATTTCAGTACACTTCATGAAATTAGTGTAATTTTAAGACCCAGTCTTGATTATTTCACTTACAAAATGTCAGTTTATGAATTAAAGTGGTTTTTCTACCCGGTTGGGATTTTTTCACTTAGATTTTTGGGTCAGTTTCAGAGTTGCCAGAGAAAACCTTTGGCAGGTGAACTGACAAACTTTCTCTTACTAGAATATACCAGAGTGGGATTTGAACCTAGAAGGTGAGAGAAAGTATAGTGGCTCAAGTGGCTGTCTTAAGTTTGGGAGAGTTTTAATCAGTGTGGTCTCAATGAGTGTGTTTTAGATAGCTGTTGGTCACCCCTTCTTTCATCTTGTAGTTGGTCTTGGTGGCTCATTTTTTAGTTTTTCTTGTGTTGGATTTCAGTATAGTGTTTTGTCCTTTCAGCAGTTTCACCCCAACATCTCTGATAAGGAATAGGATTCAGAAACTTGGATACAGTGTTTTACAAATTAATTCTAGGTCATTGATGAATAGCAAAATTTACCATTTGGTGAATACGCGTTTACATGTTATCATTGACCAAATAATAGCAAAAAACCCATTACTTACATCCACTAGACTAATACACTAACATGTCTAGTGCTAATCTTGCATATAATTCTTGTCTTTTCTTCTTCTTGGTCACTTTTTCATTCCCTTTAACAGTTATGTTATTATTTGGAAGTGGTACCGCTACCCTCATTGAGAAACATACTAAATTGATTTTTTTTTTTTTTTTTTTTGACTTTTTTAATATGCATTGGTGTATCTGTGTTAATTTGAAAAATGCTGTATTTAAGTTTTTGAATTTTGTTCTGCATTAGAAGTGTTGAAATTGAACTGTTGAAAGGGTGAAATGCTGTATTGAAATTATAACCAAGAGGGCTGAAGTAGAGACACCAAGCATCAACTACAGCATGAGATGAGAAACCGACTGACAGTACACACCTTGAGACCAGACTGATTGATAAATCTCAACTTGAGCAACCACTTGATACATTCTAATGGCAAAAAAATGAGTAACGATTTGTTATATACCTCATCATTGTGATTTTTTTTTGTGCTACAGAGAAGCCTGACTATATTCAGATTTTAGAGGCACTTGTCTCGTGAAATCAACATCTTTTTCAAAGGGAATAACTAGAATTGCAAGCTGCTCTATAGGATCTAAAAACTAGGCATCATTGTACTGTGCAGTTTTAGATTTTAAAGCCCATTGTTAAGTCTTTCAACAATCTGGTGCCGGATCAATACCACTGAGTTTAAGGTGGAGGTATGCTACCAGCTAAATACCACTGAGCTAAATCTGCTGGCAAATATGTTTTTTCTTGGCAATAAGAGGGCTAAATTTGATTATTATTTTTACATGGGCATCCATGTAAAATTAGTTTGTTGACATGTTGTAACTTTTTTTATTTGCTTTTTACAGAAATGGACAATGGACCCCACAAAATGGATTAGGACTATGGATGGACCCCACAAAATGGATTAGGACTATGGATGAACCATACAACATGGATGAGCACTATGGATGGACCCCACAACATGGAGGAAGACTATGGATGGACCCCACAACATGAAGACTATGGATGGACCCCTCAGCATGGATTAAGACTATGGATGGACCCCTCAGCATGGATTAAGACTATGGATGGATACCACAACAGTGGAAAAAGCAGATGATTTTTTACTTAAAATGCAACACATTTCTCATGAGTACTTAAAAACAAAATTTACAAATTAAAAAAAGTGTAAGTACAATTGAACTAAGATGAGGGTCTGCTACGAGATATCACTGAGCATAAAGCAAAGGTCTAAGGTCTATTACGGGCTATCACTGAGCAGAAAGCAAAGGTCTGCTATGAGATATCACTGAGTATAAGGCAAAGGTCTGCTATGAGATATCACAGAGCATAAAGCTAAGGTCTGCTATGAGATAACTGGGGGCATAAAGCAAAGGTCTTCTATGGGCTATCACTAAGCAGAAAGCAAAGGTCTGCTATGAGATATCACTGAGTATAAGGCAAAGGTCTGCTATGAGATATCACTGAGCATAAAGCTAAGGTCTGCTATGAGATATCACTGAGCATAAAGCTAAGGTCTTCTATGAGATAACGGTGAGCGTTAAGCTAAGGTCTGCTATGAGAAATCGCTGAGCATAAAGCAAGTGTTTACAACAAGATACCACTGAGCATAAAGGAAAATTATGTTGGCTTAAAGCATGGGTCTGCTGCCAAATAAATGAAAGTATAAACCAATGGTCCTCTAGACTGGGAAAAATCAATTTTGATAGGTGTCTGTTCAGAGGTTTAATCAAGACCCCTTATGACTATAAATGAATATATAGACATTAGGTCCTTTGGAAATTATTTTTCATATTCAACATCCAGTCACTTTATGATAGTCTATATTAATAAAATTGACAGTTGTACAAAGGAGAGCATATAGTTGTTGCTTTGTCCATTATAATTTTGTCTGGAGCATAACTTGAAACCTTAAAAAGTTACCAACATGAAAATTCATAGGTATTCGTAGATAGGGCTCAATGAAAAGTGCACAAGAACAATAACTATTTCATTTGATGAAAGAGCTTTTGCCTTGCGCTATTTTTTATACTTTAAATTTTGTTCAGAGCATACCTTTAAAGCTATTAGAGGCATAATGAAACGTTATAGATAGATCATGATAAAAAGTGCAGTGCACAATTACTTTCTTTTGCAAAACTTTATTTAAACAAACATGTTTATATTAAGAAATAGCCCCTTTAAATCTAGCCTTTATTTGGGGAGCATCCATTGGTTCTACCAGTTCTCTCGTATTTTGAAATAAACTGAAAACATCTAGTAGTGAGATCTGTTGGCATATAGTGAGAAAGTATTAAGTCTTAAGTATTTTGGGTTTTACAGAAATGGACAATGGAGTCCACAGCATTGGACTACAGATGGACCACACAACGATGGATAAGGACTACAGATGGACCCAACAACAATGAATGAGGACTACAGATGGACACACAACGATAGATAAGGACTACAGATGGACCACACAAGGATGGATTTAATACAGACTACACAACGATAGATAAGGACTACAGATGTACCCCACAATGATGGATTGGATAAGGACTGAGGATTAACCCAACAACAATAGATTAGGACTACAGATGAACCTAGGAATAAGGGGTAAACAGGTGGACATGTGGAATAAAGAATCCAGGTAAGCAAATATGTATTTTATAACAAGCCACTTGACATCCCTATCCTTTCTAATAAAACTATATATAGGATTAAAAGATATTTTGAAGCTTTCCTTGAACTAACCAATGTAATAAACTTCTGTCACAACAGAAACAAAAAAAAATAGCAATATACAGAGTTTTTCACAATATTTGTGGCACAATCTTTCCATCAAATTACAATTTGGTTTTATTGGGATTGAATGTAAGTAGCCACTTTGAGCCCAGTTGTGTATATGGTGAAGATCATTATTTGATATATCAGCAGCATTGAATGAAACTTCAAGTAATATGTATAAAGATTTGTCATCAGCAAACAGTTTTATTTTACTATGTATGGTATTTACTATCTTGTTGATATAAACTATAAAAAAAATAGGACCCAGAATGAACCTTGGGGAACGCCTGCTTGTATTACTGCCCAAGTTGAGGCTATATTATTGTTAAAAACAACTCTCTGTTGTCTGCCTTCCAAATAACTTTTAAACTATTCCAATAGATTTTATTTTTTGTAATAAACCTTGATGCCAAACTCTATCAAAAGCTTTACTTATGTCACAAAATATAATCCTTATTTCTTTGCCATTATCGAGAGCTGTAGAAATATCATTACTGATACAGTAGATTCCACTTATTTGCATACTGGTTAATTGCATATTCCGTTTAATTGCATAATTTTTCTCTACACCAAACCATTTCCTATCTAAATAATGTTAACATTTTCATTTATTTGCATAAACAAAATTCTTAATTCCGCTTAATTGCATAAAAAAATTCTGAAAATTATGTGATCTTGGTCTGAAGTTTCATAATTACAAAATATATTTTGCTGACAATTCAAGGTAAACTCGAGAGGTGTTTACATTATATAAACATGTGTACAGCTGACACCAGGTGAGATATGAAGCCAGTTAATTAGTGTTTACTTTGTATAGTAGTCATCCAATTGGTCTGTCAATACGCTTTTGTCAGGAAACGTATTATGTGAAACCAATAAAAAAGGGCTATGACAGGTGAAAAATTTGTACCCGGGTGACAGAAGTTTTATATCGATCTTTTTTTACTTAAATAAATTTCCATTACATTTTCTAAACCCAGACATAGTTTTACTGGAACTGCGGTGCTGGGCGTTTTAAACAAAGATTAAATAAATAAATCCAAAAGTATTTTTTTAATTCATGTTTTTGTTCACGTGGTTAAGGAATGTGTATGCTACTGTTATCCCAGAGCAAGTTTGGTAACGCGTATTTACAGTTCTTTCAGTGTAAACTCAATAAATCATACCTCATTCAAACGATTTAATTTCCTCTGTAAAATAAAATGTTTGAAATCATCGTTTACGGCTGAAAAACCCTTTGTGTAGCAAGTTTTATCGGTCTACAGATTTAACATCAAAACATTTTTTCACTTAAGGAAGTGACGTTTTATCCATTAATTTCATCGGATCAGACCTAGATACACATAACAACGGGAATTTCCAATTTATGACTGATCAAATCCTATGATGTGCATTACATTTGACATATAACAGTTGGTCAATAAACATTTAAAATATAACTTTGTAAAAATAAATAACAACATAAGACATCTTTCAATTATTCAACACAAAATCTGTTTGAATATTAATTTTACCGGGCATCGTGCACGTTGTCAAGCAACTGGATTTTTTTTCTATGTCACATTTGAAAATAGATTAATTTGCCATGAAAGGGGGATAACTCACAATTTAACTAAGTGTCGTGTGCAAATTGAAAAGGAAACACGTGGATTATTAAAAAGAAGTCAATAAACAAGAAATACAAATATCGCAAGTGTTAAGCAACAATGTATTAAATGCCAACAATGTTCCAATTACATACATATTCTAGGATTAAACATAGATCGATGGTCTGAAAGAAAAGTCCACCTACACCATGGAATCCCATGTAAATAAGAGGTTTAAAACGGTCAGCTAGAATTTTAAAATTTTATTTAGTAAAGAAAATATACTACTTGAGATTTTAATTAATTAAACTATTTTTAAAAAAAGAAACTTTAATTTTGATTTTTTTTATGTCAAAGGAATTACAATTTTTTTGCTGATTCTACAATACACTGACTATGATATCTACATAAAAATGGCCTTACCCGGCCTATCCGTCAATCCATCAGCTAGAATTTTTAAAACTTTATACAAATTGAAAAAAATAATTTTTTAAATTTTTTTATATTAAATTATTTATTTTATATTTTTATTTCAAAGGAAATAACTAACTTTCTGTTGTTTCTACAGAGTACTATGATGTCTACACAAGTACTAAAAACGACCTCATCTGATGTATCCATCAATCAATTTTGCCCAAAAAATTACTTTAATGCACATAAAAATATTTAGCAATTTGCCACCAGTTTTTATCGCCTAGCCTACCAGAATTCAATTTTTCAGTCATTTTACTGTAGTATCTTTCTTTGGCTAATCTACATGCAGTAGTACATCTATTCCTAAAATCAGCGCAGTGAGCAGTGCATTGGTTTTCTTTTGCCTTTTGCCGCTTGCGTTTTCTTAATTTTCTTATGTTATTATGCATCCAAGGCTTTGTCTTATTGTTACTTGTGCAAATCATTCATGGTTAATGCATATACTTTCATCGGGAAGTAGTTGCCCTCTAGCAGATAAGGTTTTCCATGTAATTTATAATAATGGTGATAAAATATTTCATTTAGGCCAAATTTTAACACTGGCACCACTCATAGGTAACTAAAAATGAGGTTTTTCACTTTACTTCAAGGGAAGGTTACAAAATGTGGATTTCAAACTGCTATAATATTATGTTAACAATTTTAAATGTGGTTTTTGATATTGTTATGTATAAGGGCATTTAAATCATTTATGCTAAAAACAATTTTGCGTTACTGCAGGTACCCTTAAGCCGATTGGCTGATTGTTTAACATTTAATGTACATCATATCTCCTTTTTTTTCAGTTGTATGATGGAGACAAGAAAAAGAATTGACTGCAGTAATAAACTGGGATAGGCGTATCAACCAACAGTTATTCAGTTCCTTTATAAAGGTAATGCAATATTTGTTGTCAGTCTGACTTTGCATTTCTCTTTTGTTTAATCTGCACATCTTACAATATTGGAAGAAACTCATACCAAAACAAATATGCTTTTAAAAAACATAATTTTTCAAGAAGAAAAATGGAATTTCGTCTCCCTTGGCCTGACACAGACAAAATAGGGAGTTATTGTATTGAAGTCCAAGTCTGGAAGTAAAGCTGCTCCAGGAATCAAATTTGCAACCAGAGTTTATTTATGCAGTTTAATTTTGATTTCTGGAGTTAAATAGCAAATTTTTAAAATATTTTTCGGTAAAAGATTGCATTTTGAAAGAAAATCTGTGAACTTTGAGCAAATGCTCTAACAGACCATTTTTAGCTCACCTGACCAAAGGTAATGTGAGCTTATGGCATAGCGCAGCGTCGTTAACACACATTTTCGACTTCTCTTCTGAAAGTACTGGACAGATTTCATTGAGACTTGGCCAGAAGCATGTCTGGGTCAGTGCTATTCAGATTTGTTCGTGGCGTTACCATGGCTACCAAAAATAGGTAAAAATGGTGACAGGGGTTCAAAAATCTTTAAAAATCTTCTTCTCCAAAATCAATGATGGGAGAAAAAATCTGATGTGATATTTGGCTTCTCTAGGGTCTTAAGCCTATAGTTTGTTCATTTCGTGAAGTTTGGTCGAAAAATGAGTTGCATGTTTTTGCGTTTAATTTTAAAAATTTATAAAAATGGCTTCAAATTGTTAAAACTTGACTATTTGAAAGGATATTGACATGGAGTTTTCGGTTTTCACTTTTTTAAATAACCTTTAAAATGGGTCAAGGTCAAAGTCATGACCTAGTTTGTAATTTTGCAGTTTTAGACTATTTTCTTCAAAATTTTTCAAGATATATAGCATCACAACATTGTTAAAATGTTCAGCATGACAAAATTTAAAAAGAAACAGAGTAATGCATGTAGTAGTTGTTGCCCCTGAAATGTTATTTTTTGCTTATAAAAACTAAAATTGTGGATTAGCTTGAAAACTATTAACTTTTTGCATAGGCATATATATTAGAATATTGTAGGTATTGACATGACGACATTTTGATATATGGCTTAAGGTCCACATTCAAAGGTCAAGGTCATAGTTGCATAAAACTACTGAAATTGTAAATTATCTTGAAAAGTATTAACTTTTTGTATAGGCATCTTTATTAGAATATTGTAGGAATTGATATGGCAATCATTCTCATGTATGATTCAAGGTCTTACGTTCAAAGGTCGGTCATAGGTGCATTAAAAACTGAAATGGTTTATTATCTTGGAAGCTATTAACTTTTTGTATTGGCATGTATATTGGAATATTGTGATCATTCTGATATAAGATTAAAGATCTTACATTTAAAGGTCAAGGCCATAGATGCATAATAAGACTCAAATTGTTAATTATCTTGAAAACTTAACTTTTTGTATAAGCATGTATATTAGAATATTGTATATATTTTTACAAATGATTTGGGTCTTATCCTCAGGTGAGCATTAAGGCCCATGGGCCTCTGGTTTTTATTGTTTCTTAAAATTTTTAATATTTCTTCCACCAAGATAGAACTTTAACATAGTTATATTACAGGTTTTTGGAAATATCTTTCATTATTTGGTTTTAGGCACAAAATGTTTTCAAAGAGAAAAAATAATGGGGGGGGGGGGGGGGGGGGTGTGGTCGTAAAATTTTGCTTAAAACTAATGAAATTGACTAAAATGTTATGTGATTAGTTTGTAATTCATGTGAAATATCTCAACTATTTAATGAATACTTTTAAAATATTTTGGTTTAAAATCTAACATCTTAAGAGACGCTGTTAATTTGAGAAAATGCTCTAACACACATTTTCATTATTATTATTATTATTATTATTATTCAATTTTTTCCGCCACACTTCTGTAAACAGCATAGTGCAAAAATGGTTTGGTGGAATGTGATTAGTTTTTGTACACTTGTTCCCTATGACATGTAGTTTTGCCTTTTGGGGGTCACATCTGATTGGTTGAAATAGAGAGGGAGAAAATCACAATGTCACACTCTACTGATTTTGCACTCTAGAAAAGAAACTCCAATGTACAAGGTTGCCACAAATGGGGGTGACTTACCCAGCGATTGTGCCCTATTCAAACACTATATCTAATTTTACTCTAGAGATATTTTAGGAAAGGAACATAATGCTTAGTAAAGGCACCTAAATATTAAGTTGAGTATGTGTTCTATTCCAAAGCCAAGATTTAACCAACCAGTTCCGGAATGGTGGGAAATAATGGTTTATATTATTGTATACTCTTGAAAGCCATGTGTCTGTTGGTTTTTGCTTTTACATCTGATCCTGTAGTGCCTAAACAAAACCAATAACCTTTAGCAAGATTCTAACCTAGGCACTGAGTGACTTTAAACCAAGGCATTGAAGTACTTCTCCAAAACTTAATAATTTTAAGAGAAGAGGTTTCTGTTTATACAAATGAGCTCAGTTATGTTCATCTGTTAATGCTCTAATTTTTGTTGATAACAGAAATATTTTATATTTAACAGGCAGAAGTTAACATCAAAGGCTAGGACAGGACAACCTTATCTGAGGATAAGAAATAATGCAAGGACTGAAGATGATAAAAAGTATGTTGTTATTTTTAACACTTTATTTTGAAGTGTTAACATGTTTTATTTTACACCTATCACCAATAGTGATGGGTCGGTCATATTATTGTATACTGTTGTAAGCTGTGTGTCTGTTTACTGACTCTGGCTTCTACATCTAACTCCTAATATTTTCAATCTTTGCAGTTTTATTATGTGTAGAGGATGCCTCTAAAAAACACACAATCAAAATCAAAATGACTCTCTTTCTTTTTAAATAGACATTGTTGACTTATTGCTTGTGGATCTAATTCCTTCTTTAGAATTTGGGCAAATGTTTTGAAAATCTGCAGATGTTACTTATTCCAAGAAAATTCTTGTAATTTTTCAACTTTTAAATTTACTTGAATCTGAGATTCTGTTATTTAGGTTATTGATATGGCAATTATTTTGATATATAGTTTAAGGTCAATGGGTCAAGGTCACATCAGCAAAGAAAACCTGGATAACTACATGTATACATTAATATTAGAATATAGCAGGTGTTATAACAATCAATTTGATGTATAAAGCTATGGTCATTGGTTCAGCTGCAAAGGAATATTGAAATAATTATCAGGAAAAAGTTTTGTATAGGCATGTGTATATTAGAATATTGTAGGGAGTAATATAAACATTTCGTGATTCATCGTTTTATGTCTAGTGGTCTGGGTAGCTCAGTTGGTAGAGCACTCGCCTATAGTGCTGTAGGTTCTGGGTTTGATCCCCAGTCGGACCCTGCATTTTTTTTTTCTTTCCTGTTAGTTTGTTGGCCTTTGGATGTGATAGACTGATAATTGCCAGGCATATAAAGTCAACAGAGGAAATTTAGGGTGGAATTTCTTATAGGAGCATGGGAAACTCAAGAAAAATGGGAGGATTGTAGCAATCTGTATATTTCAGTTGGTAGAGCACTACCCTATTACGGGAGATCCCGGGTTTGACTTTGCATTTTTAGCTCACCTGAGCTGAAAGCTCAGATGGGCTATTGCTATCCATCTTCATCCATCGTGCATTATTGAGTCCGTCTTGCATAAACTTTTCACATTTTAATCTTCTCCTCCAAAACCACTGGGCCAAACTTAATGAAATTGGTAACCATCATGCCTGGGTGAAGCCCTTTCAGATTTGCACAAATGAAGGAGTTACCGTAAATCCCCACATATAAGACGGGTTATTTTACCTTAAAATTTATTTTTTGAGAAGGGGGGGTCGTCTTATACGATTGTAAACAACTGAGGGGTTGAAATTCTTGAGAAAATGTCCACACACGATCGCCATCTTTGTTTTTGTTTATTGCAGTTTCTTAATGGTTGATATATTTTACAGATTCGTAACAAACAAGAAACGCGAAACACGTGCTTGGAAATTTTTGTAGTTGTGTATATTTAATGATTTTTTTATAAAATAAAGTTATAATAAATGATTAAAATAAGAAATAAAAAGAAATCATCAAGGTTTCGGTAAGTACAGTAATCAAGGAGGCGGGAAATATTCTGTACAATATTTTATTCTTTTTGTTTACTTTTATTAACAATCTAGAAATTACATAAACCACACTTTGTCTGCTTCACATGTAAAGGGCAATATGTTTTGAGTATCAGGGTTCCTGTCTTCAACAGCTGATTGATAATCTAATAAACAATAACGAAATTTTTAAAATGTAGTTTATTGAATTTATTTAAAAACGGAACAGATATACGTTTTCATGATTACTTATGATGAGATGTTCTGGCATCTGATTTTATTTTTTAAATTTTCTGATTTATTCAAAATTAAACTAGAATCAAACAAGTACGGTATTAAAAATAAAAAATATAAACAATAGGCGAAAATTGGTGGAAAGTTTATGGTCTGATCGGTAGCGTCAAATACCGGTACCAGTATGACCTTGTCTGAAAATCATGGTCGTCTTATAGGTGCAGTATCACCTGAAATCATAAAAAAGGACGGGAAAATCCCACCCCGTCTTATAGGCAAAGTAGTCTTATATCTGGGGATTTATGGTATGTCCCCTTGGGGCCCCATGGGGGGGGAAATAGTGAAAAACTTTAAAAAATCTTCTCCTATGAACATACAAGAGATATACCTTAGTTATTTCATTTAACATCCTTAGGTCATCTATTTTTAGATTTGCACAAATGGTAGCCATGGGGCTCAAAATGGGGAAATTGTAAGGCACTGAGTGGGGAAATTGCTAAAAATTATATATTTGTCACTATATCTTGAAAACTGTTAACTTTTTGTATAGGCATGTATATTAGAATATTGTAGGTATTGACATGACAATCATATTAACAACATGTCATGTTGCCTATGTAAGCAAATCCAGATGAAAACTGGAAAAATTATGCTCACAATTATAATTTTTTTTTTTTTTTTGCACAATAACAATATGCAAATAAGTTGTGTTTTTAGCTTAAATTTTTGAAAATCATCTTTTCTGAAAATACAAGGCCAATTAAAAGGAAATTCAGTTTGGGATGTCCTTGCCTTGAAAGGATTAAAACTTCATCTGACGTTAACCTGAAATCAAAGATGGCTGCAAATACTGTAAATTATTAATGGCCATTACAGGTTCCTTTATTTACCAATTTTGTTGCAATTAGAATTATAGAAGATAAGATAAGAAAACTTTATTTGAATTCGGCATGACTAAAACAACAGTAAAACATAAGCTCTGAGGAGATAAATGCTGAGGGATAAAAAATATGAAATAAGATTTTCTGTACAATTTTTCACTTTTGCAATACATGAAATTGCAGAACATGCAAATAAGGTGTATATTTAGCATAAAACTTTGAAAATTTTCCTCTGAAAGTGCATGACCATTTGAAAGGAAATTTAGTATGGAAGGTTCTTGGGTTATAGTTTGAAATTTCCATCTTAAATCTAAGATGGCTGCCATTACTTTAAATAGCAAAAACCTATAAATAGTGATTACATGTTCTTTTATTTACCAACTTTGTTGAAATTTGAAATGTAGAAAATGGGTCTTCGGGATAAAACATGAAATATTTTTAATTTTGGCATTGATTACTTTATATGTAAGAAATCATCTTCCCTTGAAAGTAAATGGGCAGTTCAAAAGATATTTATGGTAAATATTTTTTATATGTCACAGAATAAGGATATTGCTAGCTAGTTTTTCTGTGTTTAAAAAATTTATTATAAAAAGAAAAAGCCAAAAAACTAATTTAAGTGTACCAGGTGAGCGATACAGGAACTTTGGGCCTCTTGTAATTTAGTATTAGGTTAATTTGTTAGTGATATTGGGGGAAGGGGGAGGAATGTAACATTTCTTAAGGAGAAAAATATCAATATTCAGTATTCAAATCGGGCTAGATTAATCCTTGTTTTGATCAAAGTTTGGCTTCCTAATTTTTGTAGTATATATGCAAGGACAAGACATATTGTTCAGTTACGAGTTACGAGGCTTATATGCTAGTTGATTTGACATTAATTTAAGAAACATTTTTCTATACTTTCAGGCCATCCTATGGAATCATGGACTTTAAACAAACCTATGTTACTTGGATCAGTAGAACCCAGAGTAAATAGGAAAACTTGAAGAATGACCTTTCAACTTTGGTATGAAATGGTTTTCAAAGTTCATCTGGAGGAATGGTCAGTGAGAACAGGCAGAAGACCATGATTCCCCAAATGGAAGTAGGCAGGATATGTAATGTTTGTTTTTCTCTTTCTTTAATGTTGTAGTTTGAGCCTTTCTGTGCTACTTAAGAAAGTTTTGAGAATTCAATTTACGGAATAGTCCATTGTATTCAACTAAGGCTAGTATAAGTTCTTCGACTTTAATATGGGTATAGTGGTCTTGGTGGCAGACCAGTTTATTGGGGTTAATTTACTTCAATTGAAGTTTGTCAACTTCCCCTGTTGGAAAGCTCGAATCTCGACACTTTGGTCTTCGCAGTTGGGATGAAAAAATGGATTTGGAAATCTTTGTAGTGTTAATAGATTAACTAAGGACCATTGTTGTATAGAAAAATTTAATTTTTGGTCATTAACATGTTATCGATGATCAAATAATGGCAAACAACCCATTACTTACAGTCACTATACTAATACAGTGACATGTCCAAGTGCTAATTTAATAACCCCTTTTTTCTTCTCAATGCACACTTTCAGTCCCCATAACAAAATGTCAGTATTTGTGAAGGGGTATTTTTTGCCCTCATCGAGAAACATACTAAATTAGCTTTAGGTCATTATATACGCCAATGTGCCTCTGTTAATTGAAAAAACACTACACTGGTTTCTGAGTCCATTTCTTCATTGTTGGTGTTGAGATCATCTGAAGAGAGGACAGCATTCCAATATGAAGTTGATAAATGGATCAGCTGCAGATGTGTCGCCTTGGTTGCAAAAATACACAATTGAAGTTGATGAATGGACGGCTGGATGTAGCATTACTTTGAACACAAAAATTCCTTAATTGAATTTGATAAACTAGAAGGGGTAGATTAGAAGCAGGTACAAACTACAACAAGAGGGAAGGAGAAGGCAGGATTGCATATACTGAGGGCAGAAACCTGTAGTCAAAGATATGTTTCAAACGGTGAAAAAATTAATCACCAAAGTAACAAAGATATATGTTGGAAAGTGAAAAAAGAGAAACCCTACCAGCAATCATAAACATAAAATGTCAGTCAGTACGGAAGATAAAGGCATTGCCAAGAAAAAAACAAGATTAAAAATATGATAAATCCCCACAACAGTGGATAAAATACCAAATAAATTAATGAAGAAAACTCTGACAAATTTCCAAATCTAAAAATCCTGATAAAGATACAAAAGTAAAATGGTGAAGATAAAAGAATCCCTGCCACAAATTAGTGATTTATGGTGAAAAAAGACATTAGTTATGAAAAGAACATTTTTGCCTTGTTGGTGATAAGGAAAAATATTCCCAGAATTGTATGAAAAATCCCTTTAACAAAGCCCAAAATCAATATCAGATAGTGAAGAATCAAACCACAGATAGTTACAGAAATGTCAGATGGTGAAGAGAATGGTGCCTGCATTGGTAAAAGTGAAGTATAAAGAAGTCTTGTCACAAAATCTGATAAAAGATGTCATAGTGAAGACAAATGAATCCCATTAACAAAGATTAAGTCAAAAAGTCATTGTCATATGGACAAAAAAGAAAACCACTAAGTAACAAAGATAAAAATGTGTTGGATAGTGCAAGGTGAAAAAAAATCCCTTCCAAGAAGTTACAATGATTGAAAAATTTGGACATTGAAAAGAGAAATGCTGCCACAAAACCACCAATATACAAAGCAAGACAGAAAATAAAATCTGACAGATAAAAATGTTAGATGATAAAGCAACCAGAAACTGATAGAGGTCATATAAAACTTAGTTTGTGAAGAGAGAATTACTTTAAAAAAAACACTTGAATCACAAAGAAATAAAATGTTGGAATGATGGAATAAATGTTGTTGGATAAATTAAACATAAAAAACCCTGCAACAAAGTTACCAAGATGCGTCAAATGCTGTAAAAGAAAAACCCTGCAACAAAATACTGAATAAGAGAAACCCTGCCAAAAAGTTACCAAGATATTTGAATGCTGAAGAAGAGAAACCCTGTTACAAAATGCTGAGAAAGAGAAAGAGAAACCCTGCCACAAAGTTACTTAGATAAACATCAATTGCTGAGAAAGAGAAACCCTGCCACAAAGTTACTTAGATAAACATCAATTGCTATGAAAGAGAAACCCTGCCACAAAATGCTGAGAAAGAGAAACCCTGTCACAAAGTTACCAAGATAAACATCAATTGCTGTAAAAGAGAATCCCTGCCACAAAATGCTGTAAAAGAGAAACCCTGTCACAAAGTTTAAAAGAGAAACATCAAATGCTGTAAAGAGAATCTCTGCCACTATGTTACTAAGGTAAAACAACAAATGCTGAAAAAAAGAAATCCTGCTACAAAACTGAGATAGAATGTAAAATGCATTAAAAGAGAAGCCCTGCAACAAAGTTACCAAGATGCGTCAAATGCTGTAAAAGAGAATCCCTGCCACAAAATACTGAGAAAGAGAAACCCTCCCACAAAGTTTCTAAGATAAACATCAAATGCTGTAAAAGAGAATCCCTGCCACAAAATACTGAGAAAGAGAAACCCTGCCACAAAGTTTCTAAGATAAACATCAGTTGCTGTAAGAGAATTCCTGCCACAAAATGCTGTAAAAGAGAAACCCTGCCACAAAATGCTGAGAAAGAGAATCCCTGTCACAAAATGCTTTAAAAGAGAAACCCTGCCACAAAATGCTGAGAAAGAGAAACCCTGCCACAAAGTTTCTAAGATAAACATCAAATGCTGTAAAAGAGAATCCCTGCCACAAAATGCTGAGAAAGAGAAACCCTGCCACAAAGTTACTAAGATAAACTTCAAATGCTGTAAAAGAAAAACCCAGCCACAAAATGCTGTAAAAGAGAAACTCTGCCACAAAATTTCTAAGATAAACATCAAATGCTGTAAAAGAGAAACCCTGCCACAAACTACTAAGATTAACATCAAATGCTGTAAAAGAGAAACCCTGCCACAAACTAAGATAAACTTCAAATGCTGTAAAAGAGAAACCATGCCACAAAATGCTCAGAAAGAGAAACCCTGCCACAAAATGCTCAGAAAGAGAAACCCTGCCACAAAGTTTCTAAGATAAACATCAAATGCTGTAAAAGAGAATCCCTGCAACAAAATGCTGAGAAAGAGAAACCCTGCCACAAAGTTACTAAGATAAACTTCAAATGCTGTAAAAGAAAAACCGAGCCACAAAATGCTGTAAAAGAGAAACTCTGCCACAAAATTACTAAGATAAACATCAAATGCTGTAAAAGAGAAACCCTGCCACAAAGTACTGAGATTAACATCAAATGCTGTAAAAGAGAAACCCTGCCGCAAACTAAGATAAACTTCAAACGCTGTAAAAGAGAAACCATGCCACAAAATGCTGAGAAAGAGAAACCCTGCCACAAAGTTACTAAGATAAACTTCAAATGCTGTAAAAGAGAAACCCTGCCACAAAATGCTGAGAAAGAGAAACCCTGCCACAAAATGCTGTAAAAGAGAAACCCTGCCACAAAGTTACTAAGATAAACATCAGTTGCTGTAAGAGAATTCCTGCCACAAAATGCTGTAAAAGAGAAACCCTGCCATAAAAAAATGAGAAAGAGAATCCCTGCCACAAAATGCTCAGAAAGAGAAACCCTGCCACAAAGTTACTAAGATAAACTTCAAATGCTGTAAAAGAAAAACCCAGCCACAAAATGCTGTAAAAGAGAAACTCTGCCACAAAATGCTGAGAAAGAGAAACCCTGCCACAAAGTTACTAAGAAAAACATCAGTTGCTTAGAAAGAGAAACCCTGTCACAAAATGCTGTAAAAGAGAAACCCTGCCACAAAATGCTGAGAAAGAGAATCCCTGCCACAAAATGCGGTAAAAGAGAAACCCTGCCACAAAATGCTGAGAAAGAGAAACCCTGCCACAAAGTTACTAAGAAAAACATCAGTTGCTTAGAAAGAGAAACCCTGTCACAAAATGCTGTAAAAGAGAAACCCTGCCACAAAATGCTGAGAAAGAGAATCCCTGCCACAAAATGCGGTAAAAGAGAAACCCTGCCACAAAATGCTGAGAAAGAGAAACCCTGCCACAAAGTTACTAAGAAAAACATCAGTTGCTTAGAAAGAGAAACCCTGTCACAAAATGCTGTAAAAGAGAAACCCTGCCACAAAATGCTGAGAAAGAGAATCCCTGCCACAAAATGCGGTAAAAGAGAAACCCTGCCACAAAATGCTGAGAAAGAGAATCCCTGCCACAAAATGCGGTAAAAGAGAAACCCTGCCACAAAATGCTGAGAAAGAGAATCCCTGCCACAAAATGCTGTAAAAGAAAAACCCTGCCACAAAATGCTGAGAAAGAGAATCCCTGCCAAAAATGCGGTAAAAGAGAAACCCTGCCACAAAATGCTGTAAAAGAGAAACCCTGCCACAAAATGCTGTAAAAGAGAAACCCTGCCACAAAGTTTCTAAGATAAACATCAAATGCTGTAAAAGAGAATCCCTGCCACAAAATGCTGAGCAAAGAAACCCTGCCACAAAGTTACTAAGATAAACATCAGTTGCTGTAAGAGAATTCCTGTCACAAAATGCTGTAAAAGAGAAACCCTGCCACAAAATGCTGAGAAAGAGAAACCCTGCCACAAAGTTACTAAGATAAACATCAGTTGTTGTAAGAGAATTCCTGCCACAAAATGCTGTAAAAGAGAAACCCTGCAACAAAATGCTGAGAAAGAGAAACCCTGCCACAAAATGCTGTAAAAGAGAAACCCTGCCACAAAATTACTAAGATAAGCATCAAATACTGTAAAAGAGAAACCCTGCCACAAAATGCTGAGCAAAGAAACCCTGCCACAAAGTTACTAAGATAAACATCAGTTGCTGTAAGAGAATTCCTGTCACAAAATGCTGAGAAAGAGAAACCCTGCCACAAAGTTACTAAGATAAACATCAGTTGCTGTAAGAGAATTCCTGCCACAAAATGCTGTAAAAGAGAAACCCTGCCACAAAATGCTCAGAAAGAGAAACCCTGCCACAAAATGCTGTAAAAGAGAAACCATGCCACAAAATTACTAAGATAAGCATCAAATGCTGTAAAAGAGAAACCCTGCCACAAAGTACTAAAATTAACATCAAATGCTGTAAAAGAGAAACCCTGCCACAAAGTTACTAAGATAAACTTCAAATGCTGTAAAAGAGAAATCATGCCACAAAATGCTGAGAAAGAGAAACCCTGCCACAAAGTTACTAAGATAAACTTCAAATGCTGTAAAAGAGAAACCCTGCCACAAAATGCTGAGAAAGAGAAACCCTGCCACAAAGTTACCAAGATAGTTCAAATCCTGCAGAAGATAAACCCTGCCACAAAGTTACAAAGATATGTCAAATGCTGTAGAAGAGAATCGCTGCCACAAAATTTCCAATAAACATTAAATGCTGTGGAAGAGAAAACTGCCTAAATGACACATCAAATGCTGAAGAAAAGAGAAGCCCTCCCACAAAGTTATAAGATAGATGGTAAAATTTTGAAAAGTCAAATGAACCCTGCCACAAAGTTCTAATATACGATGTGAAATGCTTAAGAAAAATGAAACACTGCAACAATTAGACATTTGATGAAAAAGAAAAATCCTGCCCATAGTCACAAACGGGATGAAGAGAAATCCTGCCAATAGTCACAAATGAGGTGAAATGAATAAACAAATGAGAGGAAGAAAAGAGAAATCCTGTCCATAGTCAAATAAGAGATGGTGAAGAAAAGAGAAATCTCACCCATCTTCACAAATAAAATGGTGAAGAAAAACCCTGCCCATAGTTACAAACAAGATGGTGAAGTAAAAGAAAACCCATCCATAGTCGCATAACAGATGGTGAAGAAAAATCCTGCCCATAGTCACAAATAAGATGGTGAAGTAAATGAAAACCTGTCTAAAGTCAAAAATGAGATAGTGAAGAGAAATCCTGCCCATAGTTACATATGAGATGGTGAAGAAAAGAAAAATTCTGCCCATAGTCAAAAATAAAGTAAGGAAAAGAGAAACCCTGCCCAGTCGCAAATAGAATGGTGAAGTTAAAGAAACCCTACCCATAGTCACAAATAAGATGGTGAAGAAAAGAAAAATTCTGCCCATAGTCAAAAATAAAGTAAGGAAAAGAGAAACCCTGCCCAGTCGCAAATAGAATGGTGAAGTTAAAGAAACCCTACCCATAGTCACAAATAAGATGGTGAAGAAAAGAGAAACCCTGCCCATAGTCACAAGAAATGCTGAAGAAGAGAACTCTTGCTTACACTCACAAATGAGATGGTGAAGTAAAAGAAATAAGATGGTGAAGTGAAATCCTGCCTATAGTCATATAAGAAATGGTGAAAAAAAAAAAAAGAAAATACTGCCCAAAGTCACAAATAAGATAGGGAAGTAAAAGGGAAACCCTGCTCATTTTCACAAATAAGATGAAGAAAAAGGAAAAA
Source organism: Tegillarca granosa (assembly GCA_029721355.1). Taxonomy (NCBI): domain Eukaryota; kingdom Metazoa; phylum Mollusca; class Bivalvia; order Arcoida; family Arcidae; genus Tegillarca; species Tegillarca granosa. The sequence goes on from CM056602.1 coordinate 45,633,117, forward strand.
CTGCCCATATTCACAAATTGAATGGTGAAGAAAAGAGAAACCCTGCCCAGTCACAAATAAAATGGTGAAGAAAGAAAAATCCTGTCCATAGTCAAAAATAAAGTGAAGAAAAGAGAAAACTTACCCAGTCACAAATAGAATGGTGAAGTTAAAGAAAACCTGCCCATTGTCACATAAGAAATGCTGAAAAAGAGATCTCCCACCTGTATTCACAAATGAGTTGGTGAAGTGAAAAATATGATGGTGAAGAGAAATCCTGACCAAAGTCACAAATAAGAAGGTGAAGTAAAAAAGAAACCCTGCCCATAGTCACAAATAAGATGCTAAAGAGAAACCCTGTCCATAGTCACAAATAAAATGGTGAAGAAAAGAGAAACCCTGCCCACAGTCACAAATAAGATGCTAAAGAGAAACCCTGCCCATAGTCACAAATAAGATGCTAGAGAAATTGTGCCCATAGTTACAAATAAGATGGTGAAGAAATAATGGACAGTAAGCAGAAAAGAATTTGCCAAAATCCCACAAATTAGGTAATGAATTATTTTTTTTATAATTATGTCCTTCCATAGATTTTTATCTCACCTGAGCACAAAGTGCTCATGTGAGCTATTGGTATCAATAGAGGCAGACCCTTCGTCGTCCATCCGTCCGTCAACAATTGCTTCAAACGACTTCTCAGAAACTTCTGGTCACATTTTGTTTACACTTGCTCAAAAGCATCTGTAGAACATTGCCTTTCAGTTTTGTGTTTTTGGTTGCCATAGCTACCAAATGTGGGTCACAATGACCTACATAGTTAAGAACCTAAAAAAATCATCTTCTCTCAAACCACTTCACTGAGATAAAATCTGATGTGATATTTGGCATCTACCGCATCTTATATACCAAGTTTGTGAATTTCAATAATTTTTGTGAAAAATTAGGTTACATGTTTTTCCGTTTATTTTTTGTATTTTGTAAATAGTACTTTTTTACCAAAATAACAATAATGAATGAATTTAGGTGAAATCTTTTCCCAAACATCATTTTCTTATGTGAAGAAACATATGTTTGACAATTTTCAAGTAATTCTGTAAAATACAAGTCCCTTTTTTCAGCCTTTTTCATTTTTAATTCTAGCAACCCAAGGGTCGAGGGTTCAAATCCCAACTGGGCCACTATTTTTTTTTTTTTTTTTTTTAAGTTTTTTTTAGTTTTTTTTTTTTTCTGAATTTTTTTACTTACAATGGTGCATGGAAGAGATTTTCTGAATTTTTACTTTTTAGTGCAAGTTTTTTTTTTGGAAATACATGTGATACTGCAACCCAAGGGTTGAGGGTTCAATTCCCAGTGGAGCCACTTTTTTTTTTCTTTTTTTTCTTTTTTCTGAATTTTTATGACTTACAATGGTGCATGGAAGAAATTTTGAATTTTTACTTTTTAGGTTGCCATAGCTACATTGACCTAAATAGTTGAAAACCTATAAAAAATTTTTTTCTCCAAAACCACTTCACTGAGATAAAATCTGATGTTATATTTGTCATCTACAGCATCTTATAAACTAAGTTTATGAATTCCAACAATTTTGTGAAAAATTAGGTAATATGTTTTTGCGTTTATTTTTTATACATTTTAATTATAGTACTTTTTTACCAAAATTACAAAATTAATAAATTTAGGTGAATTCTTTTTCCAAACATCATTTTCTTATGTGAAGAAACATATGTTTAACAATTTTCATGAAATTCTGTAAAATACAAGTCACTTTTCGACCTTTTTCTTTTCAATTCTAGCAACCCAAGGGTCGAGAGTTCAAATCCCAGTGAGGCCACTTTTTTTTTTTTTTTTAACTTCTTAATTTTATGACTTACAATGCTGCATGGAAGAGATGTTATAAATTTTTACTTTTTAGTGAATTATTATTTTTGAAATACATGTGATACTGATATGTAGATTTAGCTAAAACCTTGCTCATGTGAGCTTTTGTAATGAATAGGAACTCTGCCATCCATCCATACATCCATCAAAAGACTTCTTCTCAGACACTACTGGTCACATTTCATTCATATTAGTCAATAGCACCTTTAAACCATTGCCATTCTCATTTGTGTTTCTGGTCACTTTGGCCACCAAAAGTAGGTCACGGTGACCTATATAGCTAAAAACCAAAACAATAAAAAAAAATGTTATCTGAAACCACTTCTATTGAGGCAACATGTTATGACTTAACCAGGTATTATCAAGACATACAAGTTACATTTAAACTCAGGTGAGCAAATTAGGGCCATCTTGGGTCTCTTGTTGTTTTTTAATGTTGAGATTTTTTTATAATCAGAGATTTAATCAGAATTGTAAAGTTTGAAGTTATTCTTAACTAAGAATAAACAAAATTTTTTTTATAAACAAAAAACTTCATTTTTCCCAATTTTATCCAAGGGACTATAATGAAAAAATGCAAACTGTTCATATTTTATTTAAACTTGGAGAGAAAGATACACAGGCTGTTTAAAACTTGAGGATTTTTACTGTCATAATAAAAAGTTAAACTGAGCATGACCACATTAATACTTCATATTCTGGACTAAATCTGGCCAAAAAAAAAAAAACTGAGCATTTCTTTATTATGTTGTTATAATGTGTAAAATCACAAATATTCGTGGGAGATTAAATTTCATTATTTTCGTGGGTTACTGAAAACCACGAAATTAAATGTCATCGAAATTTTTTTATTTCGATTGCCCTCAATGGGATTTATTTTCACAAAACTCAATTCCACGAAAATTTCTTTTTAAAATTTTTTTAAAATGCAAAACCACGAAATTTTAACCCAACGAATATTAATGATTCTACAGTATATATTATAAATGATAATATTAATAATGATATTATTATTATTATTATTTGATTAGGTAAATCAAGAAAACTAAATAGAGGGGAAAAAAAGGACTAATTAAAATATATTAAGGTAATATAAAAAATTAAATTATCTCCCTTTTTCATTTAATAGTAATATACATTTTATATGAGTGGGGTGTAGTAATTGATGTTTTGTTTAACATCAGTCAAGAGTATTTTACTAATGTCAAGGCAATCAGGAATGGGGTGGAGGAGTAAACTTTAAAAAATACAATGTTCAACATATAAACTTCTTTAGTTTAGAATATAATTAAATTGGAGATTCAAAAAAAGGTACAAGAAAATGTTTCAGAAAAAGTATGTCTTGTTTAATTGTGACTTTTTTTTTTATAGTGCCATAGCTTTTAATGCCTTCTGTGAGGTACAGATAGAGCATTAAAAAGCTAACATTTTTATATGTCCGTGTGTCGATGTTTGGACGAAGCCTTGCTAATTTAACTTCTAACCAATAAGACTATTAAATAAATATTTTAGTAATAAATCATGTACTTTTATTTATTTTTTAAAAATAAATCATAATCTTTTTACATCAATATTTCTGAATTTTTAGGAAAGATTATCTAGAATGGATCCATATACATGAAGGAAACACTTAGTTTATAAATACGCGTCATTTGAATTTGAGGAACAACAAGAATTTATCCATAAACCTGCAGACAATAACGGACAATATTATGAAGACAATGGACAACATTAATATTTTGAGGATCAAATTAAAATAAAATGGAAATCCTTACAGACAGTACTGGTCAATATGTTTCTAAGTACAACATTCTGAGGAACTGGCTATAATACAAACCTATTTACAGACACTACTGGTCAATAATTTGCGAACAATATTCTGAGGAACTGGATATAATACAAACCTATTCACAGACACTACTGGTCAATATGTTGCGGACAATATTCTGAGGAACTGGATATAATACAAACCTATTTACAGACACTACTGGTCAATATGTTGAGGACAATATTCTAAGAAACTGGATATAATACAAACCTGTTTAAAGACACTAGTCAGTATGATAGGATAGTGGACACTACTGGTCAATATGATAGGACAGTCCACAAATTTCTGAAACTCTTAAGGTATAACAGACCAGTACATGTATATATAAATTTTAACCGTTATTTATGTATAATTTTTATTGTTCTCTTCCTTCAATGTAAGTTTGTGTCTGGTTGCTGCGCTTCAATCCTAGCGGTTTTTCAACATCAATATTGGATTGTTGTCCTTTTAGCAGTTTGGTTGTGTCATCGCTAATGAAGGATTTGGTTTGGAAATTGGGGTTTAGTGTTTTGAAGTTAACTTGGTATTATTGATGTATAACAAAATTGAATATTTGGCATATATACATTTTGTATATGTTTATGTTAACGATGGTCAGATAATGACAGACATTCCATTAGTTAACATTCACTTTACTTATACACTAAAATGTCCATTGCTAATCATTTAACCTTCTTTCTCTTTCTTTTAAATCACTTTCTATCCCCAATAACATATGTCATTATTTGTAAAGGGTAAGTTTTACCCTCATCGAAAAACATACCTAAATTGATTTTTGGTCTTTTTACATACATCAATGTACCATAGTTGATGGAGAAATGCTCTGCCTTGGTCTTTGAGTCTGATTCTTCATTAGTGGTGGCTGACCTGCTGGGAGGACGAAATGCCAAAGATGGTTGTTGATAACTAATAGGAAAGAAGTAGAAATGTCAGTACAACCTACATTGACAGAAGAAACATACACCAACACACACACACATGCACACAACATCTGCACAAACACATACACAAACATACGCATACACAGAGCTGTCATTGATATATTAGAATAAATACCAATACTGTATAAATAATGTTAAATCAAATGTAAACCAAATGTGGCAGTCAGTTGTTTTTATAGATATTTCAGTTCTTGTTCAGGGATTCTGTTTTAATATATCAATGACAGCCCTAATTCATATTTAATAAATTATTTTTTATTTAAAATATGATCTTGTTATATTTGTTTTACCTGCATATAATTTTATTCAAGTGGTTGGTTGAATGTTCTATGTCACATCATCGGTAATCTTAACACAAGTACATGTGGTGCACACGTGTTTCAGGCTCCAGTTTCACTATCATTCACTCAGTTGAGTGTACACTCATCTCAATTTAGGGAATTTTTCAGTATCAATTTTAAGATGTTGCACAGAAAAAATTATATATCTAATGTTATATTTAAATTATTCAGTGTAGCTTTGTTGCACAAAACAAAACATTTTCTCATAAGACTTAGAATTTATAAAATATTGATATATTTGAATTGAGTGTACACTCAGTGGAGTGAATGATTGTGAAACTGGGGCCTGATCTGAATCGGACTAGTATACATTTATAGTACTAGTACACTGTCCTATATTGACAAAGATAAACACATAGACCACTTGGTTCCTTATACCGATATCCAGCAAACAAATAAGTGCCTACAAGGAAAACCTTTTATACTTGCAGTTGTTGGGTAAAACCCAAAGCAGTGAGATGCCATGAGTTTGAAAGCTAGTACACAGCCCCTTTAATAATACTTTATAAGATATTTAAAAAGGTCTCCAATTGTTCAAAGTTTTGTTAGCATAAAATGCTTGTAGATTTTAAATTTTTTTGTTTAAACAATTTTTTAAGGGTTGACTTTGTTTATATATATATAGATATAGATATATATATATAAAAGGTATCAGATATAAAATTGTTTATGAATTTACCCAATTTTTTCAGAATTTAAAACTTGGTTACTATTTAGCAATTTATTTGACAGACTCCATTTAATATTTTGAATTTTAACTTGATTATCAGTATAAGGATTTTGGAATTCTAACAAAGCTTTGAACAATTTTTCCCATTTGAAGATTATAAAGAATGAGGACTTTGAAGTAATTTCTTATTCTTCAAGATTTTTTTCACTTGTGTCCAGGTGGGCAGTTTTCTGTCCCAGTCAATTTTTTTTTCACTTAATCAAGATGGTCATTCAGGGATAGTGGAGGAAACCAAGAGTTTTCTTTTATAACTTTGGCAAGGAAAATTAAACTTTCTCACACCTGGATCTGCTCCAACTGCCATACCAACCTAGCCACTTGAGACATGCTTAAGACCACTGAGCAGTTTTGGGATTATAGGAAATGGGAACTTAATGTAGCGTTAAGACTTAATTAATGTATCTGTATACAATTTTGATTGAGACACCACCAGTCACAGATATTACACTTGAGTTGTCCAGTTTAAGATGATTATTAACTTGTATTAGACCAAAACCAACCATTGAGTTTTTGTTGAAAAATTATCCCTGCTCCAACGAAGTTGGCCGGGGATATAGAATTGGGTTCCGTCTGTTGTCTGTTCATCCATCCAAGTACAATGTCAAGTTTTTCTGTTAAAGTTTTCCAAACAGTTGAAATTTTTCGTTCTAATTTAAAGAAATTATTATCTTAATTTATTTTGAAACGTTTATGTGATTTTATATAATTTATTGCCCAGAAAACCCATCTAGAACACAATTTTAACCTTTTTGTGTTAAAGTCTGCTACATGTTTTATATTATGATTTAAGAATAGCAAGTGAAAAATAAATTTATACCAAAAAGAAATAGTGCTATTACTTCAAAAAATAAACATTTTAATGCCTGCAATTTTAGTATTTCTTAGTAAAAATGCATATTTTATATGAAAAATGTACATTTGAGAATTTATTTATTTTATAGGATTTTCTGTAGAAACTCTAGATATCATGTAATTATTGTCCCCCACCGCAATGCGGAGCGGGGACATAGAAATGCCGGGCGTCCGTGTTTCAATCCGTCACACTTTTTTGTAAGCGCTCTCATGCCTACAAATTTTGACGGATTTTCATTAAATTTATACCAAATGTTTATACCATTATTACCTTGGTCAAGTTCGAAAATCAACATTGGTCGATACTTTTTGTTGGAGTTATGGGACTTTGACCAGAATAATGACTCTTTTTTTATCCAAAAATTGACCTTGTAAGCGCTCTCATGCCTACAAATTTTGATGGATTTATCACACTTTTTTGTAAGCGCTCTCATGCCTACAAATTTTGACGGATTTTCATTAAATTTATACCAAATGTTTATACCACTATTACCGTGGTCAAGTTCGAAAATCAGCATTGGTCGATACTTTTTTTTGGAGTTATGGGACTTTGACCACAATAATGACTCTTTTTTATCCAAAAATTGACCTTGTAAGCGCTCTCATGCCTACAAATTTTGATGGATTTATCACACTTTTTTGTAAGCGCTCTCATGCCTACAAATTTTGACGGATTTTCATTAAATTTTTACCAAATGTTTATACCACTATTACCTTGGTCAAGTTCGAAAATCAGCATTGGTTGATACTTTTTGTTGGAGTTATGGGACTTTGACCACTATAATGACTGTTTTATCCAAAAATTGACCTTGTAAGCGCTCTCATGCCTACAAATTTTGATGGATTTATCACACTTTTTTGTAAGCGCTCTCATGCCTACAAATTTTGACGGATTTTCATTAAATTTATACCAAATGTTTATACCACTATTACCTTGGTCAAGTTCGAAAATCAGCATTGGTTGATACTTTTTGTTGGAGTTATGGGACTTTGTGACCTTGTAAGCGCTCTCATGCCTACAAATTTTGACGGATTTACATGAAATTTATACCAAATGTTTATACCACTAATACCTTGGTCAAGTTCCTAAATCAGCCTTGGTCGATACTTTTTGTTGGAGTTATGGGACTTTGACCACAATAATTACTTCATTATATCAAAAATTGACCTTGAAAGTGCTTTCATGCCTACAACCAGGCAACTCATTTTCATGGGAACAATCTTGACCAGATATTGACAACAGATGACGAGGCATCATCTTGTGTTTTTCCTGTCCCCTATTCTGACCATTTTCTTACATGTATATCTCTGCAATAAGGTATGTGATTTTATACAGTATGTAAACCAGAGTATGAAACTTGAATATGATTTTTAAACAAAAACTGTACAGTGATATTGTCTCGTACATTTTAGATAAACTTATATATGTTAATAGGTATTTGTTTGATTTTACATTGTAGTATGTTGGATATATTTGTGACAGGAAAAATAGAAAAAAAAATGGGTGGTGGGGGTAAAAAAATGTCCCTCCCAACCTCCCCACACATTTAATTCTGGAACAGCCCTGAATGTTTGAAAATATTGCAATTTCATATACAGTATACTAGTATACTGCTTGACCGGTGGGGGACCCAGGAATTCTATTCTTGTTAAAAGAAGATTTACATATATACATGGGTTTTTAAGTGGTTCAGTATTTATGGGGTAAATATGTCAGTTTTAAAAAGAAAACACTGGTTTTGAGAAAATTCTTTTTTGTGACTATTATCAATTTACTGTTATCTTTGATGGAGTTCTTTATATTGGGTAGGTATTTTGGTGTTCTGAAAAAATGAACATTTATTAATTATACAAATTTAAAAAAAAAACATAAAAAAATGATGGTTATAATGCTACTGCTGCTGATGGTAATGATAATGATCTATGCTGCTGATGATATTGAATTTATGCTAGGGATGATGTTGAAATTTCTTGATGATGATGATGAAAACTTGATGATTTTCATACAGTGGAACATACTTAATTGTTATGAATATCATTAAGTGAGTGAAATTAGTGATATATTGTAGTAATTACATTACATTGTCACATATATATTTTTTCATTAATAGCATTTTATATGTAGAATTTTTAAACCAACAACTTGTCTCTTTGATGATGATGTTGATGATGATCAAATTTTCTCTGATTATTTCCTGTTTTTCAGAATGATGTTATATATTTTAACATATTCATTTATACCTAAATAGCTTATAATCATTCTTGTTTTACAATATCTCAACAAAAATAAAAAAAAAAAAAAAAAAAAAAAACATGAGAAAAAGAATCAAGATCTATCCATGTGTTACTGATGAAAAATGTTTACTACTTATGGATATTGTTGATATTTTGATTAGAATATGAAATGTCATTTAAAAACATTATACATAGTTTTCCAGTCATTGTCAAGATAACAAAAGACTACAAGTTTAACATGATATTGAATAGAAGTTGTAATCACTGAAACTATTGGTAGAAAATAGAAAGTGAGTAGAGCCGAGGATCTGAATGACAATGTCTTCTTGTTGAAACATCCAGTTTTAAACTTATTTTATTTGAAATGGGCTTTTAGTTAAGTCAACCTACATTGAGACACAACAAGCTAGTTGCATTATTTCAAAAATTCATTAGAAGTACATGTGTATCGCCAGCTTTTGATGCATTGCCATTTATATTATTGACTTGAGTGTTTAGTTGAGATATCACTCATTATTTAATATATTTTTTATCAAAGTCGATGGCATCTAAAGCATACCTGGGGATGACAGTACCTAGTGTTTGAATCCCACTGGATATTTCAGTGTGATTGGTTGGTTGTAATTTTGTTTAATGTCACGACAGTTTTAAAGTTATTTGTGATGAAAGCCATTTTAATGATTTCTAGGATCAATCTACATGTCTATACTTTTGTTAAGGTGCTAGCTCACTGACTCGGTATGACGTAAAAAGCATAGTACTACACAAGTCTTATCCTGGCACTAAGTGAAACAATCAATACTTTGTTCTACAATAGAGGGTCATGATTTGGACATAAAATACCAGTCTACTTTTTCACTCCATTTCATTCAAAGTAAAGATAAGTTAACTTGTATTGAGATGACACAAGCAATAGATGAAGTGTTTTCAAGCAAATGTTTTACCTTTATTAAGATATTAACAGTTTTTAAAGTCGTATTAATTGTCAAAAGTTAATTTTATTTAACTTGTTATTGACTCAGAGACATAGTCAAAAACAGATAAAGTAATATTTTTTTAATGGTTTTAAGGCAAATATTCTACTTCTGTTGAAACTTTACAACTTTTCAATTTTCAATCATAGCCATCCATTGATGAAATAATATTAAGATATAGGCAGCCACTAATGAAGTGGTATTTAGACATGGCCAGCCAAAAGAAGTAGTATTAAGACATAGCCATCGATTGATGAAATGACATTTAGACATAGCTATCCATTAATGAAGTGGTATTGAGACATAGCCAGCCATTGATTAAATGGTATTAAGACATAGCCAACCAATAGAAGTAGTATTAAGACATAGGCAGCCTTTCATGAAGACATAGCCAGCCATTGAGGAAGTGGAATTATGACATAGCCAGCCATTGATGAAATAGTATTAAGACATAGCCAGCAACTAATGAAGGGGTATTAAGGCATAGCCAGCCATTGATGAAGTACTATTAAGACATAGCCAGCAACTAATGAAGGGGTATTTAGGCATAGCCAGTCAAAAAATAGTATTTAAACATAGCCAGTCAGCACTGGAATAGTATTAAGACAGCCATCAGTTAAGAAATATTTAGACATAGCCAGCCATTAATGAAGTAATATTCAGACATAGCCAGCCATTGATGGAAGAATTTTAAACATGGACAGCCATTTATGAAGTGGTATTAGGACATAGCCAGCCAAAAATAGTGGTATAATTGGTAAAAAATTTGTATTTAGACATAGCCAGCTATTTATAAAGTAGTATTTAGACATAGCCAGCCATTAATCAAGAAGTATTTAGACATAGCCAGCCATTAATAAGTTATATTTAGACATAGCTAGCCATTGATAAAATAGTGAGCTATTCATAAAAAAGTATTTAGACACAGCAGTTAGCCATTATTAAAGAAGTATTTAGACATAGCTAGCCATTATGAAAGAAGTATTAAGATATAGCCAGTAATTGATGAAATAATATGAAAACATAGCCAGCCATTTATTAAAAATATTAAAACAGCCAACTGTTGATGCAGAAGTATTTAGAAATAGCCAACCATTGATGAAGTAGTATTTAAACATAGCCAGTCTTTGGTGAAAATTAGTTTTGAGACATAGCCAGTAATTAATAAAGAAGTACTAAGACATAGCTAGGCACTGATGAAGTGCACGTGGTATTAAGATATAGCCAGCTATTTATGAAGAAGTATTTAGACACAGTCAGCCATCAATAAAGAAGTATTTATTTATAGACAGCCTTTGGTGAAGTAGTACTTAGACATAGCCATTCATTAATGAAGTAATCTTAAGTTATAGCCAGGCATTAAATAAAAATTGGAACATTTCCAGCCATTCATGAAGTTATTTAAAACATAGTAAACCGTTGGTGAAGTAGTATTTTGATATAGCCAACCGTTGGTGAAGTAGTATTTAGACATAGTCAGTCATTCGTGAAAAAGTAGTATTTAAACATAGCCAACAATCAAAAATAGCAATAAGGTATAGGCAGCTATTTATAAAGTATTCTTGGACATAGACAGTCATTAATAAAAAATATTAAGACATCGCAAGCCATTGATGAAGTAATATTTAAACATAGCTAGTCCTTGATGAAGTAATTTTCAGACACAGCCAGCCATTAATGTAGAAGTATTAATACATAGCTCGTGAATTTAGGCATAGCCAGCCATTGATAAAGTAGTATTGAGACATAGCCAGCCATTGATTAAATGGTATTAAGACATAGCCAACCAATAGAAGTAGTATTAAGACATAGGCAGCCTTTCATGAAGACATAGCCAGCCATTGAGGAAGTGGAATTATGACATAGCCAGCCATTGATGAAATAGTATTAAGACATAGCCAGCAACTAATGAAGGGGTATTAAGGCATAGCCAGCCATTGATGAAGTACTATTAAGACATAGCCAGCAACTAATGAAGGGGTATTTAGGCATAGCCAGTCAAAAAATAGTATTTAAACATAGCCAGTCAGCACTGGAATAGTATTAAGACAGCCATCAGTTAAGAAATATTTAGACATAGCCAGCCATTAATGAAGTAATATTCAGACATAGCCAGCCATTGATGGAAGAATTTTAAACATGGACAGCCATTTATGAAGTGGTATTAGGACATAGCCAGCCAAAAATAGTGGTATAATTGGTAAAAAATTTGTATTTAGACATAGCCAGCTATTTATAAAGTAGTATTTAGACATAGCCAGCCATTAATCAAGAAGTATTTAGACATAGCCAGCCATTAATAAGTTATATTTAGACATAGCTAGCCATTGATAAAATAGTGAGCTATTCATAAAAAAGTATTTAGACACAGCAGTTAGCCATTATTAAAGAAGTATTTAGACATAGCTAGCCATTATGAAAGAAGTATTAAGATATAGCCAGTAATTGATGAAATAATATGAAAACATAGCCAGCCATTTATTAAAAATATTAAAACAGCCAACTGTTGATGCAGAAGTATTTAGAAATAGCCAACCATTGATGAAGTAGTATTTAAACATAGCCAGTCTTTGGTGAAAATTAGTTTTGAGACATAGCCAGTAATTAATAAAGAAGTACTAAGACATAGCTAGGCACTGATGAAGTGCACGTGGTATTAAGATATAGCCAGCTATTTATGAAGAAGTATTTAGACACAGTCAGCCATCAATAAAGAAGTATTTATTTATAGACAGCCTTTGGTGAAGTAGTACTTAGACATAGCCATTCATTAATGAAGTAATCTTAAGTTATAGCCAGGCATTAAATAAAAATTGGAACATTTCCAGCCATTCATGAAGTTATTTAAAACATAGTAAACCGTTGGTGAAGTAGTATTTTGATATAGCCAACCGTTGGTGAAGTAGTATTTAGACATAGTCAGTCATTCGTGAAAAAGTAGTATTTAAACATAGCCAACAATCAAAAATAGCAATAAGGTATAGGCAGCTATTTATAAAGTATTCTTGGACATAGACAGTCATTAATAAAAAATATTAAGACATCGCAAGCCATTGATGAAGTAATATTTAAACATAGCTAGTCCTTGATGAAGTAATTTTCAGACACAGCCAGCCATTAATGTAGAAGTATTAATACATAGCTCGTGAATTTAGGCATAGCCAGCCATTGATAAAGTAGTATTTAGACATAGTCAGCCATTGATGAAGTAGTATTTAGATCATGAAGTAATCTTAAGACAGCCAGTCATTGTTACGTTTCATTTTTTTTTATACAACTAGGCATTTATGGAGTAGTATTAAGACATAGCCAGTTATTGATGAAGTAGTATTAGGACAAAGTCAGACATTAATAACGAAGTATCCAGCAGAGCCGGTCATTGATGGAGTAATTTAAAGACATAGTCAGCCTTTGGTATAAAGTATTAAAACATAGCCAGCAATCGATATAGAAAATAAAGACATATCCAGTGGTTTTAGGCAAAGCCAGCCAAAAGAAGTAGTACATGTATTTAGATATAGCCAGCCATTGATGAAGTAACATTAAGACAGCCAGCCATTGACGACGTTTTATTTAGACAAAGCTAGCCACTGATGTAGACGTATTAGGACATAGCGAGCCATTGATGAAAAAGAAGTATTTAGACATAGCCAACTAGTTATAAAGTAGTATTTAGACATAACGCTATTAACGGTTCATTTATAAAGTAGTATTTAGATTTAGACATAGCTATTAGTAAAGTAGTATTTAGACATAACGGACCGTTAATAAAGAGTTATTTGGATAAAGCTAGGCATTGATAAACTGAAATATTAAGACATAGTCGGCAGAATTAATGATAAATTCAATAAATTCCTTGGACCTAATATTTAACCTGTTTAGCGAGGTCACTGAATTTAAAGTTTAAAGTTCTATTTAAGGAGAAAGAACCATGTACAGCGGTCGAGTGGTTAAGAATTTTGTATTTAACCAAAGGCTTTTTACCTCTGTCGACCGAAAGCGAGAAAGTTTTTTTTTCCTTTGCCGTAAGCCGTTACTTGTAAAACAGAATCAGTGGTCTGCGATGTTTATCAGCGGCATTGCGGGCTAGTGTCTTATCACTTTAAAGGTTTCCGTAAGTGCCTACACGAACCACATTAACTTGTCCTCCTTTCAGGGTCCCTGTAAGAAGGGGATTTATCTGCAAGTTGGCCATGTGTATTGAAAAGTGTGTTTATAAAATTTTCGTTTCGATGAGGGATTCAAAATTTAAGTATGTTATATACATATTTATAGTGATAAAACCTAAAGCTACTATATTTTTGTAAAAGTTTATATGGTTAAAATCTCAGTAAAACATTGCTTTATATGTTTAACACATTTAATCCATTAGGTTTGTCTCCGTATAACTCTATACAAACATGGAACAAGTCGGTGAAAATCAACACGTTTTATAATAAATACACATAGAGCGCATGCCTCTCCATTAAAGATATTTTGAATACAAAAACTACCTTATTTTATTGTTAGATATGCATAGTTTGGTCAATGGAGAGATATGCACCGATACTGAATTTTGCAAAAATCAAAGTTTAGAGAGTTACCCCAATATAACCTCTTACTATACCGTGTTATACTCATACTTGATAATAATACTCAAAGGTTGTCAACAATTGCCTGCGTCGTGTTGTCGATATACGTAAGGACTATTATGTCTTACCTTGTGGGTTCGAATCCCCAAATAAACATTTTATTTTTCATCTTAATTTATTTAATAAAATGAATATTTTTCGGCTTTCTTTCTTTCTTTTTTTTTATCTTACTTTGTGTTAGAATTTAAATATAGTATAATTCATTTCTGCCAAAAGTAAAATAATAGAGATAGACATGCAAAATATTTGCTTTATACATGACATTACAGTCCACTTTAAGGCCACTTGTCATTTCCCGTGTGTTTCGTGTACGTTAAACACGTTCTAGTAAACACAATGCCAAAACATTACAACTGTTCTAAGTGCAATCGCCGAACAAAAGCAGACTATAGACGAAAACTCGGGGTAGGTTTCATATTTGATAAATGTCACTGGCTGGGCAAGAAAAATTATAAGCTTACGGTTGCTCGAGTAGACTTGAAAACTGAATGTATAAATCTACATTTGTGCTGCGGCAAATCAAATGCCATTTGCTTTATTTGCAAAGAAAAAGTTTCCCCATGAAACTTGCACCAATTCAGGCAAGAATTGACTTTTTAGTCAAACAAGGTATCCTTGTACCATCTGGTGTTCGCATATGTTGTAATCATTTATCTGGACAAATTATAAAACCTTCAGTAGTCGTTGACGCTTCAAAGATGAAAAAAGTATCATCAAGTCTACATACAACGGAAATCACCGAATTATTGAACAATCTCCGAATAAGAATCCTTGACAGTAAAAGTAGAAAAAATTGATTTCGATGATCCAAATGTCCTCTCTGAAGATGACTATTATAGATTGACTGGACTTAGCACTCAGCAATTTGATGATCTTATAACAAAGGTTATATCATTAAAATCCACAGCACTGATGTCTAAAAGGTTTGCATTAAGACTGCTATTGACAAAACTTAGAACTGGTCTTTCCTACAAACTTCTAGCAACATTATGTTGTATGAAAAATGCTTCACAGATGTCAAGAATTGTCTCTGCAGCAAGGATTGCTTTAACAACAGACTTTGTGCCTCTAAGACTTAGCTTTGGTCATATTAGTAGACATTGTGTTATAAACAAGCACACCACCACATTTGCAAAGTAGCTATTCTGCGATTGGATTGACGTTACTGTTCTTATGGTGCTTGATGGAACGTATGTGTTTATAGAAAAAAGTGCTGGATATAAATTACAAGGCGTTGTTATTCAATGCACAAAAACAGACCACTTGTCAAACCCATGATGGTGACAACAACAGATGGCTACATTTTAAGTGTCATTGGACCTTTCTATGCCGACGGCAAAAATAATGATGCCAGTATCTTGCAAAATATGATAACGTCTAATTCTGAAAACATGATGATGGCCTGGTTAAAACCTAATGACTTTTTCATTCTTGATAGAGGATTTCGGTACGCCTCCAGACTTCTTTCGGAATGTGGATTCCAAATAAAATCTCCAGAATTTCTCAACAAGTCTCAAAAACAACACTCTTCTTCTGAAGCAAACTTATCCCGTCTTGTTACAAAAATTAGGTGGGTTATTGAATCTAAAAAACAGTCGTCTTAAACGTTGGAGATTTTTTGCAAATGCTGTGTCGAACACGCAAGTTTCATTTATTGGCGATTATGTAAAGATAGTTGCTGCATTGTGCAACGAATATCGACCGCCTCTTGCCACAAACTCTAAATATGACTAAAATTGGCTGCTTCGATGCTGTAACGGGTACATGAAGTTAATCATGTACAGCAAATGGTATCACGGATACGAGTTACTAAAAATTCTACCTGGATGCCGATGGATGCTAGTGAAGCTTTACCTAGTTTTCCACATCTTACTGAGGAGTACCTACGTACACTGATATTTGGAGTATACCAGTTAAAACAGGCTATAAGTGATACCAATGAGCATTTGAATGACGATGGTCAATATATAGTTAATGTCTCTGAATACTCAAATGACCTATTACATGCTAAAATTCAATCCCGTCCCACGTCTAGTTAACAATACAACTGCTGGATTGAATACAAAACAAATGATGATCCCATTTCCGGGTGGTATTGTGAGTGTAATTGCGGCGCCAGAACTGTAGGTTGTTGTGCACATGTGGCCGCTATTTTGTGGTATGTGGGATATCCACGTAATATACCTCATACTTGTTCAGTGTAAGCCAAATAACCTCATTGATGCCGCTGGATTTATATAAAATGGTATAAATAAATGTTAATGAACACTTGTATTTGCCTCTTTGATTTTACGAATTCTATAACTATACAACATTCTTCTCTTAAACACCGGATAAAATGTAACAGTGTTGAAAGTAACATTTTGTCTAAATCAAAATACCTTACATTTCAGTTAAACTGTAAATAACGAAGATCTAATTGTATCTTAAAGTACCAATTTTTGTTTCTCTTGTGTCCGTGTAAAACAAATCAACTTTCCTTGAATGTCTTCTATCACTGATTCCATCTAAATACAAGTTTGACGACCTTAACCGAAGGAATGGAATCACACTGACATGCTGTCAATAGACAATATATACACATAACGGCGCGAAACAAATTAAGTCATTGTGGCACGTGCGTTTTTGATTTTGTGCATACGGCTAATATATACAGCGAACCAATCAGTATAGTAAGCTTCAACACATGCACGTCATTATAAAAAAGTAAAATGTTATAAATAGTATATATATATTTACACAGAGATTTATTTATATTTGGCCTCGAGGTAGTGACGCGTACAGAGGCCTGAAAAGGGTTAAACATAGTTTCTTGCGTATTTATTCCTATAGGCGGATTGCTCGGCTTTTTAGGAATCATCCTTTAAATGTATTAAACTTAAATGTGTAGTTTATTATTATTATTATTATTATTCAAACCCCAATAGACACAAATTTAAAAATGCGAGACCTGCAGGTGATAAAAATATCTTTTTACACCACATTTTCCGCAAACGTTCCTACTACAGGTCGAATCCGACTATCGCCCTTTTGTTCGAAGGTAGAAACTGTTATTCATTTGATAGACATGTCAAAATAGAAAGCATTACTTAACTGAAACAAAAACTAACTGACTTACTAACTAAATAAATAAATAGTCTGATAACTATACAGTTGGCAAATATATATATATATATATATATATATATATATATATATATATATATATTATCAGATTTTTTAACTCCAAGAATAAAAGGTGAAACTTTCTTTTTCAAAACTTTCGATGGAACTAAGGAAAGAATGGGAAAAAAAGAGAAGGTGATTGTTAAATTTCACTTAATTTCTATTTATTTGCTTTGCGTGTTGTTTTGAATTTGAAGTTGTCATTTGTTTATTCTTTACTAAATAATCAAAGTTTATAAAACCATCATAATGTTTCTAAAATCTTATATATGTCCAATTACAAATAATCAACCCATACTTGGGCAATAGTATGCGCTCGAATTCAAAATCATGCGCTCGATTTGTTCCGATTTGTTTATATTTGTTTGTCCGTGGTACCGTGACTGTATATTTAAAATAATAAAATATATCAATCGGTAATGATAAGACTTTAAAAAATAACAATAATAAATTTAAAAAAAAATAATGATTATAAAACAAATAAAAAAAAAATAAATAAATAAATAAATAAAAATAAATAAATAAAACCATTAAATAAACGGATGGTGGAAAAGATACATATATGAATTTTTTTCAGCAATTTACATCTGAGAGAGATTAATTGTATATAATAATGATAAAAATAAAAATAATAATTATATAATAATTTTAATAATAATAATAATCATCATCATCATCATAATGATGCTGATAATAAAATATATCATTCGTGAATGATAAGGAATATAAGTGCACATTTAATAAATTAAATAATAATAAATTTAAAAATAATAATAATTTAATAAATAAATAAATGAATAAAAAATAAATAAATAAATACAATTAAACATTTTGACAACGGAAAAATAGATATGTGATTCTTTTCTCCCGAATTGCACAAATCTTTTATATTCCATTATGAAGCGGGATTTTAAAACAAAAAACTGAACTTCTGCCATCACAGTTTTAATTTAGTCATTAAATGTACCTATACAGGTAAACATCAGGTGTCATGATCCTAATCTGTTAATCCTCTGTCATCATCAAATACTGGCTTCAATACACGACGTTCAAAACCTGAAAAAAAGTTGACCATTTATAAATCATAAGTGAAATTGTAAAAATAGTAATTTTTACAATCGGTGTGTTGTTATTATCAAGAGGTACTCTACGATAGAATGTACATGTATGCAAACGTAAAAATTTCAATTTGATTTTTGAATATTTACAATAGAAAAATAATTTCTACGTTCAACCCAGTTTGATTTTTGTTTTCATTATTCGCATAAACATCGGTTTTTCACATCGCGCATGAATACCATTTCTGGTTTTTCCCTAACTGACCTATTTTTAGCTATCTGTTTTTATCTCACAAAACCACGTACATACTTCGATATTTCCTTCTTTTTTCAAGTTTTTTTCACGTTATAGCAAAATAAATATTTTTTCAAAAAATAAAAAATATTTACAACACCTATTGAATTCCTATGATGAACTCATTGTAGAAAATCTAGAACATTAGGCAATTCCCGTGACTTACTTTTATCAATCTATTTTTAACATTCAAGCCATCACATTTTATAGTGTTATTTAATTAAATATACATTGAAAATGAAAGAAAAAATATTGAATTTTATATAAATAAATAAATAAATAAAATATTTGTTTCGATTTTTATTGTATACTTAAAAATATTTCCATCGTCAGGGTGTTCTAAACACTACACGGCACACTGCTTGCGGGCCACTACCATACAAGCTATGAGCGATGCCGGTGTTGAGACCAGACAGATAATGTTTATGAGCGGTTATGGAATCGGAATGAGGCTTCTGTCAGGAGCTACTCTCGCGACTGTTCGACCATTCAAAAACATGCTTTAAGTTCGCTTCTTTCATCAACTGTCACTGGTAATACTTCTGCCGTAATTCCCTCTGCCTCTGACCATGCTTCTTCTTATCTACCAGCAACTGATAATCACGTGATGATTCCATGCTGGACCTGTGCACAACACAACGTCGCGCATTGATGTTTCCAATACCCTGTCATCCATACAATCGGGATTTTTGACAAATTCAACGTTTAATAGCTGTAATTTAACAATCAATATGAATTTGTAATTTGTTTGTCTATTTGAATAAAATTGTATGAAATATTCTTTTGTTTCCAGCGTACTATTTTTTAAACCGTCTATTACGTCACACAATCAGTGAGAATGCGGGAATTATTTTGATTGACATATTGGCTGTTCCCAGAATGTTTACATTGCCGACAGATTCGGTATATACCGGTTTTTCTTTCTTATTTGTATGACGCAATCGAGAAGTTTGTAAAAAGAATGTTAGGAAAAATATTGTAAATATAAGAATTGACTGTCATTTTTTCCTGGGTTATCAAGGAATGAACCAGATTTTAAAACTAGCAAATCTAAAATGAACTGCGAATTCATCAGATTTGCTAGTTTTAAAATCTGGTTCATTCCTTGATAACCCTGGAAAAATGACAGTCAATTCTTAATTAAACTAAGCTATTAATAAAACACAAACTTACAAGTAAAAATTTGGTCAATTTTGTTAAACACTTGAACTTTCAGTTAGACCGGGTGCTCCGGAAGGGCAAGCACCTCCTGCCTAGCTAGCTTCACCAGTCACTTGAAAAAATCAAATTTGAGAATAAAAGGAGCATGAAACTATGAGACCTCAAATAAATCCATTATACAAGAAACTATAAATATTTCATTTTTCTGGGCAAACAAATCTATTCAATTGTTTCACGTTCGTGATTTGATTGTGGATTACACAACCGTACAAAGCAGTAACACATTTTTAATTGAATCCTGAAACCAATAAATTCTACTTTTAAGTTATAAGCTTTATTTTTCGCACCATCTGTTATGTTTCCTACAAACCTTTTAATGTTTATTCTTGGTAACAGTTGTGCAAAAACATCGAGGGCAAAAATATGTGTGCCTCCTTCGATAAAGGTCTTAAATTGATATTTGAAGCCAGTGCAAGCTTGGTCAACCGGCTTTGAAAACTTTATGACCCTTTTTTCTTACTCTATATTTTACGTCTTAAGTTGTCAGGCCTTTTGGCTCATTTGAAGAGATGCTTTATTTCAAAATCTTTAATCCACAGAGGTTTTAAGGTTTTGGTGTTGGAGAAAACGTTGATTTCCTTGAGGTCAGTGTGTTCTAGTGAGTGAGTTTTAGTTTAAGGCAGCATTAGCATTATTACAGCTATTAGCGCCTAGAAAACGCTAAAAATATTATTGTATATAATAAATTATATAACTACGAAAGCCTATTAGGCTCATGAATAAAAAAAAATTAAAAGGCGTAATAACGCGACATAAAGGCGTAATAACGCGAATTGAAAGGCGTAATAACGCGAAATAAAGGCGTAATAACGTGAATTTAAAGCCGTAATAACGCGAAATAAAGGCGTAATAACGCGAATTGAAAGACGTTATAATGCGAAATAAAGGCGTAATAACGCGAAATAAAGGCGTAATAACGCGAAATAAAGCGAATTGAAAGGCATAATAACGCGAATTGAAAGGCGTTATAACGCCTTTAATTCGCGTTATTACGCCTTTATTTCCCGTTATTACGCCTTTCAATTCGCCTTAAAACCCCTCATTTCGTTTTATGACGCAAGTTGCTTACCATAATGGTGTGGAGGTCCAGGGTTTAAAGATCTATTTTCCGCCCCATTACATACATTATTAATAGTCTCTGTGTGTGTGTGTGTGTGTGTGTGTGTGTGTCCTGTACATATACATTAAATGTAATGTAATCAGTTTTTATATGTATAATTTCTATGAAAATTTAAAAAACTGTACATCATCCGATCCTGCGCTGAAATGAATAGTTATTTCTGAAACCGTTCCATTTGTCGATTTTAAAGTATTTTTCATAAAGAGTGTCTTTGTACACATGGCTATTTATGAATTAGATCCTGATTAACTTTTAATAGTGATTAAATGACATTTGTGTCTATCTTAGTTAATATAGACAGATCAAGGTTTATTCACTTTCATTTGCTTTAAGCTGTCTAAAAGAATTTAAACTAAAATCAATCTGTTTGTGGAAAGGGACATTAACCTTTGGAGAGAAACGATTCTCAAGGGAAGTGATGCTCTATATATAGACAAAAAGGCATTATAACGCCTTTCACTTCGTGTTATTACGCCTTTCAATTCGCGTTATTACGCCTTTATTTCGCGTTATTACGCCTTTCAATTCGCGTTATTACGCCTTTATTTCGCGTTATTACGCCTTTATTTCGCGTTATTACGCCTTTCAATTCGCGTTATTTCGCCTTTAATTCGCGTTATTACGCCTTTATTTCGCGTTATTACGCCTTTTATTTTTTTTTTATTCATGAGCCTAATAGGCTTTCGTATATAACAAATTAAACCGATGTAAGATTAATTACAGTAGGAAATAAAAAAAAACACACCTAAAATAATATTTATTAGTAATATCACAGATAAGTTTAAAATCAAATACCAGATTATATATATGATAAAAATTATATTTTATTAAACAAATTTAGTTCCCGAAGGAAGTTTGAAATTTAATTTTCATGGACATTACTAAAAAGATCTTGCATCGATGATGCTGAATAAAAAGTTTCCCTTGTAGGAGCAAAGTCAACACAGTCCAGCAAAATGTGCTGAAAAGATTGTTGACCTTGACAAGGGATACATTAGGGAGGTTGATCTACCTTCAAAATAAAAGAATGAAATAAATTAGTATGGCCGATTCTACAACGTCCGAGGACAGCACTTTCAAGTCTTCTGTATTGGGACAAAAGTGCAAATCCAGGACAATGTTGAACAGAAAATAGGTTGTTATGTTTTTTGGTTGAGCCAATAATTTGTCCATCGATCCTTAATATTACAATAAATGGCTTGAAATCCGTATAAGAAATAAAACAAAGTGTTATTTGTTTCGATAATGCTGCTTTAGTAGCTGAATCGGCTTTTGTGTTGCTTTTAATACCAACGTGGCTAGACAAACAACAAAAATGAATAATTTTATTAAAATCTGAAACAGCATATGTAATAGATATACGCAGTTCCAGAATTTCAAGAATAAGAGAGTGATCTAATTTTCCGCTCTTTAACCTCGTGCTATTAAGTCCTACATGACGTCTTATATTCTAGGATTCAATACTTCAAAATAATCGATTACCGCTGCTGGTGTAGTAAATCTTCCAAAGAGTATCCTAAACTCAGTATTCAGCACTTTGTGCTGACAAAAAGAAGGAACCCATACTGCAAAATTTTCAGCCCTTTTTATTTTTGTACTGTCTTATATGCCTTGTGTCATTTGTGTATTGTATTAGTAAATGCCTTGTATTTCTTTTATTTATTTAGGGATGGAAAAAATCATTAAAGACTAAATACTCAACATCAACTTCTTATGGTTTTTCACCATCTAAAACACGTTACACTTCAACTATGTGTTTTAACTCTTTACAATAGCACATGTTGAAAATGACGGAAAGAATAAAAATTATATATAAGCTTTGGACAGATATGCAAGACATAAGCTTACAAGAAGACGTCGTTTGTTTTGGACGCGTAACTTTCAGGGAATATTGGTCATGTGTTTATTTATATAAATGGTCTTAATTGGAGATTTTTTATGGAGTTGGTTCATTTAATGGGTCTGGCGAGAATACATTTCTCTAGAAACCCAATCTCTGTTCCACCCCAAATAAGTTTTGTTACTCCTCATATCATTTCAACAACATTTTTGAGCAGTTTGATACATCATCCCTCTTGGAATCATTATTGTCAGCTTTGCACAATCATTGTGGAGAATACTTTTTTTTTTAAAAAATCAAACAAATGTTAAGTTTTATATATATATATATATATATATATATATATATATATATATATATAGTTTGAGTTAATTTGCAAATACCAAAACACAATCAAGAATATCGTAAATCCAAAAGACATGGCAAGATGAAGATTACGCAAAATTAGACACAACTGATAACAATGGCGAACAAAAAAAAAAAAAAAAAAAAAAAAAAAAAAAAAAAAAAAAAACTATGATTGATTGAAACTGTTTAACGTCTATGTATCTATATCAAGACGGGAACAAATTTGTCAATAAATAATCAAGCCATCACACATTTGGGACTTATTTTAAAAGAGTGTTATAATGTACACTTGTACATCGTTTAACTTTATTAGTGGACTCAACTAAGGTCTAATACTCATGTTAACTGGACCTTAACACCCAACAAACCATTTTGAACAATGAAAACGTCTAGTTTTACTTGCAAACTTATTTTAAACATATACATGCATGTACATAAATAAAAGGGCTCATCAGTGAACAACAATTAAACATCATCTAGAAGAGAAACAGAAACCAGAGGCTCAGAAGGCTGAGCCTGTATCGCTTACCTGGGCCAGGAAATTTTAGTAGAAAATGCTTAAATCATTCCTGTAAAGTTTGGTTTAATTTAAACCAGTAGCTTCAGAGGAGATAGTCAAAATATGCTTACCCCATAGGGTCCAATGTTAAAACTATGTCCTGTGCTGGTGGCCATGTTTTTTGGCAGATCCGTAAATTTCGGTTATCTTAGTAAAGGACCAACCATATATCATTCCTGCAATGTTTGATTCAATTTGCTTAAGAAGCTTCAGAGGAGATAGCCAATATATGCTTTTCCCATAGGGGCCAATGTTAAACTATGTCCTGCGCTGCCAGGCATGTTTTTTGGTGGATCCGGAAAATTTCGGAAATCTTAGTAAAGGACCATCCATACATCATTCCTGCAAAGTTTGGTTCAATTGCCTTCAGTAGCCTCAGAGAAGATAACCAATAAATGCTTTTCCTATAGGGTCCAATGTTAAATTTGTCCTGTGCTGGCGGCCATGTTTTTTGGCGGATCATAAAAATTTCGGCAATCCTAGTAAACAACCATCCATACATCATTCCTGCAAAGTTTGGTTCAATTGCCTTCAGTAGCCTCAGAGAAGATAACCAATATATGCTTTTCCCATAGGGTCCAATGTTAAAATTTGTCCTGTGCTGGCGGCCATGTTTTTTGGCGGATCATAAAAATGTCGGCAATCCTAGTAAAAAACCATCCATACATCATTCCTGTAAAGTTTGGTTCAATTTACTCCAGTAGTTTTAGAGGAGATAGCCAATATATGCTTTTCCCATAGGATCCAATGTTAAAATATGTCCTGCGCTGGCGGCTATGTTTTTTGGCATATTTGGAAAATTTCACTTATCTTAGTAAAAGACCATCCATACATCATTCCTGCAAAGTTTGGTTCAATTTGCATAAGTAGCTTCAGACGAGATAGCCAATATATGCTTTTTCCCATAGGTCCAATGTTAATCTATGTCCTGCGCTGCCGGCCATGTTTTTTTGTTGGATCCGGAAAATTTCAGCAATCTTAGTAAAGGACCATCCATACATCATTCTCTTAGAGTTTGGTTCACATTGGCCCAGTAGTTCCAGAGGAGATAGTAACAAGAGGCCCATGGGCCTTAACGCTCACCTGAGTATATGTCCAAAATTATTTGCAAAGCGCAAAAGACAATATATTAGGTTCAGAAACTTTACAAGTTTTCTCAAGTTAAGAACTCCCAAAAAACTTAATCAGAAATATATCCAGTCACGATTCATTTATAAGTAGCTTATATAATATGCATGAAGTAAGTGTAATGCAATGAATAATTTCCAAATCATTCATAAATTTCAGTATACTTATGCAACTATGTCCTTGATTTTAAACATATATGACCTTGAACCATATATGATCGCCATGTCAATACCTACAATATTCTAATATACATGCCTATACAAAAAGTTAATAGTTTTCAAGGTAATTAGCAATTTTTTATCTTCTTTTGCAGCTGTGACCTTGACCTTTGAACATATATCAAAATGATCGTCATATCAATACCTACAATATTCTAATATATATGCCTATTCAAATAGTTAACAGTTTTCAAGATATTTAGCAATTTAAGTCTTTTTTTGCAGCTGTGACCTTGACCTTTGAACATATGACTTTGAAGTATATGTCAAGATGATCTTTGTCACAATACCTACAATATTCTAATATACATGCCTATACAATAAGTTAACAGTTTTCAAGATAATTAGCAATTTCAGTATCTATAAGCCAAAAATAACATTTCAGGGGCAACAACTCCTACATGGATTATCATATAGTAACGAAACGTGGTACCTTTTAAAATTTTGTCATGCTGAACATTTTTACAAGGTTTTGATTTCATATTTCTCTAAATATTTGCAAGAAAATCGCCTAAAACTGCATAAATCACAAATTCGGTCATGACCTTGATTTGTGACCCTGACCATAATTTAAAGGTCATTTCAAGAAAAAGTCAAAACTGAAACCTTCGTGTCATTATCTGTTCAAAAAGTGAAGTTATAACAATTTGAAGCCATTTTACGAAATTTATTAAATTAAACGCAAAAACGCGTAACCCATTTTTCGACCAAATTTCACGAAATGACCAAACAATAGGCTTAAGACATTAGAGAAGCCAAATAACAAATCAGATTTTTTCTCCCATCATTACTTTCGGAGAGGAAGATTTTTTAAGATTTTGTGACCCCTAGGTCACCTTGACCTAGTTTTGGTAGCCATGGCAACACCATGAACAAATCTGAATTGCACCGGCCCATATATGCTTCTGACTAAGTATCATTGAAATCTGTCCAGCAGTTTTGGAGGAGAAGTCAAAAATAGGTGTTAACAACGCACGCACACACGCTGCGCCATGCCATAAGCTCACATGACCTTACGCCAAGTGAAAGCAGAAGCTAACCATGGCCTTCGGCCATGTGAGCTAAAAAACCCACAAATTGCAAACAGAGAACTGATTGATCATTATACTCAAGCAAGAAGAATAAAGGTGGGTTATGCCAACAATGTTAAGTAACGAGTAATATTTTAAAATAACTTTTAGAGTAATATTTAATTATTTTATTGGACCAAGAAATGCATTTGATTTATAATTCTTTTTTGTTTGTACCCTTGTATTTCCTAATTGTTGATACGCGTTAACTATTTTAAGTACATGCCATAAACATCCTAAGGATGAAAAACTCCGATTTTAATACGGTTTTAAGTTAAAAAAAAATACAGGCCTGCAGGACAGCCTGTTAATTGGGAAAAAGAAATCTGTTTAGTTAATAAGTGAACTGCCATATTTAAGCCTTTCTTTTATGTGTTAATTTAAAAATTACAAGCCTAACCTTTTTTTAAGTTTTTTTATTGACCATGTTACTACACATCCGTCTTTTTTCACATATATTTTTTTTTTTTTTGCATATGCAATAGTAATTTCCCAGCAAGATGTAGCATCTGGGATCTAAAATTAGAACATAGTTACGTCATAAAAACACGGTTCTTCAAACGCAAATTACAAAACGTTGAAATACGATAAATTAAACACAGAACTTCATTGAATGTCATTTGTGAGTTAGAAAGGGATACATAACACCATTGCGTATACATCTGCATATTAATGACGGACAATACAATTTTTCAGGTTTCACCCTCGATTCATTGGATGTCCCGTATATCCGTGCGCATGCTCCAAGCTCATAATAATCATCGTTAAACATTGACCAACCGGTTAGATGATTCCATTTATTTCAAGCTAAAAGAAATGAAATTTTAATCATTGTTAGAAATTATCTATTTTCAAATTATATATATATATATATATATATATATATAAAACCAGAAAATTGAAAAACTTAATGCAGCTTTAAAATGTATAGAAAAGTTTTCAATGCGTTAAAATGTCTGACATGAAAAAAACGTCATTAAACGTCAGTTAATTCCGATATTGCCTAATTAAGAATGGGTCCCCAACGATGTTTTATGCGAGAAACTAAAATCTGCTGTTTTCTTGGTACTGTATTTAAAGACCACGCCCTACATTGATTGCATTTCGGTCGCTTTTAAGTATGATTGTAAAGTGTAATGTAACGTTTTACCCCTGAATCACAGCAACTTACCTTTTTGGCGACTGTAAATTTTGTAATCTGTGCACAAAGGGCACAACTTTTAAGAAATACCAACCTCGGATTTTAATTTTGAATAAATAGAAACTAAAACTTAAGGCTACTATTATTAAATATAACAGGCAATCACAAAATTTAAACGGTCACAAAATATATTAAACCTTTTAAACGGACACTAATCATGATTGCAACTTTTTTTTCTTTTTTTTTTTTTTTTGAAAATTGAATAACATTTTTCAACAAAAATTTCCAGTATGGTCATGAAACAGCATACACAGCCTCTTTTTCATTTGTCTCTAAAGAAAATGGATGTTTTTTGTTGAAAAATACACAGAAAACTAAGGGAAAACTCAGCCTTGGCTCCAAATGGAGAATGCCAAATGTGGCAGGCGACAAACCCCAGACACAACAGATAAGGCAGGGTTTGCTACACACTCCAGAGACTGGTAGATAAGTGTTCATCTGCTATTTTAGTAGACTGGCATAAATACTGGGCTCATAAGCAGCTGCAGTTGCCCCCAGGCTGGGATGTTTCACACCTCTGCAAAGTGCATAAGCCCAACTCGTCTTTTTCTTGAAAAACACCGGATCAATTATCATAGGCAGAAGTACAAGAACCTGAAAATGTGTACCCGGACATTGAGAACTTCCTCGACTG
>CM056603.1:0-192500 GCA_029721355.1 Tegillarca granosa
TCTGGTTTTAAAGTAATTCAGGCTAATCAAAATGAAGAACACATTCTCCGTGCACCTTTTTTTTGTCCCCGCTGCAACGCAGAGCAGGGACATAGAAATGCCGGGCGTCTGTCTGTCCGTGCGTCTGTGTTTCCGTCCGTCACACTTTTTTGTAAGCGCTCTCATGCCTACAAATTTTGACGGATTTTCATTAAATTTATACCAAATGTTTATACCACTATTATCTTGGTCAAGTTAAAAAATCAGCATTGGTCGATACTTTTTGTTGGAGTTATGGGACTTTGTGACCTTGTAAGCGCTCTCATGCCTACAAATTGTGACGGATTTTCATTAAATTTATACCAAATGTTTATACTACTAATACTTTGGTCAAGTTCGAAAATCAGCATTGGTCGATACTTTTTGTTGGAGTTATGGGACTTTTACCACAATAATGACTCCGTTTTATCCAAAAATTGACCTTGTAAGCACTCTCATGCCTACAAATTTTGACGGATTTACATGAAATTTATAATAAATGTTTATACCACTAATACCTTGGTCAAGTTCCTAAATCAGCCTTGGTCGATACTTTTTGTTGGAGTTATGGGACTTTGACCACAATAATTACTTCATTATATCAAAAATTGACCTTGAAAGTGCTTTCATGCCTACAAATTTTAAGATATTCATAAAATTTATACCAAATGTTTTATGCTCACACAAAGACGAGCTGGAGGGGGCATATTGTTTTACTCCTTTCCATCTGTAATTCAGTACAAACGTACGACTGTTTGTCCTCTGTATACTGTTATATAGCGCTACACCCCATCATCGAATATATTGCTAGTTTATTAACATCTGAAGATGTTCCTCCCAACCTCCCCATACATTTAATTCTGGAACAGCCCTGAATGTTTGAAAATATTGCAATTTCATATACAGTATACTAGTATACTGCTTGACCGGTGGGGGACCCAGGAATTCTATTCTTGTTGATATTTTATTTGTTGCAACACTCATATCATTTTTTAATGAGATTATTTAACCAGTCGTTAATGAAAACACAAATAATTAATTTCAGACACTGTATACAATAAGTGATCAACTTGGCATGATAAAAAACCACTGTATACAATAAGTGATCAACTTGGCATGACAAAAACCACTGTATACAATAAGTGATCAACTTTGCATGATAAAACCACTGTATACAATAAGTGATCAACTTGGCATGATAAAACCACTGTATACAATAAGTGATCAACTTGGCATGATAAAACCACTGTATACAATAAGTGATCAACTTGGCATGATAAAACCATTGTATACAATAAGTGATCAACTTGGCATGATAAAACCATTGTATACAATAAGTGATCAACTTGGCATGATAAAACCACTGTATACAATAAGTGATCAACTTGGCATGATAAAAAACCACTGTATACAATAAGTGATCAACTTGGCATGATAAAAAACCACTGTATACAATAAGTGATCAACTTGGCATGATAAAACCACTGTATACAATAAGTGATCGACTTGACATGATAAAAAACCACTGTGTACAATAAGTGATCAACTTGGCATGATAAAAAAACCACTGTATACAATAAGTGATCAACTTGGCATGATAAAAAACCACTGTATACAATAAGTGATCAACTTTGCATGATAAAACCAATGTATACAATAAGTGATCAACTTGGCATGATAAAACCACTGTATACAATAAGTGATCAACTTGGCATGATAAAACCACTGTGTACAATAAGTGATCAACTTGGCATGATAAAAAACCACTGTATACAATAAGTGATCAACTTGGCATGATAAAAAACCACTGTATACAATAAGTGATCAACTTGGCATGATAAAACCACTGTATACAATAAGTGATCAACTTGGCATGATAAAACCACTGTATTCAATAAGTGATCAACTTGGCATAATAAAAAACCACTGTATACAATAAGTGATCAACTTGGCATGATAAAACCACTGTATACAATAAGTGATCAACTTGGCATAATAAAAAACCACTGTATACAATAAGTGATCAACTTGGCATGATAAAACCACTTTATACAATTAGTGATCAACTTGGCATGATAAAAAACCACTGTATACAATAAGTGATCAACTTGGCATGATAAAAAACCACTGTATACAATAAGTGATCAACTTGGCATGATAAAAAACCACTGTATACAATAAGTGATCAACTTGGCATGATAAAAAACCACTGTATACAATAAGTGATCAACTTTGCATAATAAAAACCAATGTATACAATAAGTGATCAACTTGGCATGATAAAAAACCAATGTATACAAAAAGTGATTAACTTGGCATGATAAAACCACTGTATACAATAAGTGATCAACTTGGCATAATAAAAAACCACTGTATACAAAAAGTGATCAACTTGGCACGATAAAACCACTGTATACAATAAGTGATCAACTTGGCATGATAAAAAACCACTGTATACAATAAGTGATCAACTTGGCATGATAAAACCACTGTATACAATAAGTGATCAACTTGGCATAATAAAAAACCACTGTATACAATAAGTGATCAACTTGGCATGATAAAAAACCACTGTATACAATAAGTGATCAACTTGGCATGATAAAACCACTGTATACAATAAGTGATCAACTTGGCATAATAAAAAACCACTGTATACAATAAGTGATCAACTTGGCATGATAAAACCACTGTATACAATAAGTGATCAACTTGGCATGATAAAATACTACTGTATACAATAAGTGATCAACTTGGCTTGATAAAACCACTGTAAACAATAAGTGATCAACTTGGCATGATAAAACCAATGTATACAATATGTGATCAACTTGGCATGATAAAAAACCACTGTATACAATAAGTGATCAACTTGGCATGATAAAACCACTGTATACAATAAGTGATCAACTTGGCATGATAAAACCACTGTATACAATAAGTGATCAACTTGGCATGATAAAAAACCACTGTATACAATAAGTGATCAATTTGGCATGATAAAACCACTGTATACAATAAGTGATCAACTTTGCATGATAAAACCACTGTATACAATAAGTGATCAACTTGGCATGATAAAACCACTGTATACAATAAGTGATCAACTTGGCATAATAAAAAACCACTGTATACAATAAGTGATCAACTTGGCATGATAAAACCACTGTATACAA
The DNA here is from genome assembly GCA_029721355.1 of Tegillarca granosa. Lineage (NCBI taxonomy): Eukaryota > Metazoa > Mollusca > Bivalvia > Arcoida > Arcidae > Tegillarca > Tegillarca granosa. The sequence continues at coordinate 3,195 of CM056603.1, forward strand.
TAAGTGATCAACTTGGCATAATAAAAAACCACTGTATACAATAAGTGATCAACTTGGCATGATAAAACCACTGTAAACAATAAGTGATCAACTTGGCATGATAAAAAACCACTGTATTCAATAAGTGATCAACTTGGCATGATAAAAAAACCACTGGTACACTTGTCCATAAAATTTTTTTATTTGTCTTGATGTGGTAATAATCTAAGCCTGAGAAGTATGTAAAAATATATAACATTTTAAAAGTTAACCATAAGTTTCTAAAAATTACCTTTACTTCTATTTAAACAATATTAATATTTATCTTGTTTATTTGAAGAAACTCTTAAAAGTCCTTATTTAAAGTTATTTATGACTTTTCATTTTTTATCAGAGTGCGACATTCTAAGATTTCAATTAATAGAGAATACTTAGTCTTAAGATTAATTTTTTCCAAAGGGAAAGGACAATTATAAGTTGATCAGATCCTGTTGCATTGTACAAAACCATTGGCAATAAAATATGTTTAAAATAAACTAAACTAATGCTTTCTATTTTGTTTAATTTCAGGGCTTTGTATACAATAAAACATTCCTTGTAGAAGAATTCTGTAAGTACATGTATATATAATTATAAATGGGGAAGTTTTGGTGTCGGAAGTTCAGTACAAAAAAGACTAATGGATGAATTTTTACTTATATGTGCCTCTTTTACCTCAAAAAACTTCTCTTTATATCCAAAACTATAATTACGTTTTTACACAAAAGTCCAAATGGCAAACATAAACTTATCAGTAAGATAAACACACTATTGGAGATTTCCCAATCAGTAAGATAAACACACTATTGGAGATTTCCCAATCAGTAAGATAAACACACTATTGGAGATTTCCCAATCAGTAAGATAAACACACTATTGGAGATTTCCCAATCAGTAAGATAAACACACTATTGGAGATTTCCCAATCAGTAAGATAAACACACTATTGGAGATTTGCTGGAAATAAGTTTGTAGGAAAAGATACATGTATTTTTTCTTCACATACTGGCATATAAATCTCTAACAATATGATACTGCTAATTTACCGTAGTTGGACAAAATCAACTTACTCTATTCCATTTTCAAAAACATGTAGATATTACATGTATATCAGGAAAAAAGAGATATAAACTTCACTTTGAAAGTACATACTAATTTTACACATCATACAAAACTGAAACTGATTGATTGTAGCTTATGCTTAAGCTAAAAATACATGTATACAGTATAATAGGTCTTGTTTGATTCTGTTTCCATGACAATTTCTACGTCTGAAATAATAATCACACCCTTATACACAAATATGGAGTATGCCGTGGTTTACTGAAGAACATCATTGTTTATTATATGCTGTTTTTGAACACTATTGTCATTATTGATATTTTATAACACATATTTTACAGGGGATCCGAGATTTGATGTAAATGTGACAGTTAAACCGTATATCTTAGACAGTGTAAAAACTGTTGGTGGTGTTCTCGCTGCAAAGTAAGTATATTCTGTTTAAGAAGTAATAATTAAAAGCATAAAATTTTACTTAAGCAATGTTTTTTAAAGTAACACTTGTCTCTGAAAAAAGCAAAAACCATTGTTTTTTTCAAATTGAGACAAAAATTTCACAGATACATACCTGTATGTGGACACAAACATGCACAGAGAGAGAATTCTATTGACAATAAATCTGTCTACCTGGATGTTTAATTGCCCATTACATTTTGTTTGATGTTAGGATCTTGCGCAAATTTTAAATGTTGTTTCTATTTTTGTTTACAGTATAACCACAGGTAAACCAGTTGAAGGCAATGCTACAGTCATGTTGACCGTTGTTCCGCCACCTGATCCTCGATACTACAACAATCCTGCTTATCCCGACTACAACCCCAGATCCAGAACAGTTCAGATGCAGAAACACTATAACTATGTATGATAATTACTTAATTCTGTACATAAATAAAACCTGTATATAAGGACCAGTGATTGAACCTAAAAATAATGGTTTTATAGACAGGTGGTCTCAATGTAGAGATCATTTAAAACACTGGTCTTTATGGACAGGTAGACTTTATTTAGATGTTAAAACAATAGCAAGTTTACTGCATTTATTTTACCAAACATTATTGTTCTTGTTTCTTTTATCTCAATTTTGTTTATATTTGCAATTTTTAACAATGTCAAAGCTTCATTTCTTCAGTTTTAATCCCAGTCAACTCAAAGACTTCGGAAATTTTTTTTTTGCAATAAAAACAGATTTCTTTTGTGTTCTTCAGGATTGTGAATTATTTTTCAGCATGATTTGGGAATGTCGCACAAAACAACGTAGTAAAAATATCATTGATACAGTAAATATAGTTTTATATAATTTATTTTTTAAAAAATTTACATGTATGGAAACATCTGCCAATATTTTTTAACTTCTTTGATTTTTTTATTTAACAGATAAAAGGGCCAGTTGCATTTGATTTTTCCATGGACGAGATCTCACAGCGAATACGAAATGAGATTGGATTTTATAATACATTAGAAAACTTTGAGATGATTTTTAACGTGTCTGTTCGTGACTGGTTTTTAGATATGCAGGAGACAGGATTTGCCAGTACCATTATTGTTAGTTCAAAATACAAACTTCAATGGGTCGGAGATAAAGTCAGAACATTTAAGCCAGATTCAGTTTTAACTGTTCAGGTTTGTTTTGTTATTTACACTGTATTTCTTACAATTTACCGAGAACTCCCCCACAGACACACAATCTTACAATTTATCAAGGACTCCGCCCACAGATACACAATCTTACAATTGTTTTTATTAAAAAATTTTATTTTCCTTCCAATTCAAATACATGTATGTTGGATCAATTTTCTGCATGCATTCTTATACAGTGAAACCTGTCTATAAAGGCCACTCAAGGGATGCGGCCAAAGTGGCCTTTATAGACAGGTGGCCTTTATAGACAAGTTCTCTGATAAAGGATCATCAAAAATTATTATCTGAACCATTCTTTTTTATTCATTATAGTACCCAAATTAAACTGAATATAGCTAGCCATGAAATTGTTTCTTTTAAAACTTGAGATTAACAAAGAAAAAAATACATTTTTTAACATCAATTTATTCAACATTTTCAGGAATTTACAATTCCTTTTCAACACACCGGTCTGGTAACATTAATATGTCTAAATGATTTATTCTCTCTCTTTTTTGCTAGGTATAGAGATGTTGCATAGTAAAGTATTATTCTTATCACGTTTTGTTACACCTATACAAACATAATTAGGTCAATTTAGACCCATATCACACTCTTGCTAATTCAGACTTCAAAGGAAGTTATTACATAATGAATTACATGGTTTAGTGATCAGAGCAGTGATTATCTGTGTCATTTGTAACTGTCAAATTTACTGTTTACATATCTTTATTAAAAATAACTAATAATTTTAAATATAAAAATCGTACACAAACATAAAAAAATAATAATTTTTTTTCTGTTGCCGAATTTAATCGTAGTCGGTGCCGAGATGATTGATATCACATCGTGGTACGATTTCCAAACTAACGAAATTAATGTCCATTAGCGGTAAAACTACACATATGGTTTATTTCCCAAGATACACTTGCTTCATAATCTGACAACACAGCTTTGATTTGGGTTCGTCCAACACCATAACTTCCGCGAGTTTCCTAGTATTTAATTTCTCCTTTTCAGATTTATTAAACAATTCTTCTCGCTGTTCTAAAGTCAATGCATTTCGTTTACTATGACATAAAGAAAAAAACATCAAATATTGCTGCATGTTATAAAATTTTAAAAATGTCAATGTCTTATCGGGATGTAAGCTTTACCCAATATGGCCGCTTAGATACATATAAACAGAGTTGCATTATGGGATTTTTTGGTTTTTTTATCGACTGGTTCCGGAAACTGATGAGGTTTCGTAAACGTTGCAAATGGCCAGTTCTGTTGAAGCTTGGGGTCGGAAAAATGGTGGCCGCTGGCCGCATAAGACAGTGGCAGCTATAGAGAGGTGAAATAAAGAAAAAATTCATCGGGGGGAATAAGATATGGCCGTTATAGACAAGTGGCTGCTTTATACAAGTGGCCGCTAACACAAGTTAGACTGTATTTCATGTTACACTAACAAATTATGAGCTATTTGAATTAAAATTGGGATAGGGAGATTGCATACTGTCCTAGATGTCAGTCACTGTAAACCTTATGTTTAATGTGGTTGAGTGGTCTAAACCGTGCGCTTACGGATCATTGCGCCTGGGTTCGAATCCCACTTGAGACAGATCCTAGTGTAAGAAAGTTTGTCAGGTTGCTTGCCGAAGGTCGGCGGTTTTCTCCGGGCACCCCGGTTTCCTCCACCATCCTAGAGCTGACCTCCTTGAAATAAGTGAAAGATTCTTGACTGGGGCGTAAAACACCATTACTCCACTCTCACTCCACTCTCTAATGTTTCTTGACATTTTGGTTTTGCTGTAAATGTTTGGGAGATTGTAAAATCAAACCTGGTTTGACACTGACTACACACAGGAAGGAACTGTTTTTTTGATACTTGTAAATCTTTAGCTGACAGAAAATAAGGTTACTTGTCTCTTTTATGAGTTCACAACTAAACCTGACCCCATGTAAATTGTTAGTAGACCATTTTTAATTTCTAAAATAAAAAACAAATGACATTATTAATAATATTGGTGTGAATTCTTAACCACCAGGTGGCAGCAATGACATATGATGGACGGCCAGTTACAAGTTTGACCACCAAAATTAATATGCAGGTGTATCCAAGTTATGGAACTGGTGGTTCAGGAACTCCTATTTACATCCAACCAAAGACACCAGTAAATGGGATAGCTCAGTTCCAAATACCAATAGATACACATTTAAAGAGCTTAAAATTAGCAGTAAGTACTTAACACAAAAATTTCTTAATCATATATATATATACAAGTATGTTAAGATGTTCTAAATGTAACTGATATAGAAATGAATATGGTATAAATATATATATATAGTGTACATCATTATCTATTTTTAACAATAATATAAGAGTTTAGTTTTAATGATACTTATTACATCATGTTGAAGTTCAGTAACGATGTCAGATTTTTCAAGTTTTCATTTTTTTTATGCCATTTTGACATATTTTGATTTTTTGCTAATATAGAGTACAATCTTTATATATAACACAGTTACTCCACTCTATTATTGTTACAGAATTCAAGTCAATTCGCCCCCACAGTAAATTTGCCCCCGTCAAATTTGCCCCCACTTTCAACAAATTCGCCCCCATGTCAAAATTGCCCCGTTCAAGTTCGCCCCCACTTCGGGCATATTCGCCCCCACTTTCAAAAATTCGCCCCCATGTACAAAATCGCCCTCGTCAAATTCGCCCCCATTTTTTTCTAAACTTCATTTTGTAGTAATGACTTATGAGTTGATTTATGACGACGTGCTAGAGTAAATTCCCCTGGTACCTGTGCTCTCCATCAGCGACAGAGGTAGTAGGTCTAAATGCGGTAGCTCAGTTGGCAGAGTAATCGCACCGTAAGAGGGAGGTCGTGATTTCGAACCCTATGGTCCAAGACCACAAAGCACTCAGCATTATGATAGCTGGTGACATCTCATTATAAGTGAAATACTTTTGACTTGGGAGTTAAACACCATTACTCAACTCAACTCTAAAGACTGGAGGCTACTAGACGGTAGTGGACGGTAGCAATATTTCACTTAAGAAAAGATTTTATTGATTAATTAAAGATATTATCCATACAAACAACAGCTATCGTCTAGTACCGTCTAATAGTTCCATATATTTGTCCAAGTTGAAACTTTGGACAGTTGGTGGTTTGAGGTAAATAGCAATTCTACACCTACGTATAAACAAAAGTCTCATTGCATGTATTTGATGTTACTAGACACAGAGAAAAGGTTTCCTAAGGTGTGTGTGGTATGTTAAAAAGGATGTTTTTTTTTAATGATTTCCCTTAACGAAGTAATCTATCAATACTCTGCTCTGATGTGATCTTTTACAAACATTAAATTTTTTTTTCTGTACCCACTGATGTGATTATATCATAAACATACAAAGGACTTTTGATAATCACCATTTCAATATAAATTATTACAGTAATCACAACACACCTGGGCTGTCTTATGTGTGAATTGAGTAAATGCATTATGAATACTCGACATAAATTGCAACACACACAATGCATATTTACAAATAATATGTTAACAGTGTAATTTGGCATATTTGAGGTAAAATAAAATTAACAATAATAAAAAAAAGTTATGAAAAAAGGTAAAAGTTAGGGGCAAATTTTCAAGAAGTGGGGGCAATTTTGACATTGGGGCGAATTCGCAAGAATTGGGGGCGAATTTACCATGGGGCAGATTGACCTGATACCTTGTACATTATTTTGTCTCCTACTTTTGAAGAACACATGTTGATTGTGTGTGAGTGATTAATTATGTAACTTGTCAGCTTTATAAACCTTCCAGTTACATGCATCAGTGATAAAGTTTTGGATATACAGATTTTAGTTGGGACTTTTGATGATCTGGAATCACAGATATGCTTTTGAGAGACTTTGTTAGATAACTTGTGAGCATTATTATCTGACATACCTATTATTTGTTAGATAACTTGTGAGCATTATTATCTGACATACCTATTATTTGTTAGATAACTTGTGAGCATTATTATCTGACATACCTATTATTTGTTAGATAACTTGTGAGCATTATTATCTGACATACCTATTATTTGTTAGACAGCTTGTGAGCATTATTATCTGACATACCTATTATTTGTTAGACAGCTTGTGAGCATTATTATCTGACATACCTATTATTTGTTAGACAGCTTGTGAGCATTATTATCTGACATACCTATTATTTGTTAGACAGCTTGTGAGCATTATTATCTGACATACCTATTATTTGTTAGATAACTTGTGAGCATTATTATCTGACATACCTATTATTTGTTAGATAACTTGTGAGCATTATTATCTGACATACCTATTATTTATTAGACAGCTTGTGAGCATTATTATCTGACATACCTATTATTTGTTAGATAACTTGTGAGCATTATTATCTGACATACCTATTATTTATTGTACTTTTACAGGCGACACTTAATGATGACACCAGGACGAGGATAGAAATGATGACTTATAGATTTTACTCGCCTAGCAACAATTACATCATACTGTCAACATCAACGCCCAGTCCCAAGATAAATGAATACATGATATTCCATGTCAAACTTAGTAACTTTGTACCTCGGATCTACTATCAGGTTAGTTTATAGTAAATATTATGCTTGAACACTATAAAAAAAAACTTAAAGTGAGCATCTCTAGGAGCCTGAATATACATGTAGCTCCATTTCCAGTGCAAATAGCTCTGTTTTTAATTGCAGATCCTGGTGTAAGATTTGCAATCAAGTCATTTGCTGTAATTTATTCGCTTTCTTCTTGTAATCAAATTGCTTTCACCGTTTTAGAACTGATTTTTGGGTGAAATAATCTTGCATTTGCAAGACACACCATTCTACACCTTTCCTTACATACAACCCCTTTTTCTCTTTTAAAAAAAGAAAGAAAAGAATTTAAAAAACATTTGATAGACTAGAAACATTTCTAATAACAGTAGCCAAATAGCTTACAATCTCAATTTTTTGGAGATGTTCATCTGGTATGCAATCATGAGACCTTCAGTATACCTGAGAAAACTCCACAGCAAGTAGTTTGATGCTCCCTAGCCTTGCAAGCTGAGTAGTATTGTAAAAGAAAAAAATTGAATTATTATCATAATTTTTTTAAACAAAAATACTGATATTAAATGAACTGAAGACGAGACAGATGTATAGTGTTGCTGATTGTATTCCAGAATTAGTATGATAACAATGAAGTGAAATGTTTAACATGATGTGGCAAATATAGCATGAAGATTGACTTTATACATATCAATCAAAAATTTTAAAAATAATTTTAAGTTTATCTACAGTATACCACTAATTAACACAACAAATTTCAAAAGTTAAAGTAATATTTAAAAAAAGATAGATGTACTGATAATGTAAATATGATTTATGTTTTATATATTATCAGACATATGGTAGAGTGAGATATTTAGTGAGTATTAAAAAAAAGGGTTTTAAAATATATCCTCTGATAACCAGTTTTCGACGATTACTTAAATTCGACGGGAAAATGTACGTGCGTTTTTCACGTGCCCGCGTGCATTCCACGGTACCGCTTGTAGCATTTTCGGAAGCAGCGTTCCACTTGTCTTGCACAGCAAAGTTTCATGCACAGTGGAGATACGCTTGGTAAGTTATCAAAAACTAATAAATGAAAATTTGTTTAATGGCAAGATTCCTTAAGTCAAATAAATACCCCACTTTGTGGCCCCAAAAGTCTATAAATACACACTCCAAACTCTGTCATACAGATTTTTGTTTTTCCGCCATCTTTTCTTTCTGTCATACAGACGATTTTGTTTTTCTGCCATCTTTTCTTCCAAAACATCACGTGACCAAGTAGGGAAATCCCGCTTCAGAAAAAAAACTATGGAAGCCCAAAACAGTCTTCTTACAGCATATTGTGTACATGTACCAATTTGCAATTTTGTTGTTATTAGTAGCTTACCTGTTTTCTGTCAATATTTTCAGATAAAAGAACCCAAAAAAGGAAAATACAGATTGAATTATAATGCTGAAGATATAACAAAAGCACTTGTGATGGTAAATGAGAAAGGGGTGTCAGTGGAAAGAGCAGCAAGGTCATGTGGAGTACCTGTGACAACACTTAAAGACAGAGTTAGAGGAAGAGTTGGAATTGATGTCATTAAATCTGGACCTGATCCTCTTTTCTCTTTGGAAGAAGAATCCCAGTTATTTGACCATATTAGTACTATGGCTGAAATTGGCTATGGATACACACGGGCTGAGACTCTCAATTTAGCTTCAGATTACTCAGTGCATTTGGGACACAGAGAAAGACAACATCCTTTAAGCCTGTGCTGGTTGTACAATTTTTTGCAAAGGTGGCCAGATGTAAGAATTCAGAAACCACATAGTTTAGAAGCTGTCAGAGCAAAGTGCACATCAAAAGAGATAGTAAACAGGTATTTTGAGGAACTGGAAAAGATACTTAATAAATATGGACTGAAAGACAAACCAGAAAGAGTCTTCAATATTGATGAAAAAGGACTTAGCACTGACTGTAAGCCACCCAACATTATAGCAGCTACCAGTTACAAGCCTCAAGTAGTCACAACAGGGAAGACAAAGACAGTAACAGTAATTGGAACAGGCAATGCGATTGGAAATCAAGTTCCACCATATTTTATATTTCCTGGTCAGAGGATGGTGTCCAAGTTACTAAAGCGTGCTTCAGTGGGGGTTCAGGGAACAGTTAGTGAAACTGGTTGGTCAAATACAGATATATTTGAAATGTACCTGAAAGAGCATTTGATTAAAAATTTGCCAGCCCGTGATACAAATAACAAGGTTGTAGTACTATATGATGGACATAAGAGTCATGTTGCCATGGGTATAATTGATTGGGCTAGGAAGGAAAATATTGTCCTCTTCGTTTTACCACCTCATACAAGTCATATCTTGCAACCATTAGATGTCAGTGTTTTTGGACCCTTTGAAGTTGCATGGCATTCGGCATGTTATAGCCATCTTCGTGATACTGGGGGTAATATAATAACTCGGTATGATGTCTGTAAAATTGCCTGCAGTGTCTACACTAAAACCTTAACACCATCAAATATCCAGTCTGCTTTCAAGAAGAGTGGAATCTACCCTTTTGATCCCAGTATTATACCAGATACAGCACTAGCTCCAGCACTGTCTTTTCCTGTAGAAGTTGTACCTACTGCTGAAAATGTAACCACCTCAACTGCTTCTGATCTCACTTGTCCATCTTCGAGCAATGTGAATTTATGTAATCACAGTAATGTCAACACCAAAAGTAGTAGTGATTGCCACTCTACTGTTTCATTTTTTGATAAGCAAGATGGAATGGTATTGAGTAACATGAAAGTCAGGAAAGCTAGAAAAACACTTAGCAAAGTTGATGGTGGTAGACCAATAACAGAGGATAGTGTTTTAGATGATATTCAAAAACATTATGATGGCCAAAAACAGAAGAAAGGAAGAAAAGGTACAGATACAAGTAAGGACTCACAAGTGGCTGGTTATTCTGGAAATGCAACTGTTCAGCAACAAAAAAGAAAGTCGTCCACTGCTGATTTAAAAAATAATTCTAGTACTACGGTGAGGGCCAAGGCTAGGAGAAGTGACACACAAATATTTTCTCAAAGCTCTGATGAGTCATCTGATGAGGAGGTAAAAGAGGAAGAAAAATGTTGTGTTTGTAAGAGGTTTTCATTACCTGGTATCCAGTGGTCTATTGTGTTTACTAAATGGGTTCAGTGTGAAAAATGTCCCCATTGGGTACATGTCCAGAGTTGTACCACAACACATGTTATCAGAAGAGGAGACAGTTATATCTGCCCCCACTGCACTCAATCATAAATCAATATAAATGATTAGCAGTTGTAAATATGTTAAATACTTTGAGGTTTTCTTTTTAACATTTTTGAAGTTTTGAACTAGTTTTCCCTGTTCATGAATTACTACATTAAAAACAACAAAATTACTAAAAAGTTGATAAAAAGCATGGCTCATCAGTTTAGGAGGGATTAACAGAAAAGGCAAACGGAAAATTTTCGGAAGTGACCACCAACGGGCCTCCGTAGAAGGGTTGTGATGCCATCGTCGAAAATAGGTCATGTTTACAAATGGTGGTCAAGGTAGGAGCAGATTGGAAGTTGTTCTTTTATTTATGTTACATTAAAGTTACAAATCATTTTAATAGTAAGAATTTTTTGTTTTTGAAACAAGCTTTCATGCATAAATAAATTTTGTGTTAACTCTCGCGCGATCAGGATAAAACCCGAGATTTGTGCTTACATCGTCGAAAACTGGTAATACTAGGATACAAATATCAGGTTAATTACAAATGTCAGGTGTTAAAAAAATCACTAATTACTGGATTATAATTATAAATACGATTTAATATTTGTGTAATTTCAATCACAGAGGGAACTTATCACAAAATACTGTGTTTCATCATTGTTTTTTGTATTACATAAAATTTAAGACTTGTTTATTTTTTGACATTTATTCATGGATTATAAACTGCCAAAATTGAATTATTTTGAAAAATTCAAAATTATCTGGGTTTTTTTTCTAAACCTACATTTTTTACAAGAATTTTCATACATTTTAATGGGACAAAATTGTACAAAAACTTTTTTTATTTATTTTATTTTTTTAATTTTTAGCATAATTTTCTTTAATTTTGTTTATTTAATTATTGGTTTTACATTGATTAGTATTGGTTATTATTGTAATGTAAACACTAGTAAATAAATTAATACATGATTTCCATAAAGTGCTGTGTCATGACTGTAAGGCGGACCATGAAGTGCTGTGTCATAGCTGTAAAGCTTTCCATAAAGTGCAGTGTCATGACTTAAAGCTTTCCATAAAGTGCTGTGTCATGATGTAAGGCGGACCATGAAGATTGTAAGGCGGACCATGAAGTGCTGTGTCATGACTTTAAAGCTTTCCATGAAGTGCAGTGTTATAATGCTCTTGTTTAAATCAGACTCCTGAATATTTCACAGATACAGCACTGCATTTTGTTTATCATTTTTTTGTGCATTATTTTTATCTTTTTTTGTATCTTCTTTTGTTTGTTTTACATTTCAAAATTTCTTTTTTGTTCTTCTTTTTTATTTATCTTTTCTCTTTATTTATTTATTTATCTATTTTGGGTTTTTAAATTTTTTTTCTGGTATGGTGAAGATTTTTTTTTTTTTTAAATATATATTTACTTGTAAGATGTTTTGTCCTGCCTTGTATTGCTCTTACCAAAGTATTACCATAGGTCTTTATTTACTGTCACTAGACAACCTGAAAATCAAAACTTGAAAATTATTGTATATCAAAGTTTATGATGCCAGAAGTTAGACAAGCCTTCTTATTTCTTGGATAATTGTTTTGTTTTTACTTACTATTGAATATATGTTTGAATGGCTGACTAGAAACTGATTTACTAATACTTGTACAGATGTAATGGTTTATGTTCTAATTCAATTCCTCAAACGAACATAAAATATTTATAAAATAAACAACAAACACTCATATGGGAGGCGCCACATACAACTCAAGTATTTAATGTAAAAAATTTTTACAATAAAATAATAAAGTCTGTCTTTTCCACCAATAATCTACAAAAAACAGATAATTATTATAATTATTTTAATTATAATAAAAACATTAAATAAAAAGAAAAAATTCGACTGTTTACTTGAGAAGTAATGGCTCGAATGAACTTATTTTCTACTAAAACCCGTGCATCTACGTCACAAGATCACTCTGGTTAAACCAGTAAATGTATTCTAAATATAGAAACAACACGCCCAGTGGCATATAACTCTTATATACCTGTATATACAGTACCCGTATATAATGACATACCATTACTATGGAAGCACAGAAGCGCCATATTCGCTACAGTTAACCTTTAATAAATTCATTTATGATTTAGAATTTTCTATGTATTTTGGTGGCCTATATGGACTATATATGTTATAACTTTACTTTTAATTTTTCTCAGCTGACTCATTTAAGTAATCTCTTAATACCTGGTATAAATCTACCCTGTCCATATTAATAAACCTATGATACAACCCCTTGGCATCCATTCTATTTTAACAAGATGTGCCAATATCAAAATCCTAATCTTTAATCAGATCTTGTTAATTGGAGTTTTTCATAACTTTTATCTGATTAAAATTGTTTTATCAATATACTTAATACAGGTAGTAGCAGGTGGCAACATAATTGTGGGTGAAGAGCTGGAGATGATCTCACGAAGAAAAACTTTCGCCATAGCCCTGTCGAAAGAAATGGTCCCTACAGCTCGAGTTGTTGTGTATTATATCTCAACATCGCCTGAGGAAATAGTTATAGATGCATTAAGCTTCTTTGTCAGCGGAACAAAATCTAATCAGGTATAAATATATAGGTGAAGCAGTCTAGCTATCTCAGTTGGTAGAGTACTCACCTATAGTTGCAAAAGGTCTAATCCTGCATTGATTTTCCTTCCTTATATAATATGGTGGACTTGTGATTGTGGGCTTTATAAAATCCATCCGAGGGAATTTAGGATGAGATTTCCTATTGGGCCACGGGAAACTCAAGAATAATGGGGAGAATTGTTGTGGTCTGGGTAGCTCAGTTAGTAGAACACTAACCTGTATGCTGAAGGTCCCGGGTTCAATCCCCAGTTAATTGCATGCATTTTTCTCCTTCATGTTACATAGGTGATACTGTAACATCTGTATATAAAAAAACGCCTCTGTGACAGATAAAACACATATAACACACATATACTTGTATACACAGGTAATATTTAAATATATAGGTTTGTTTTGTATAAAATATAAAGTCATCGTGGTCTTTATTGACAGGTGATGTTTATAATGAAGTTGTACAGGTTTCTCTGTATACAATATATTGGAGATTTTTTATAATATTGATGAACATACTTTTGAAAAATAAGTTGGAAATTAATCAAACTCATGTAAGAATTGAGTATGGTAATTTCTCAGGTTAGTTCATTGTTTCATACTGACTGCATCTATTTACTGAGTTATTGGCCTTCATTCATTCTTTGCACCAAGACTTTTGTGTCATAGAATAGTCACCTGTAAAATAACAACATTTTTATTGTGATGATGTGTATTATTTGGTTGATGCCTTGTTTACTTTGGTTTACATAAAGTTCAAAGGTAACCGTATTTTTAATTTCCTTGACAACACTTTATTAAACATCCCAACTTACCCAGTTATTACTTGCTTTTGTGTAAACATTTCACATTGTAAATAGCTGTCTTTCAGCATATATTTTATTGATAAATATTTTGTAATTAAAGGTGATGGCCAAGGTAAATCTGGGGAAGGACTTTACACGAGACACTGTAGAAATCATAACAACAGCAGACCCAGGGTCATACATGGCGTTCGCTGCTATGCCGGATGATTTATACAGAAGAGGTATCAATGATGGACTGACAGAATATAATGTAAGTTTTTAATAATAAATAATTCAGTTTGGTTCGATAGGTTAAGACTAAACTGACTTATAAATACACTTACATACATACTGTATACACAGACTGATTTATGTAACAAAGAGTGTACCAATTCATCATACATAAACACATGCACAAAATTGAATACATACATGTAAATAGTGTAATATACATCATATATATGTACTTAGGGCTCACCCTTGTAAAAGGAATAATCAAAGACCTGGATAGTCTAAACAGGATGATGATAAGACATGAAAAATTGAACACATAAATAAACGTTCCATTGTGCCAGCATGTACAGACAATAACACATTTTCAGACATGAATCTGTTTATGATTTTTTATTTTAGCTTATTGATGAATTGAATACGTATGATTGATTTTTTATTTTAGCTTATTGATGAATTGAATACGTATGATTGATTTTTTATTTTAGCTTATTGATGAATTGAATACGTATGATCAACCGGCTCGTGGAAGTTGGCAGCATTTGTGGAGAAAGAGCGAGACAGAATTTGAGTATAAATTCTTCACAGCTACTGGACATGGAATTGATACCAACACCACATTTAGGGTTAGTTTTCTTTATTATTGATGAAATTCATTAATCTTTATAAGGAACAAACATATACCTGCCCATATACACAAACCTAATGTCAATATTTTTACTGTGTTAGACTTCATTTATTGTCTAACTTTTAAAGTTTTTAAATCAAACTTATTTTGTTTCAAAACTATGTTTTTGAATGAAATTCTTATATAAACATGAAATTAGAAGAGTTAAGAAACTTTTCATCAACAATTCTGAGTTTGGCATGATTTTGCACTGCACATATTTTCTTTTTATGGCCCATTTTTGGCTCCTTTCCCAAAGGTTGTTAGTTTTCTTTAGGTATTACAGTTTCCTCCACAACACCAAAACTGAGAGCCTCAATATCAGTGGGGGAATCTTGACTTGGATGTAAAATACCCTTACACCACTACACTGGATCTATAATTACCATTACACCACTACACTGGATCTATAGTTACCCTTACACCACTACACTGGATCTATAATTACCATTACACCACTACACTGGATCTATAATTACCATTACACCACTACACTGGATTTATAGTTACCATTACACCACTACACTGGATTTATAGTTACCATTACACCACTACACTGGATCTATAATTACCATTACACCACTACACTGGATTTATAGTTACCATTACACCACTACACTGGATCTATAGTTACCCTTACACCACTACACTGGATCTATAATTACCATTACACCACTACACTGGATCTATAATTACCATTACACCACTACACTGGATCTATAATTACCATTACACCACTACACTGGATTTATAGTTACCATTACACCACTACACTGGATCTATTATTACCATTACACCACTACACTGGATTTATAGTTACCATTACACCACTACACTGGATTTATAGTTACCATTACACCACTACACTGGATCTATAATTACCATTACACCACTACACTGGATTTATAGTTACCATTACCCCACTACACTGGATTTATAGTAACCATTACGCCACTACACTGGATCTATAGTTACCATTACACCACTACACTGGATCTATAATTACCATTACACCACTACACTGGATTTATAGTTACCATTACACCACTACACTGGATCTATAATTACCATTACACCACTACACTGGATTTATAGTTACCATTACACCACTACACTGGATTTATAGTTACCATTACACCACTACACTGGATCTATAATTACCATTACACCACTACACTGGATTTATAGTTACCATTACACCACTACACTGGATTTATAGTTACCATTACACCACTACACTGGATCTATAATTACCATTACACCACTACACTGGATTTATAGTTACCATTACACCACTACACTGGATTTATTGTTACCATTACACCACTACACTGGATTTATTGTTACCATTACACCACTACACTGGATTTATAGTAACCATTACGCCACTACACTGGATCTATAGTTACCATTACACCACTACACTGGATCTATAATTACCATTACACCACTACACTGGATCTATAGTTACCATTACACCACTACACTGGATCTATAGTCACCATTACGCCACTACACTGGATTTTTAATTACCATTACACCACTACACTGGATTTATAGTAACCATTACGCCACTACACTGGATCTATAGTTACCATTACACCACTACACTGGATCTATAATTACCATTACACCACTACACTGGATCTATAGTTACCATTACACCACTACACTGGATCTATAATTACCATTACACCACCACACAGGATCTATAGTTACCATTATGCCACTACACGGGATTTATAGTTACCATTTCACCACTACACTGGATTTATAGTAACCATTACGCCACTACACTGGATCTATAGTTACCATTACACCACTACACTGGATCTATAGTTACCATTACACCACTACACTGGATCTATAATTACCATTACACCACTACACTGGATCTATAGTTACCATTACACCACTACACTGGATCTATAATTACCATTACACCACCACACAGGATCTATAGTTACCATTTCACCACTACACTGGATTAATAGTTACCATTACACCACTACACTGGATCTATAGTTACCATTACACCACTACACTGGATCTATAATTACCATTACACCACTACACTGGATCTATAATTACCATTACGCCACTACACTGGATCTATAGTTACCATTACACCACTACACTGGATTTATAGTTACCATTACACCACTACACTGGATCTATAATTACCATTACACCACTACACTGGATTAATAGTTACCATTACACCACTACACTGGATCTATAATTACCATTACACCACTACACTGGATCTATAGTTACCATTACACCACTACATTGGATCTATAATTACCATTACACCACTACACTGGATTTATAGTTACCATTACACCACTACACTGGATCTATAATTACCATTACACCTATACACTGGATCTATAATTACCATTACACCACTACACTGGATCTATAGTTACCATTACACCACTACACTGGATCTATAATTACCATTACACCACTACACTGGATTTATAGTTACCATTACACCACTACACTGGATCTATAATTACCATTACACCACTACACTGGATTTATAGTTACCATTACACCACTACACTTGATTTATAGTTACCATTACACCACTACACTGGATTTATAGTTACCATTACACCACTACACTGGATCTATAATTACCATTTCACCACCACACTGGATCTATAGTTACCATTACACCACTACACTGGATCTATAATTACCATTACACCACTACACTGGATCTATAATTACCATTACACCACTACACTGGATCTATAGTTACCATTACACCACTACACTGGATCTATAGTTACCATTACACCACTACACTGGATTTATAGTTACCATTACACCACTACACTGGATCTATAGTTACCATTACACCACTACACTGGATCTATAATTACCATTACACCACTACACTGGATCTATAATTACCATTACACCACTACACTGGATCTATAATTACCATTACACCACTACACTGGATTTATAGTTATTATTTATATTTTTAGGATGCTGGATTATTAGCTATATCTGATGTAACGGTTAACAGAGTACCAAGTAAGTAATATCTAATGTAAAATTTAAAAAAAATTCTAACTACATGAAAGTAAATACTCAATAGATTTACTCAGGTCTGCCTTAAGGACAGTTAGTACACATCAACTTTTGTAACTTTCATTACAAAAAGAGCACCAACCTTCAACTTTTTGTAAGTTTATGTGTGTATATAATCAAATCATACCAGGAATAAATGGACATCAGATCTAACTCTGCTTTGAAACAAATTAGAAGGATTCTTAATTTAAAAAGTTGGTGTATTTAATCCTCTCTAGAGAACTTCAGTCTCACATCATACCGAAGTGTAATTTGATATACATGTATGTGTAACTGGAAGGAGAAAAATGCAAGGTCAGACTGGGGATCGAACCTGGGACCTCCTGCACTATAGGTAAGTACTCTACCAACTGAGCTACCCAGACTGCTACATTCCTCCCCTGTTATTCTTGAGTTTCTTTTCCCATGGTTCTATAGATCTTATATTGTTGATATTTTAGTGCACCAAGAGGGGCGCACTGGTAGAATTTTCATGCGTCATTTTTTAAAATTATGCGGGATTAGCGCGGGCGCACCGACAATCTGAAGCACTGCTATCAACATTAAATTGGTAGATTCACCTAATAATCTTAACTTTAAGAAGTCTGATTTTGTTTTATTTTTATGAAAAAATTATTAGAAAAAAGTTATTTATTATGCATCCAATTGTATTAAGTAGCAATTTATATTGTCTGGAGTGGCCAAGTGGTTCAGATGTTAACCAACTGCTACCAAATATAGTTCTTCAGACTATGGACTTTGAGTTTGTCAAAAATGACTGAAAAATGCCTGTAAGATGAAATTTAACAAAACTAGAGTTATAGACAGTCCATTATAAATAAAGCATGTTATTTATTTCAGCGGAGCCATCGTGTAATTTACAAGGTGCAGAATATCAGCCATGTCATTATAAATAAAGCATGTTATTTATTTCAGCGGAGCCATCGTGTAATTTACAAGGTGCAGAATATCAGCCATGTTTTGATGGAGTAACTTGTTATCATAAAAATAAAACATGTGATGGAATATTTGATTGTCCGAATGATTGGGCAGATGAACAAAATTGTAAGTATCAATAAAATATTTATTTTGATAAAGTTTTACAAAAAAATAAAAAATAAATAAAATCCTTTTTTTTTTTTAGTTTATAGAAAAATACTTTCGTTGTTTTAACCATTACTTACCATCAACAGTCCTGATATTTAGCATATTGCTTTTCTAATGCAGCATACCAATGATTGATTTATTGATTGATCGATATTGACTGACATATTTGATATCACTGGTCAGTTTGTATGATTGGTTTAGAGTTATATTATCTTTCGCCTAAAGTCAGTACTTGTTCACATTCACATGGTATATCAAGATTGTCTGCTGAGGAATGATGGAGGAAACTGGAGTACCTTATGAAAATCACCAGTGTAAGCAATAAAAGTGAAACTTTATCAAATTTAAATCTGTTAGAATGTGATTCAAATCCAGGCCATGAACCAAGGCCTAAATTAGTATGAACTATGAACATAGAAATTATTCTTCAACAGTAATAATGTTGTATATTAGACATTACTTTGTTTTATACAAACCAATAGGAAAAGCCTATGATTTTGTCTTGCCTGGGTTTTGGCTTTTGCATGAAATTTTTTAATGCAAAGTTTTCCAGCTCCTGTCTCATAGTTCAGGCAGTGCTGACTGGAAAGGCACTGAATATGTAATTAATGTTTAAAATCTTCGTTTAGGTCCTGTAGAAGATCCACGCTATGACAACAGAACTATGGGAAGTTACATGATTAACAGAGTGAGTCGAGTTCTCAGATTTTACGAGGACAGTGCTTGGGCGTGGAAAGAAATATTTACAAAGTAAGATTATTTTTAGTTTAACTCACTGAAGACAGGAAATTTTATTAACTCTGACATGAGTGTCAGAATGGGCATTCTTTGTTAAAATTATATGTTGGTCTAGATGTTCTTCAGACTAATCTTGTGGCTATTAATGTCTTATTTTACTGGAAAAAAAAGATTTATATATTTATAAAAAAAAATATAACAGTTTGAGAGTGAAATGATACCTTACTGTCCCAGGAGTTGATGAATCTCTTCATTGGTTACATCCTGTGAGGCAGTGTATGAGTGTGATTTTCATTGTAACATAAGCAGGAGTGAAAGATTGAAAACCATTTATATTCATAAAATGTCAATTACAGTTGACACATCAGCATTTGAATAACTTCAGCTACAGCTTTTAATAATTTTTTACTCTGACACATCTTTTCGTGGCTCGAATATTCAACAAGTTTAGTTAAAATGGTAAATTACGTTATTTTGTAAGAATGTTTAATTTTTGATTTCATTTTTTACTAGGCCTGATGGAGAAGTAGACTTCAGAGTAAAAGTACCGAAGTATCCACTGACCTGGGTCATTAACGGTATCTCTATGAGTAGAAATCTAGGATTGGGTCTAATGGCAGCACCACTTAAAGTAAGTCTGGTGTAATTATAGACTCTCTGACTTTGTGTGGTAGTATATTACTGTACTGCATTGGACCAAAGGTCCAAGTTTGCATTAAAAGTTTGGTTGATCGGAAAAAATACAAAGAAAAATGAAAAGCTAGATTTTAAATACTGTATATAATAACTGATATTGTATATTATACCTAACTCTTATACTTATCTGCATGGCTTATGGCTTTTACAGTATTCCTAGGCTATTGGTTAAACTTGTTGAATGGAATTAAATGTTTGTTGTGTTTATCTATGACATTTATACCATTGCCTTTACTACAAAAGTTTAAAGACAGTCCTCTATTACATGACAGATCTGAAATTTTACCACAAATTTTTATAACCACATAAACCTTTCTAAATTAAATTCTGTTTTTTAGTAATTAACTGAAAAATTGTTGTTGAAATTTAAGCCATCATAACTAGCATAAAAACAACCTGTATTTCCTATGTTTATATAATGTTACTATATACATTGTATATATGTATGTATATATATATATATATATATATATATATATATATATCAGGGCTCAGGAAAACTTTGACTGGGGTGTCGGAATTTTTTTCAAAGCAACCGTATCATCGATGCTGTGTAAAGCAAAAAAAAAAAAAAAAAAGTACCACCGATATTGTTATTGACGATGTTTTTAGCTCAACTGGCTAAAGCCAGCTGAGCTTATGTCATGGCGAAGCGTGCGTGCGTGCGTGTGTGCGTGCGTAAACTTTGGTCTTCTCCTCTGAAACCACTGGGCCAATTGGAACCAAATTTGGTGTGGAAGGTCCCTACCTCGGCCTGACTAAAGTTTGTACCAGACAACCCCGCCCGACATCCAAGATGGCCGCCGTTACTATTAATAGAAAAAACACAAAAATGGCCATTGGTGATTCATTTTTCCGCCAATTAAGCTCAAATTTGTAATGTAGAATGTATATAGTGGGGGATTCAACATATGTAACGGGTTTTTGTGAGAAATTTTTCATTGACCCAATTTTTACGAATTATGCAAATTAGGTGTAATATTTAGCGAAATCTTTGAAAATCTTCTCCTCTGAAACCACCGGGCCAATTGGAACCAAATTTGGTGTGGAAGGTCCCTACCTAGGCCTGACTAAAGTTTGTACCAGACAACCCCGCCCGACATCCAAGATGGCCGCCGTTACTATTAATAGAAAAAACACAAAAATGGCCATTGTGGATCAATTTTTCCACCAATTAAGCCCAAATTGAAATGTAGAAAGTTTATAGCGGGGGATTCAACATATATAACGGGTTTTTGTGAGAAATTTTTCATTGACCCAATTTTCAAGAATTATGCAAATTAGGTGTAATATTTAGCGAAATCTTTGAAAATCTTCTCTTCTGAAACCACTGGGCCAATTGGAACGAAATTTTGTGTGGAAGGTCCCTACCTAGGCCTGACTAAAGTTTGTACCAGACAACCCCGCCCGACATCCAAGATGGCCACCGTTACTATTAATAGAAAAAACACAAAAATGGCCATTGTGGATCAATTTTTCCACCAATTAAGCTCAAATTTGAAATGTAGAAAGTTTATAGCGGGGGATTCAACATATATAACGGGTTTTTGTGAGAAATTTTTCATTGACCCAATTTTCAAGAATTATGCAAATTAGGTGTAATATTTAGCGAAATCTTTGAAAATCTTCTCTTCTGAAACCACTGGGCCAATTGGAACGAAATTTTGTGTGGTTGATCCCTACCTCAGCCTGACTAAAGTTTGTACCAGACAACCCCGCCCGACATCCAAGATGGCAGACGTTACTATTAATAGACAAAACACAAAGATGGCCATTGTGGATCCATTTTTCCACCAATTAAGCTCAAATTTGTAATGTAGAATGTATTTTGTGAGGGATTTAACATATTTAACGGGTTTTTTGTGAGAAATTTTTCATTGACCCAATTTTCAAGAATTATGCAAATTAGGTGTAATATTTAGCGAAATTTTTGAAAATCTTCTCCTCTGAAACCACTGGGCCAATTGGATTGAAATTTTGTGTGGTTAATCCCTACCTTGGCCTGACTAAAGTTTATACCAGACAACCCCGCCCGACATCCAAGATGGCCGCCGTTACTGTTAATAGAAAAAACACAAAAATGGCCATTGTGGATTCATTTTTCAACGAAGTGAGCTCAAATTTGAAATGTAGAAAGTATTTTGTGAGGGATTTAACATATGTAATGGGTTTTTGTGAGAAATTTTCTGTTGACCCAATTTTAAAGAATTATGCAAATTAGGTGTAATATTTAGCGAAATCTTTGAAAATCTTCTCCTCTGAAACCACTGGGCCAATTGGAACGAAATTTTGTGTGGTTGATCCCTACCTCAGCCTGACTAAAGTTTGTACCAGACAACCCCGCCCGACATCCTGGATGGCCGCCGTTACTATAAATAGAAAAAACACAAAAATGGCCATTGGGGATTCATTTTTCCACGAAGTGAGCTCAAATTTGAAATGTAGAAAGTATATAGTGGGGGATTCAACATATTTAATGGGTTTTTGTGAGAAAATTTTTATTGACCCAATATTTACAAATTATGCAAATTAGGTGCAATATTTAGCAAAATTTTTGAAAATCTTCTCCTCTGAAACCACTGGGCCAATTGGAATGAAATTTTGTGGCTAAACCCAGCTGAGTTTATGGCATGGTGAAAGTTTGTCAGTTAATTTGCTGCTTGGTTGTGGTTTTCTCCGATACTCCAGTGTCCTCCACCATTTCTAATACTGACAGTCTCGGTATAAGTGAAATATTCTTGAGTTGAACATTAAACAGCATTACAAACAAAAACAAACATTGTCTTACATATGCAGCCAGTTGAGCATCACAGGCCCTATTGGGCCTCTTGTTTTAAAAAGATTTTAATTTTTAATATCAAATAGATTTTAAAAAGGATTTAACTATTACATAGAGGTTATTTAGGTATATAAAATCAGGCTCATGTGTCCACACGGTGTAGATTTTTGTACTGTCGGCGTTGACGACACAAGGTTTGATGGCCATCTTTGTTTATTGACAATCGTGCATTTTCGTTTTTCCGAAGTTACACGAACTTTACTGAACCTCATTTCAAGACCTCTTTGATTATATTTAGCCTTTTTAAATAATTTATTTATAACGAAACAGTTTGCAAAGACCATACAATGTGCGCTAAAGTCTTATTTGACATCCCGCGTTGAACCTCTTTGATAATAGTCTGACGACCATGACCTTCAAGGATCAACCCTCGTAATCAGCTGTTTATGGCTTCCGTCAGTCAAGCGATGTGATTACTTAATAAACAATTAATGAGTGTTCAGACGATGAAACAAAAGGAACAGATTGAGACAATGGATTCTAACTGATTAATAAACAAAAGCCTAATTATTATATTTGTAGTATTTATTGAAAACGGTTGACAGGTGATAGCAAACAATACTCGAGTAAAATAATGACCGACAAACATATTTAGTTATATGTCTGATTAACTGATTTCTATTATTAACTAAAAATGTCTGACAAGTGATTTTTCACATCGGACAAAAATATTTTATGTCGGACATGTTGGCAAATATATGATATATATATATATATATATACAGTTTATGTTTTATTTGTGTATTTGTAGTATGACGGTACTAGATATATGTATATCATAGTAGAATCACCGGATTACATTATACGTGGAGAACAGATCGGTGTCAGAGTAACTGTGTTCAATTATTGGGCTAAAGATGACTTTATAGAGGTAATTTAAAACATATTTGTTATAATTTTTAGTTTATTCAAACTTGTTCATGAGACAAGACAATTTTTGTCTTTTATGTGTGGTTGCCATGAAGTGAGATTTATTTTTTGTCAGTTTTTTATGCATTGTCATGTGCAGTGATGTGCAGTGTATGAAGCGAGTTTGATTAAAAAGATGGCATACAGAATGAAATCTTGTGGCCTATGTAAAAACTTGATGGCTTGAAAAAGCCTTTTTTTAATAAATCAAATAAAAACAACATATTTTCAAAAGGATACAATGTATTAAGATATTAGCATAATTCATATTACTGTATTCAAAAAAAAAAAAAAAAAAAAAAAAAAAAAAAAAAAATCCAGAAAAAACATTTCAGTAACAGATTTTCATAATTATACATTAAAATCATTGAGCTATTTTGTTCATTAATAAACAAATATACATGTACAACCCAGCAATTTTCAAAGACAACTAGATTCAAAAGTTTACAGATGCTATAGTAAATCTAATGACCTTGGGCCGCTGCAAACCCTTTAAATTGCTGATGGTTTGTCAAAATATAAACCTTGTACATGTAATAAAACCTAACCTAAAAGTTTAAGCTAAGCTAGCTATTTTCAGTAATGTACTTGTATTTTTTTGTTAAACCAATATTTTTCCAATATTAAATAAAAAGTACATTTACATGTATACACTAATGATAGAATGAATACATGTATATATCTGTTTACTTAAACCAAACCTGCTTTTATACAGACATTTTTTGTTTCTCTCATCTGTATTTTATTAATGGCATTATAAAATACTTGTTTTTTTCAGGTATTGGTAACTATGGAGGGATCTACTGAATATGATTCTGTACTTGTCGGTGAGGAGGGATTTGTGACATCATATAATCCTATAACACACAGTGGAGATCATCAAACATTAGTATTTGTAAGTAACTTCAAAACATCCCCTAACCAAGCAATCCCACACCCACCCACCCACCCACCCCCTTGCTCATCTGAGAGGAGGTATTTATAACATTCTGTAATCATGTAACATACAGTAAAGAGTATTTGTGTGTATCTGTATATACATATTATGTTTTATTCCCTATCCCCCCACCCCCACCCACACACACACAATCTATATCACGAAATTAATCTTAGTCATTAAGGCCAATTTAATTTAAATGGTAGATTCTCATCCAGGATAGACAAACATTTTGGGGTAAGTTTGAGGGTTTTATTTTTATTTTATACGAAAACTAGCGCTGTCATATGGTTGACATCTACATCGGCAATAGGGCCCTTTTTGTCTATATCGCAGCTTAATTATTGTACACCTCCACTAACTGTTGAGTGTCTGCTATATTTGCCCCGTACAATGCCCGTAATTCTTTCTGACCACTGGCGAGATGCAAAATTAAGAAAACCATGCTCTATCCGTAACATATATGAAGCTACTTTCAATTTCAACCTCGCACTTTCGGTTTTTACCGGAGTGATTAAAACCCTTTTCTGAAATGCCATGGACTTGACAAAACTCCAGAACAGACTTTGAATATGTCCAGGATGGGAAACAAAAATACAATGACTTGGGGCAGCACATTTTCGGTGGGGCAGTTGAGAATAAGTTGAATTGGCCTAATATATATAAGTATATATATATAAGCTTATATAAGCTTATGTTGAAATAAATCCTCTGAAGTTGAGCAATATCTTACTGTTGTATCATCTCTATCATTACTTCAAACAGACTTTTACTTTGTATCATTAATAGTCCATCAAATTTGTTGTACTTCTGATATAAGCATTCACATATAGACTTGGCATTCAGAGTTGAACGATTTTAGTTTAATAAACTCAGATTGTTATCTAAACACAGATGCATTTGCATTGTTCTTATAACATCTAGATCTTAATATTTCTTTACATATGTCTATTATTTTGCTTTTTTTAAGCTTGAGCCAGGAGAGTCAAAGGATATATTCATGCCGATTGTACCCAAAGCTGTACGAGGTCAATTTAACTTCACTGTGTCTGCATGGTGCTTCTTAGAGAGAGATACAGTCACCAAAACTGTCTTTATTGATGTGAGTATAATTAGTTTGCTCTATATAGATACTTGTTTTGAATATTTTGTCTGAATTGTGTTACTGCCTTCATTTTGTTGCAATTACTATTATGACAATTAATACTTAATCATTATTTAGACCTAGAAAAATCTTCATGTTCTATCACATGAAATGTTACACCATCTTCATATTGAAATGGCCGATATTATATCTTTTGCTCACCAGCACAAATTGCAAAATAGCTATTGAAATACCCTGGCCTTAGATTCTACTGTTGAGTCTAATTTGGACGACCTTTATTTTTTAAATGCATCTCTGCAGGTGAGCTATGCAATGTAATCATAATCTCTGGTTGTAATTGTGATTTCATAATTTTAATTTTATACAGTCTGACGGTGTAGAGAATTATTTCCACACTCTATCTGACATTTGTCAACCATCTGGTTGTTATGATGATTTAATGATTTTTATTTTTATTTTCTACAGTCTGATGGTGTAGAGAATTATTTCCACACTCCATACTTGTTAGATATGATTACATATGGATCTATAATTATCCAGATTTGAAGATTAATGTGTCCGATCAGTTTATCGTTCCTGAACAGAGATTCCACTCGTATGTTCCGGGATCACCAAAGGCGACCGTTTCTATGTTTGGTAAGTACCAATAGAGGTAGCTAAATCTCAGCCTGTTAATGACTACAGTTAAATACATTGATGACTGTATGCTTTACTCTACATGTATGCTAAATTTAGTATCTTATTCATAATAAAATATTTTCTTATTTAACCAGGTGACGTTGTTACTCCAGGATTTTTCCGAGAGTATTTGACTGTTGAGGATCTCATGTATAAGCCATACGGTGCTGGAGAAATGAACATGTTTAACTTCGCGTACAATCTGTTAACGCTGAAGTTTAAGAAGGCAAATCAACAACTGAGTAACGACGTACTGAAGAAAGCTTTGTCCTACATGAATATAGGTAAGTCATTTATTTGTCTCTGAAACATTTAAAGATATATTAACCAGTCTTCCATAATTACATATATGTTATGTCTGGATTATTCTTCTTCTGTTAATGATATTGTAACATGAATCCTGTCACTCAGTACTGTAAATCTGAAAAATTTCACATCAGTTAATATTCATTAGTTAGTGGACATTTCAGGATATTCATATACTTTATATTGTCAATAAATTTATGTATTTGTGATTGTTTTATCTTTGTGTCTGATGAATCTTTCAGAATTACTTCAAATAGCACAAAGATTTATAGATTTATAGTAATCAGCTACAACTACCTGTACAGACTTATAGTAATCAGCTACAACTACAACTACCTGTACAGATTTATAGTACTCAACTACAACTACCTGTATATATAGATTTATAGTAATCAGCTACAACTACCTGTATAGATTTATAGTAATCAGCTACAACTACAACTACCTGTACAGATTTATAGTAATCGGCTACAACTACCTGTACAGATTTATAGTATTCAACTAAAACTACCTGTATTGATTTATAGTAATCAGCTACAACTACCAGTATAGATTTATAGTAATCAGGTACAACTACCTGTATAGATGTATAGTAATCAGCTACAATTACAACTACCTGTACAAATTTATAGTAATCAGCTACAACTACAACTACCTGTATAAATTTATAGTAATCAACTACAACTACCTGTATAGATTTATTGTAATCAGCTACAACTACCTGTATAGATTTATAGTAATCAGCTACAACTACCTGTATAGATTTAATGTAATCAACTACAACTACCTGTATAGATTTATATTAATCAGCTTCAACTACCTGTACAGATACAGATTTATAGTAATCAGCTACAACTACAACTACCTGTACAGATTTATAGTACTCAACTACAACTACCTGTATAGATTTAATGTAATCAACTACAACTACCTGTATAGATTTATATTAATCAGCTTCAACTACCTGTACAGATACAGATTTATAGTAATCAGCTACAACTGCAACTACCTGTATAGATTTATTGTAATCAACTACAACTACCTGTATAGATTTATAGTAATCAACTAGAACTACCTGTACAGATTTATAGTAATCAGCTACAACTACAACTACCTGTACAGATTTATAGTACTCAACTACAACTACCTGTGCAGATTTATAGTAATCAGCTACAACTACAACTACCTGTACAGATTTATAGTAATCAGCTACAATCACCTGTATAGATTTATAGTAATCAGCTATAACTACCTGTACAGATACAGATTTATAGTAATCAGCTACAACTGCAACTCCTTGTATAGATTTATTGTAATCAGCTACAACTACCTGTATAGATTTATAGTATCCAACTAAACTACCTGTATAGATTTATAGTAATCAGCTACAACTACCTGTACAGATTTATAGTAATCAGCTACAACTACCTGTATAGATTTAAGTAATCAGCTACAACTACAACAACCTGTACAGATTATAGTACTCAACTACAACTACCTGTACAGATTTATAGTATCCAACTACAACTACCTGTATAGATTTATAGTAATCAGCTACAACTACAACTACCTGTATAGATTTATAGTAATCAGCTACAACTGCAACTCCCTGTATAGATTTATAGTAATCAGCTAAAACTACCTGTACAGATTTATAGTTTTCGGCTACAACTACCTGTATAGATTTATAGTAATTAGCTACAACTACCTGTACAGATATATAGTAATCAGCTACAACTCCCTGTATAGATTTATAGAAATCAGCTACAACTACCTGTATAGATTTATAGTAATCAGCTACAACTACCTGTATAGATTTAAGTAATCAGCTACAAATACCT
The DNA here is from genome assembly GCA_029721355.1 of Tegillarca granosa. Classification (NCBI taxonomy): domain Eukaryota; kingdom Metazoa; phylum Mollusca; class Bivalvia; order Arcoida; family Arcidae; genus Tegillarca; species Tegillarca granosa. Next base: position 32,270 of record CM056603.1, read on the forward strand.
GTACAGATTTATAGTAATTGGCTACAACTACCTGTATAGATATATAGTAATCAGCTACAACTACCTGTATAGATTTATAGTAATCAACTACAACTACCTGTATAGATGTATAGTAATCAGCTACAACTACCTGTATAGATTTATAGTAATCGGCTACAACTGCAACTCCCTGTATAGATTTATAGTAATCAGCTACAACTACCTGTACAGATTTATAGTAATCAGCTTCAACTGCAACTCCTTGTATAGATTTATAGTAATCAGCTACAACTACCTGTATAGATTTATAGTAATCAGCTACAACTACCTGTATAGATTTAAGTAATCAGCTACAACTACCTGTATAGATTTATAGTAATCGGCTACAATTACCTGTATAGATTTATAGTACTCAACTACAACTACCTGTATAGATTTATAGTACTCAACTACAACTACCTGTATATATAGATTTATAGTTATCAGCTACAACTACCTGTATAGATATATAGTAATCAGTTACAACTACAACTACCTGTACAGATTTATAGTAATCGGCTACAACTCCCTGTATAGATTTATAGAAATCAGCTACAACTACCTGTATAGATATATAGTAATCAGCTACAACTACCAGTATAGATTTATAGTAATCAACTACAACTACCTGTATAGATTTATAGTAATCAGCTACAACTACCTGTACAGATTTATAGTAATCGGCTACAACTGCAACTCCCTGTATAGATTTATAGTAATCAGCTACAACTACCTGTACAGATTTATAGTAATCAGCTTCAACTGCAACTCCTTGTATAGATTTATAGTAATCAGCTACAACTACCTGTATAGATTTATAGTAATCAGCTACAACTACCTGTATAGATTTAAGTAATCAGCTACAACTACCTGTATAGATTTATAGTAATCGGCTACAATTACCTGTATAGATTTATAGTAATCAACTACAACTACCTGTATAGATTTATAGTACTCAACTACAACTACCTGTATATATAGATTTATAGTAATCAGCTACAACTACCTGTATAGATATATAGTAATCAGCTACAACTACAACTACCTGTACAGATTTATAGTAATCGGCTACAACTACCTGTACAGATTTATAGTATTCAACTAAAACTACCTGTATTGATTTATAGTAATCAGCTACAACTACCAGTATAGATTTATAGTAATCAGGTACAACTACCTGTATAGATGTATAGTAATCAGCTACAATTACAACTACCTGTACAAATTTATAGTAATCAGCTACAACTACAACTACCTGTATAAATTTATAGTAATCAACTACAACTACCTGTATAGATTTATTGTAATCAGCTACAACTACCTGTATAGATTTATAGTAATCAGCTACAACTACCTGTATAGATTTAATAAAATCAACTACAACTACCTGTATAGATTTATATTAATCAGCTTCTACTACCTGTACAGATACAGATTTATAGTAATCAGCTACAACTGCAACTACCTGTATAGATTTATTGTAATCAACTACAACTACCTGTATAGATTTATAGTAATCAACTAGAACTACCTGTACAGATTTATAGTAATCAGCTACAACTACAACTACCTGTACAGATTTATAGTAATCAGCTACAACTACAACTACCTGTACAGATTTATAGTAATCAGCTACAATCACCTGTATAGATTTATAGTAATCAGCTATAACTACCTGTACAGATACAGATTTATAGTAATCAGCTACAACTGCAACTCCTTGTATAGATTTATTGTAATCAGCTACAACTACCTGTATAGATTTATAGTATCCAACTAAACTACCTGTATAGATTTATAGTAATCAGCTACAACTACCTGTACAGATTTATAGTAATCAGCTACAACTACCTGTATAGATTTAAGTAATCAGCTACAACAACCTGTACAGATTTATAGTACTCAACTACAACTACCTGTACAGATTTATAGTACTCAACTACAACTACCTGTACAGATTTATAGTATCCAACTACAACTACCTGTATAGATTTATAGTAATCAGCTACAACTACAACTACCTGTATAGATTTATAGTAATCAGCTACAACTGCAACTCCCTGTATAGATTTATAGTAATCAGCTAAAACTACCTGTACAGATTTATAGTTTTCGGCTACAACTACCTGTATAGATTTATAGTAATCAGCTACAACTACCTGTACAGATATATAGTAATCAGCTACAACTCCCTGTATAGATTTATAGAAATCAGCTACAACTACCTGTATAGATTTATAGTAATCAGCTACAACTACCTGTATAGATTTAAGTAATCAGCTACAAATATCTGTACAGATTTATAGTAATCGGCTACAACTCCCTGTATAGATTTATAGAAATCAGCTACACATACCTGTATAGATATATAGTAATCAGCTACAACTACCTGTATAGATTTATAGTAATCAACTACAACTACCTGTATAGATTTATAGTAATCAGCTACAACTACCTGTACAGATTTATAGTAATCGGCTACAACTGCAACTCCCTGTATAGATTTATAGTAATCAGCTACAACTACCTGTACAGATTTATAGTAATCAGCTTCAACTGCAACTCCTTGTATAGATTTATAGTAATCAGCTACAACTACCTGTATAGATTTATAGTAATCAGCTACAACTACCTGTATAGATTTAAGTAATCAGCTACAACTACCTGTATAGATTTATAGTAATCGGCTACAACTACCTGTATAGATTTATAGTAATCAACTACAACTACCTGTATAGATTTATAGTAATCAGCTACAACTACAACTACCTATATAGATTTATAGTAATCGGCTACAACTGCAACTCCCTGTATAGATTTATAGTAATCAGCTACAACTACCTGTACAGATTTATAGTAATCAGCTTCAACTGCAACTCCTTGTATAGATTTATAGTAATCAGCTACAACTACCTGTATAGATTTATAGTAATCAGCTACAACTACCTGTATAGATTTAAGTAATCAGCTACAAATACCTGTATAGATTTATAGTAATCAGCTACAACTCCCTGTATAGATTGATAGAAATCAGCTACATCTACCTGTATAGATATATAGTAATCAGCTACAACTTCCTGTATAGATTTATAGTAATCAACTACAACTACCTGTATAGATATATAGTAATCAGCTACAACTACCTGTATAGATTCATAGTAATCAGCTACAACTACCTGTATAGATTTATAGTAATCAACTACAACTACCTGTATAGATATATAGTAATCAGCTGCAACTACCTGTATAGATTTATAGTAATCAGCTACAACTACCTGTGTTTTAGTTTGTATATCGTAACTTACTATGATTTAATGAATAGTGTATAACATGTTTGTTTATAATTACAGGTCTACAGAGACAGCTTAGTTACATGAATAAAGATGGATCATTCCGTATGTTCAGAGATGATGACAAGTCAAGTTTGTGGTAAGTTGTTTTAGAAATTTTACTTTGGTTGGTACGTTTGTTGTGTAATCAGCTATTTTTCAGCAGTGTATTCTTTGAATAGGACATATGCTAATATATATGTTAAATGATTGAAGGAGTGTTAAAAAAGAAATGGACATTGATTTCTCTTTTCTTCTTCAGGCATTTAACATATGTACATGTATTTGTTACTTAAAACATTTATCATGCATGCCTTTGACAATGACCTTGGCTTTTCACCTACAAAAATATTATCTCCATGAAGTCTGTAAGTGTAAGTGATTCATATACAATTTCTTATTTATTTTTCAGGCTTACAGCATTTGTAGCTAAAACTTTGTATGATGCCAGATTTGGAGAATGGGAAAAAGACATGTTTATTCCTCTAGAGCTGATTAACACCATGGTTCTGTGGATCTGTGATCAACAAAATTCTACAACAGGAGAATTTAACGAAAATATAACAACTCCACTTTATGATAGAACTTATGTAAGTATTACTATATATAGTAAAACCTGTATATAAAGACTGAATGTAGGAGCAGAGACACGAGGGATTTAGACAGCTGGTCTTTATAAAGAGGTTCTTGTTATAATATAGTGACCTTTAAACACTGGTCTTTATAGACAGCTGGTCTTTATAAAGAGGTTCTTGTTATAATATAGTGACCTTTAAACACTGGTCTTTCTAGACAGCTGGTCTTTATAAAGAGGTTCTTGTTATAATATAGAGATCTTTAAACACTGGTCTTTATAGACAGCTGGTCTTTATAAAGAGGTTCTTGTTATAATATAGTGACCTTTAAACACTGGTCTTTCTAGACAGCTGGTCTTTATAAAGAGGTTCTTGTTATAATATAGTGACCTTTAAACACTGGTCTTTATAGACAGCTGGTCTTTATAAAGAGGTTCTTGTTATAATATAGTGACCTTTTAACACTGGTCTTTACAGACAGGTGGTTGTTATGTACAGGTTGTACCTTGTTGCTATGCACATATTTTGATGATTTATCTTACATAAACAAGAATATACTTTTCGTTATATTGAAATTATCTTGCTATCGGTAATATTTAGGTGGTATATTGATATTATCTTGCTATCGGTAATATTTAAGTGGTATATTGATATTATCTTGCTATCGGTAATATTTAGGTGGTACATGTATATTGATATTATCTTGCTATCGGTAATATTTAGGTGATATATTGATATTATCTTGCTATCGGTAATATTTAGGTGATCTTTTTTGAGTTATTGATATTATCTTGCTATCGGTAATATTTAGGTGATATATTGATATTATCTTGATATCGGTAATATTTAGGTGATATATTGATATTATCTTGCTATCTGTAATATTTAGGTGATATATTGATATTATCTTGCTATCGGTAATATTTAGGTGATATATTGATATTATCTTGCTATCAGTAATATTTAGGTGGTATATTGATATTATCTTGCTATCGGTATTATTTAGGTGATATATTGATATTATCTTGCTATCGGTAATATTTAGGTGATATATTGATATTATCTTGCTATCGGTAATATTTAGGTGATATATTGATATTATATTGCTATCGGTTATATTTAGGTGGTATATTGATATTATCTTGCTATCTGTAATATTTAGGTGATATATTGATATTATCTTACTATCGGTAATATTTAGGTGATATATTGATATTATCTTGCTATCGGTAATATTTAGGTGGTATATTGATATTATCTTGCTATCTGTAATATTTAGGTGATATATTGATATTATCTTACTATCGGTAATATTTAGGTGATATATTGATATTATCTTGCTATCGGTAATATTTAGGTGGTATATTGATATTATCTTGCTATCGGTAATATTTAGGTGATCTTTTTTGAGTTATCTTATTTGTTTTTGTTCTAGGTATAGAATTTTATAATATATACTGGTAGTATCTTGTTTATAAATATGTTTAAAATATATCAATTTATATCCATTTCAAAATCCAATTGTAATATTATAGTAAGGTATTGAAAAGATATTCCTCAGTGACATGAATATTTTTGTTTTTTAAGCAGTTATACAGATTTTCTGTAAACGTCAAATTTAGACTTTGCAGAAAACCAGCTTAGTACTCACTACTTAAATTACCTTGTACCGAGAAAATATACATGAATATTACAAAAATATTGTATCAAATTTTTAGTCTATTTCATAATACCACTTTATTTATTTACTTTTTGAGCTCACCTGGCCGAAGTCCATGGTGAGCTTTTGCTATCACTTGGTGTCCATTGTCGTCCATCGTCTGTCGTCTGTCCGTAAACTTTTCACATTTTGACTATCTCCTTTGAAACCACTGGACCAATTTGAAGCAAACTTTACAGGAATAATGCATGGATGGTCCTTTACTAAGAGAGCCGAAATTTCCCGGATCCACCAAAAAACATGGCTGCCAGCGCAGGACATAGTTTAACATTGGACCCTATGGGAAAAAGCATATATTGGCTATCTTCTCTGAAACTACTGAAGTAAATTAAATTAAACTTTGCAGGAATGATGTATGGATGGTCCTTTACTAAGATTGCCAAAATTTCCAGCATCCACCAAAAAACATGGCAGGACATAGTTTAACATTGGACCCTATGGGAAAAGCATATATTGGCTATCTCCTCTGAAACTACTGAAGCCAATTCAATCAAACTTTACAAGAATGATGTATGATGGTCCTTTACTGAGATTGCCGAAATTTTCTGGCAGGACATAGTTTAACATTGGACCCTATGGGAAAGCATATATTGGCTATCTCCTCTGAAACTACTGAAGCCAATTCAATCAAACTTTACAAGAATGATGTATGATGGTCCTTTACTGAGATTGCCGAAATTTTCTGGATCCACCAAAAAATGGCTGCCAGCACAGGACATAGTTTAACATTGGACCGTATGGGAAAAAGCATATATTGGCTATTTCCTCTAAAACTACTGAAACCAATTGAATCAAACTTTGCAGGAATGATGTATGGATGGTCCTTTACTAAGATAGCCGAAATTTTCCGGATCTACCAAAAAATATGGCTTCCAGCACAGGACATAGTTTAACATTGGACCCTATGGGAAAAAGCATATATTGGCTATTTCCTCTAAAACTACTGAAACCAATTGAATCAAACTTTGCAGGAATGATGTATGGATGGTCCTTTACTAAGATAGCCGAAATTTTCCAGATCCACCAAAAAACATGGCCGCCAGTGCAGGGCATAGTTTAACATTGGACCCTATGGGAAAAGCATATATTTGCTATCTCCTCTGAAACTACTGAAGCAAATTGAACCAAACTTTACAGGAATGATGTATAGATGGTCCTTTACTAAGATTGCCAAAATTTTCTGGATTCATTAAAAAACATGGCTGCCAGCGCAGGACATATTTTAACTTTGGACCCTATGGGAAAAGCATATATTGGCTATCTTCTCTGAATCTATTTAAACAAATTGGATCAAACTTTGCAGGAATGATGTATGGATGGTCCTTTACTAAGATAGCCAAAATTTTCCAGATCCACCAAAAAACATAGCCGCCAGTGCAGGGCATAGTTTAACATTGGACCCTATGGGAAAAGTATATATTGGCTATCTCCTCTGAAGCTAATGAAGCAAATTGAATCAAACTTTGCAGGAATGATGTATGGATGGTTGTTTACCAGGATAGTCAAAATTTTCCGGATATGCTTAAAAAAAAACATGGCCACCAGCAAAGGACATAGTTTAACATTGGACCCTATGGGAAAAAGCATATATTGGCCATCTCCTCTGAAGCTACTGAAGCAAATTGAATCAAACTTTGCAGGAATGATGTATGGATGGTCCTTTACTAAGATAGCCGAAAATTTCTGGATCTGCCAAAAAACATGGCTGCCAGCGCAGGACATAGTTTAACATTGGACCGTATGGGAAAAGCATATATTGGCTATCTCCTCTGAAGCTAATGAAGCAAATTGAATCAAACTTTACAGGAATGATGTATGGATGGTTGTTTACCAGGATAGTCAAAATTTTCCGGATATGCTTTAAAAAAAAAAAAAAACATGGCCACCAGCACAGGACATAGTTTAACATTGGACCCTATGAAAAGCGTGGGATAAGCATATTTTGACTATCTCCTCTGAAGCTGCTGGTTTAAATTAAAACAAACATTACAGGAATGATTTAAACATCTTCTACTAAGATTACCTGGCCCAGGTGAGCGATACAGGCTCAGAAAAGGCTCAGCCTTCTAAGCCTCTGGTTTCATTCACATTTATTTACTTATTTATTTATTTATTTATTTATTTATTTATCTATTTATTTATTTATTTGTTTGTTTGTTTTAGGGATCACTGAAGGATATGAAGAACAGAGTACTTATAAGTCATCCTGTTCCTTTGACTGCCTATGTTCTTATTGCTTTGTATAAAATATCTGATGTCTCTGGGGTAAGTTGCCATAGCAACACATTAAACAAAATTAATTAAACACAATAAGTGTCATCCTAATTTTGATTTTTATATATATATGTATATATATATTTTTTTTGACTTGTTTCTGATGTCTCTAGGGGAGTTGCCATAGCAACACATTCTAAAAAATTAATTGAATACACAAACAGATTATCCTAATTTTGAGTTTCCAATTACACAACTCTTCTGTTGCCAGTTTCCATATTATAACATTATTCTTAAAATTCTGAATGACAAAACCTAAGGTATACTAGTATTTTTGCATTAATTCCAAGCAATTTGATGAACAGTTTAGTTATTTTAAACATCAATTTTTCTGTTTCCAGCCAGCACAGAGTTGTATAGAGAAGGCAAGAAACCGAGCAGCATCCTATCTCTATAACAGGAGAGGTGAAATCATACAAAATAATGAGACATTCCATCTGGCCATAACAGCTTACGCCTTGTCATTAAGTACACAAGAGAGCCAGTCTATCTTCAATAGTTTGTGGGAGTTGAGAAGAGAGAGTAAGTCTTATAACCAATCCGTTTATAGCTAGAAGATAAAATCTTAATGCATTCTGGGCATGACAGTTGTAGCTAAAAAATAAATATCACATGCATCCTGGGAATGACAATTTATAGCAAAAGGGTAAATTTCACATGCAACTTGGGCACAACAGTGTTGTAACAAAAAGATCAATTTAACATGTACATGTAATCTAGGCTTGGTAATTTATCGCAAATTGATTAATTTGACATGCATCTTGTGCACAAAAGCTTGAAGCATATAAAGCAAAAGAAATTTTTACATAAAACCTGGACATACATATTTATAACAAAAAGATAAAATTCCTACACACATACATGTGTTATGTTTAAGGCTATAATATTTGATTTTATGTTTATTTTGATTATTTTTAGGTACTGGTATATACTTCTCAGACAGTGAAATACGAGAGAATCCATCTGACTTTATCAACACTGTTAGATATTTACTGCCACGTTTGGAATTGATAAATGATGGCTATGCCACACAGAGTACAGCCTACGCACTAATGGCTCACATCAAACATTACGGGTCACAGACAGGAGGCAGGAAAGCTGAGAGAGATTCTATGATGGGATGGTTGCAGACTATGAGGAACTTTATAGGGGCTATGGCATCTACACAGGTGAGTAAATGTATATAATGACCATGGTTACCATGACAACTTGTGTGCTAAAAATAATGGGTCTTTTTTTGTTGTATTTATTTAAGACTTATGGTTACCTACATCACCATGGTAACTACTCAACTCTCTATTCACCTGTTCATTATATCTAGGAATCAGGGGTCCAGAAACGGTCATATTTGCCGGACATGTCCGACAAAAAATATTTTTGTCCGATGTGAAATATAGCTTGTCGGACATTTTTAGTTTAAAATAGAATTCAGTTAATCGGACACGAAAATAAATATGTTTATCGGTCATTATTTTATGGGTGTTCAAGTGGCGCAGTTGTTAGCGCTCCCGCCTATCACCAATGCGACCGGGTTTCGATTCCCAGCATCGTATGTGATAAGGTATGAGGTCACCTGCTTGAGCACGTGGGTTTTTCTCCGGGTTCTCCGGTTTTCCTCCAACAATAAGACCTCACGCGCGCTACAATTCGGGCCAACGAGCTAGATTAATATAAGTTGCACAACTTGTTTCTAAATCGTTGTAAAAGAAATAAAGTTGATTTGATTATTTTACTCGAGTATTTTATCGATCACCTGTCAGTCATTTTCAATAAATAATACAGATCTAATAATTAAACTTTTGTTTATTAATCAGTTAAAATCCATGGTCTCAATCTGTTCCTTTTGTTTCATCGTCCGAATCACCATTACTTTTGTTGATAAGTTGTTTATTAAGTAATCACATCGCTTGACAGACGGAAGCCATAAACACCTGAGTACCTGTTAACTGAAGGTCATGGTCGTCGGACTATTTCAAAGAGGTTCCACGCGGGATGTTAAATAATAATACAATGCGCAGAGTACGGTCTTGGCAAACTGTTTAGTTATAAATAAATAATTTTGAAAAGTCTAAATAAAATCAAAGAGGTCTCAAAATGAGGTTCAGTGAAGTTCGTGTAACTTCGGGAAAACGAAAATGCGCGATTGTCAATAAACAAAGATGGCCGTCAAACCATGTGTCGTCAACGCCGACAGTTCAAAATCAACACTAATGTGGACATATAAGTCTGGCCATATATATTTAAATAACTTCGTAAACACCCCTTTTTAAAAACTTGTATATTGATTTGTATATTGATATTAAAAATCTTTTTAAAATACATAACATACAAATCAGTAACAACGTTTTTTTTTCTTTTGTTTTTTTTTTTCCACTGCATCGTCGGTGGTTACAGTTGCTTTGAAAAAATGTCCGACACCTCAGTCAAAGTTTTCCTGAACCCTGCTAGGAATGTGTAGTTTATGTCAACTGTAAAGTCCCTGTTGTGTTGCAGATATAAGTTTTTGAACTTTGTGTACTTGAAGATTGCATTTTAAACTTAGCTATTTTTCAACAATACACATGTAAATGTATACTTTGGATGGTACATATGCTGTGTGATCAGCTATTTTTCAACAACTTTTTTGTTTATGATACATACATGTATGTTGTGTAATCTTCAAGTCAAATTGTTGAAAGCTATACCTATAAAACATTGTATAAATATAACATTTATAAGAGGGTGATATTGCATATTTTCACCCTAAGGAACCATTGTTAACCGAGCCGAAGCCGAGGTTGACAATGGTTTCCTCAGGGTGAAAATATGCAATATCACCCTCTTATGAATGTTATATTTATTTTATTATGCCAAATGTCTTTCTCCAGATATTCTCTTAAACTGAGATTCTGTTACTTAAAAAAATGATTACTGTACCAATCGACGGTTGTCGTCTGTTGTCTGATGACAGGTAGTCTTGATCAAGGAAACGCTTGCATATGAATAAAATGTATATTAATAAAAGATCGTATCCATCAAACGTTTAGCTGCTTGTGATCGAAATGCGTTTGATTGTGTGATTTAGGATTCCTTTTGTGCATGTGATATTTTTTGTAATATTACCTGTTACCATAACTCCTCAACTAATGTTACCCTGAAGCACGCTCTATTCTTTATTCTTAGTTAATCTAAGGGTGATATATTTTATTTTCAAACAGTTAGTTATCAAATCAAATTACTTGAAAATTACATGAGGTATAATAATGCATAATATTTCTATCCATAATCAAGATATGAACCTCCTGTTATTATTGAAACTTTTCATGTTAAACTGATGTCAGATTGGTAATAGCTTTGTAGTTACATATGAAGTGACATGTTAAAATGTAATCAGTCATCTGAGGTATGAAGTGACACATGTTAAAATGTAATCAGTCATCTGACATAAAAAGTGACACATGTTTAAATGTACTCAGTCATTTGACATATGAAGTGACACACATTTAAAAGTAACCAGTCATGTGACATGAAGTGACACATTTAAATGTAATCATTCATGTGACATATGAAAGACACACATTTAAATGTAATCATTCATGTGGTATAAAGTGACACATGTTTTAATGTACTCAGTCACTTGACATATGAAGTGACACATTTCAATGTAATTAGTCATGTGACATATGAAGTGACACATTCAAATGTAACCAGTCATGTGATATAAAGTGACTTATGTTTAAATGTAATCAGTCATGTGCCATATGAAAGACACATGTTTACATGTTATCACTCAAGTGACCTACATGTATGAAGTGACACATGTTTAAATGTAATCAATCATGTTGATTTGTGGAGAACAATTATTTTCTTTGGATATGTTACCACATTATACAAATAGTGCCCTTGGTGAAGGGAAATATGGAGGATTGTCTCTCTTAGGAAACATTATCTCACGAGCCGATTGATAAAAGTTTTCTATAGTGTTCAGCACAAAGCATTTAGGGGTACTGATCAATTAGTTATTATTGTTAAATCACATAATATTTTTCCATGAATATAAAATGATTTACATTTTGTTTTTATTTTGTTACTAGGATACCTTGGTTGCCATGGAAGCATTATTTGATTTCACACAAGTAGACCCGAACAGGAATGTATTTAACTTGTACACCTTGTTAGAGTGTTCATCTCAACCTGACTGGAGTGATGTTATGTTTAGTACAAAAGAGAATTACACAAAAACACAGTTTGCTGAGGTATGTCAATTCAGTTACATTAGGCCAAAGATAGAAAATATGTGTTTATATACATAAGCTACCTACCCTGATTTTTTGCAATAAATGGTTAAATGTAGAAATCCTTCTCCATTGAATCAGGTTAAAGAATCATTTTCAAATAATTTCTCATACATGCTTTACAGTAATATTTTATTTTTCATTCATTTTGCATTTGAGATTGATCAAATTTGATATTGGGAGAAATGGTTCTGAAGTGTTTTGAGTACATGTATTTATTCAAATAAAAATGACAATTGATTTTGTTTACATCTGATATTTAAGGTATTTTTATTTACAGATTGATAAAGTTTATGGACAGGTCAGAGTAACAGCTCAAGGTACAGGTAGAGCACTGATACAGGTAGGTCTCAGGTGATAAAAATTGATATACAGGTAAGTTAATTTTTCTGGGATTTCAGGTGATAATAATCATTATACCCACCCACCAGATAATGCTGGCAGTTAACATATAGTGTCAGTAAAAATGTAAAAACATGATGATTCACTTTGTTCTAGTAATGCATAATTGCTTAAAATATAAATGAGATAGATATTTTTACTGATCAATTCACCCTGACCTTTAGTGTATACTTTTCATTGTTTTTGATTTACTGTTACCATGGTAATTATAATAATTTTATATTACAGTTGACAACAACAATGAATGTAGAGTATGCCTGGCAGATCAAAAATCCTGTTGACTCACAGAAATTTTATGATATGGTCGTAGATAACAGCAGATTTGTAGGCAGAAATTTCTCCCAGATGCACATGACAATTTGTGTTAGGTAAGTAACATTGTTGTTTGTAGAACCATGTGACCAAGTGGTTAAGATCACTAACTAATGATTCAAGGGTTGAGGGTTCAAGCCCCATTTTGCATGGATTTAAGCAAGACATTTAATTTCAATTTGTATAAATCCCCCCATTTGACAAATGAATGGGTAATGACAAATATGTTAAAGGTTTACTTTGCTATAGTTTAATATCCCATCTGATGGCAGAGTAAAGTACATGTACTCCCAGTCGCTGATGTCATGGAAACGGGAATAAACAACCTTGCTTAAAGCTTCAACATTTTTTTTTTGTGCAAGAATTTGTTGTATCTGAATCTTTAAATTCAGCCAATTATTTATATTTGTCATAGACTCAAATGTTTTTAAGATAATTGGATAAGATTAGAACTTCAGATTTCAGAAAGTTTTTTTTAAACTTTCAATATTGGAAAGGTTTTAGAACTTCCAAAAGGGTTTTAAGAACTGTCCCATATAAAGTTTTATTGATTAATTAATTGATTGATTTTTAGTTGGGTGTATACAGTCAGAAGTAAGACGTCAGGACTTAGTGTTCTGGAGGTAGAGGTTCCATCAGGTTATGTTGTACTTAACGATACACTGAGGTCATACGTCCAGTCTGGTGTGGTCAGAAATCTTAAACGAGCAGAATTCTACTACAGAAAAGTTGTCTTTTATTTTGATTATGTAAGTATTGTAATATTAGACTTATTGGTAGTTTATAAAGTGTTCATGGCTAGCTGATTTGTTGATATTTCAGATCAGTGTCTGGATCTTAGAATGGCTCTGATTGATATTTATGACCAGCAAATACTGCATCTTACCCTCATTCTAATTGGTTTGCGTGTGAATAATCTAGTGACTGATTAGTTATCATAAATTGTTGACAAGACTTGCTCTGATTGGTATATAAATACATAGATGTGGTTGGTTCATATTCAGACTAGTTCTGATTGGTACATTTGAAGTAGTGCATAATTTAAAAAAAAAATAAATAAATAAACTTGAAAAAATGATCAATAAATGTTTTTCATGTTTTATTGCTGATGTTGAAATAAAATTTAAGAGAATAATTGTAGTATGGTGGTGGAATAATTTGCATACTGAGGTATTTTACAATTCAGTATTTTGTATTTATTTTACAATTTATTTAAATTTATACTTTATAATTCCAGCTTGATCAGAGTAAGACATGTGTATATTTCCAAGCTAACAGATGGTATCCTGTAGCTAACATGACTATACAACACAGGATTAGAGTCTATGATTACTACGAACCAGGTATGTAAACTTGATTTATAAATAGGACCACTAGTAAACACCACTACTCTGTCAGACTTAATAATATAGTAGGCTTCAATGGTTGAGTGGTATGAACACCAGCTAGCAGATTAAAACAACTAACTGTACAACAAATCCCACTCACATTGATTTTAGTGTCTGTGATGGTCTGAAGTAAAGAAGTTTTACTTGTTACATTGGACATCTAATTTAAATCAGTCACAATAGATGTAAATGTACAAAATGGAAGAAGTGTATCTATCATTCAGGTTGACACCATTTTTTTTAGAATGCACATGAAGGCAGTGTTTAATCAAGTTGACATCATTTCTTATTTTCTCCTTTCTGAGTCATGTCATAAGTTTATATCGTTTGTTATTTCAGGTATGCACAACACAGGATTGTACACGACATATAACTTGTTCAACTTAAACGTGTGTTACGTTTGTGGATCATATCAGTGTCCATATTGTCCATTCTTCAATGTTGCCACAGTGATAAAGGCCAGCTTCACATTAATCACATTATTGGTTGGATTCCTATTAAAGAGATACTTACTTCGGATAACATAACAAACGAACTTTAATTGAAGACTTTTTAGTTAGATAAACAGTTACTATAGCAATTATCACAGATTTGTGGGATATTACAGCAAGAAAGAAGAAAGAAGCTCTATATAAATCTAAATCCATGTCTTAATTTTTAAACCCAAATTTTTGTTTCATTTGTCATTTTTGTATATACATGTACAGTATATTAAAGGAAAAAAAACATGTTTAAATTCTTACAAAAAAAACAACACAATCAGCAGTGTATAGTGCATTTACATTTAAAGAAATTCAGTAAGTTGATATTATTTTGAAGATTTTTCTCCTATGTGGTAATTTTTTTTCATTGGTTAATGGCTCATATAAAAATATTGCTAAGGAAATAAAGAATAACAAAGCATCAAGATTGGTTAGATATCTACATGTATATAATACCAATGATTTATATACAGAACGGTTTACTTTATTTATTATATAGAATTGTATCTGTTACTCACATCGTCTATATACTAGTATACATGTTTATGAAGTAGAAGAATATCACAGAGGCTGCAATAATATCGTTTTAAGTGCTTGTTTGGAAAAAGTGTGATTTTATTTCTTTCTTCAAGTGCCATATTCTTGTAAATATGTTAAGCTTCCCACAAACCCCACTTCATGATACACTTTATTCCCATATGGGGAAATAAAAAAATTTCTTTTTGGTTTTTATTACATTTTG
Source organism: Tegillarca granosa (assembly GCA_029721355.1). Taxonomy (NCBI): domain Eukaryota; kingdom Metazoa; phylum Mollusca; class Bivalvia; order Arcoida; family Arcidae; genus Tegillarca; species Tegillarca granosa. Next base: position 47,786 of record CM056603.1, read on the forward strand.
TCTTTTAATTTGGTAACATTTTTAAGATAAAAAAACTTCATGTTTAAACATTTATAGTTAAAATAATTTTTAAATTAAAAGTTTATAATACAACTAAAGAGAATAAATCAGAAACAAGTCCAGAACACATGACAACTCTGCTCCGAATTTTTAATTTGGTAACATTTTTAAGATAAAAAAACTTCATGTTTAAACATTTATAGTTAAAATAATTTTTAAATTAAAAGTTTATAATACAACTAAAGAGAATAAATCAGAAACAAGTCCAGAACACATGACAACTCTGCTCCGAATTTTCAAAGAAACTGATGAACAGCTTATTTTGTTTTAAATCATGAAACAGATGTACGATTTCATAAATTCTTCAATAAATATCTAAGTTGTCTCCCCTGGATAGATCAGTTTTTTTTCTGTACCATTTCTGTACCTGTTTTGTAGCTTTAGTTCTAAATCCTATTAGTCTTCCTTATCACCGATACTGGTGTACTACCAAATATGTGATTTTATAAGTGTTTTGTAATATCACAGTAATGTACTAATGTGTTATGTGATGTCCGATGTACTAAATAATAATAACTGTACAAATGTAAAAATGTAATAACGTGTAAATAGATTTTTTATTCCAAGTTTTTTTTTGCTTGTATACAGTGTATATAGGTATTTTACATGGATTTTTATGTAACATACATATCACTGACATTGTGAGGAATCGTCATGGAAATTATCATTATGTAAATTACCAGGAATTATACACACAGGTTCTCATTCTTCATGCTTAGTAATCTTTATATTTTATTGTACATGTATTGGTATAATGGCATCTCGTAACTTTTATAAAAAGTTTTAGAAATTAATACATGTAAACTTTCAAGTATCGTTAAAAACCCACATTAATGTAGAATAATGCTTTTTAACATTGAAAATTACAAAAATTTACATATATTTACCAAAACTTGAAAAAAGCATTTGAGTATTAAAATAAGGGATGTTAGTTATACCAATACGAACACAAGATTTTAATTCATTTCAACTCTGTAGGTCTGTATCCAATTATCATTCAGTGTAAATAAATCATCAACTGATATCGTAATAAGAAATCGCCTTTTTTATGTAAATTTTGCATGCTAGTTACATCATTCCATTTACATCATAAGTAATTTTTTATATCATTTTTTAAAACTTTTATATATGAAATTATTTTACCTGGATTATTTTTAATAAGAAATATTTTCTTAATTCATGAAAATATTCTGGAGAAGAAAACTTTTATTTCTATAGCTATAGTAACTACAGTTACAGAGTTTTAATAACATTCAAATATTTCATTCCTTAACATTTTATTCCGTGATATTTTTGATGAACAACTTACCTATATTTAATCGGATTAATCAATGAATAAAAATATTAATTAATTAATTGTGAATTTAAACTTCTATTCTGAAACTTTTTTATCAATTCTTCTTTTCATGGAACGATGCAGAAAAGAAAAAAAAAATGTATATATATACAGCAATTTGATATGGCATTCTACAGATTGCCATGTTGTGTTGATTTGTTTAAGGGAGTTAGAGAATTTTTATGTCATTCTATGCTCTATCAAATACCCTGTTTTTATAAAATGGAATAATCTGTTAATTGAATTTTGGACTAAACCAAGGTTGTGTAAGTGTGTTATGGGTCGATAAGTACATGTTCATACAGGGGTGTATCTACATGTATGTAGTTATAAGGACCTTAATTTTTGGTTGACAAGAATCAAATCCAAACATAACATTTTGTACATTCTCATAAATACAGGTATGTATAAAAACTAAAAAATTGTAATTTATGTACATTTTATTTTTTATAAGAGAAGAAAATTGTAATAATTATAAATAAATTTTTTACATAATATTCTTTTTTTCGGAATTGTTTTATTTTCTGTTACCATGAAGGATTCTAGTGACCATGCAGTCTAATTTCCTTTAATGATTCAGTGACCAGGTGATTTCATTTCTGTCAAGAATTTTAATGACCAGGTGGTCTAATTTCCATTAAGAACTTTGGTGACCAGGTGGTCTACTTTCCATTAAGAACTTTGGTGACCAGATGGTTTGCTTTCCATTAAGTATTTTTCTGACCAGGTGGTCCAAAGTGTTGGCTTATGGTTTCATTGCACTCTTACTGTCTCGGTTTGTATCTCACTTGGGCAGATTGTAAGAAGGTTTTATCAGTTTGCCTGCTAAGTTCAATTTTTTTCTGTGGGCACTCCAGATTTCTCATCCATTACATTACTACAGTTTTAATATAAGTAAATCTGGACCATCACTTCTATCTTGTTACCATTGATGAAAAGTATTCTGAAGGACGTTGATTTTAAATTCAATACAATTGTATTGTAACAACATATACTTTACAATTTACAAAGTCAATTAAAATAACCTGAAAAAAAGTATAAAAATTCAACTCATTTGCTAAGTAACTAACTTTATGTGCCAATCCATGGTATAAAATATACATGTAACAAATGTACATCAAGCTGTGATGAGTCATTTCAAGATAATATTCCTGTGTTGGAATATTCATCCACTACACTAAAATCATATTTTAGATAATTTCCTCCCTCCCAAGTCAGACTTGGTTCATTTAGATATTGTACTGACCTTCACAACAACAATTTTACACCAAGTTCAAATTCCCAACCATAAGAAACATAGAAAGCAAGGTGTTGGCTGTCCAAAGTTGTCTTGGAAAGAGGTAACTGAGAGAGAGTGAGATTGTAGAGTGTGGAAGCTCTCAAATTCCAACCCCCATGATCAAAAGAAATGGAGACATGGGATGAAATCTGCCATGTGTGCAGCTAGCCAGTCATCTGGAAAGAGAAGTGTAGACAATGCTTCTGAACCTGCATGTTAATATAAAAAAAAAAAACAATAATGAATATTCAGTGGAGGTTTTTCGTCTTCTTTTAGCATTTGATCTGCTGAAAGGCATGTTGTAAAATACATTGTATAGTCTTTTTGATTGGACTACATATATACATTGTATATACCACAGCTCTACTGAGTATCAGAGTACCGATTGGTTACCTGAATGGGCATGCTTACAAATACAAGCACATACACTGATAGACAAAGTAGTTCCAACAATAATCTGAGATTCATTTTATTTGAAATAAAGACATTTTTAGATAAATAACAAGTATCAGAAAGTCATTATACTGTATCTATTGAACTTATGTAAGTACTTATAAACAGTCAGAAATAACCACAGCAACCAAGTGTTTGTGGAATAATGGAGACTTATCTACAGGCAAGATTTTTTTCACTTGTATTAATAGACAGTTCAAGAATGATGGATGAAACTGTAGAGCTCGGTGAAAACCACTGACCTTGAGCAAGCAAATGACAGACTTCCTCACATTTCTGTCTGATGTGGGATTCAAACCAGTAGGCAGTGAGAGGTGTACTGGTACTTCAGACCACTCAGCCACTGAGGCCTCTAAGAATATACTTCAATCAAGACACAAACAAATATAGGGACCCCATCATCATCCTGTTTATATTATCCAGGCCTTTGATTATTCCTTTTACAAGAGTGAGGCCTGGCTGTCCAGTCAAGAATGAAATCTCCCCTCCATGCTTGGCAATCCAATTGGTTAGTATCGCCCATTCTTAGGGACCTACAGTCCTGTTTCAATATATCATCCCAGGTCAGTTTTGGTCTTCTGGGGGCCCAATGACCAGTGACATTCAGTGTTCAGATCCTAGATACCCATCCTTTACTGTGCTCTATGTGGCCAAACCATCTCAGCCCAATTATAAAACTGGAATTTACACTGACAATGGGTAAAAAGGTTAATTTTTCAGGACCATAACTATCCCATTTCTTTTACAACATAAAGAATGGGTCAAATCATAAAAAAAAAAAAAAACATTTCTTACTTAGTGCTTCAGATATACAATGTCCTAAAATTTAATAGTTTTGATTATCAATAGGTAAATATGCCAGGCATTAGCCTGATCCTGATCTATTGTTTTAAGTATAAATATCAGTACTTCTTGGAATTTTTCTGTCGATTGGAGTTGGTATTTTATAGAAACCCAGTCAAAGTTCTTTCATGTAGATCAAGTTGGTCAGTTTTGAGATGGTAAAGGAAACTCAAGAACCCGAGAAATCAACCTCTGGCAAGCAAACTGATGCAATTTCTTAAACTAGATCTCCTTACTGGGATTCAAACCTTATTTGTGAAAGGTAACATCATCTGTAAGAAAATATTCTGAAGTGATCTTTATCTTCAGCATACCTAGAACCTTCCTATGGGACCTCTAAAACTGACCTCACTGCTCACATGCTCAATAAGAAGGAATTTCACTGATGGCAATGTCATGATTTTTGTGAAATAATTTTGAATGGGATGTAAAACTCCATTTTATAGGTAAATATCACCATATACGTAAGTGATCCATTATTCTTTTTCATAATGTCTGGAAATAGTCCAATGCTTCTTAGCATACTGTGAGCAATAATAAGCACAAGAAAATATTTTTCATAAATTTTTTAATAATATTTTATAATATATAATTAATTTTGATGTATAAATTAATGTTATTCATCTCAAACATGCCATACATTTCTGATCCAAAAATTTTCACAGTTACAAAAAGATCTTAATGTATACAAACACTTCAAATTTTATCTCCAGTCGAAAATCAAAATGTTCAATTATTGGAGAAAATACTAAATTTGAAATGTTGTATCTTTAAATAATCAACTAAAACACAGCAATCAATACAAACACAATGTCAGACACTTGTGTAGCTCACCGGTATTTAACAATTACTAAGTTATAACTTAATGATTAACCTTGAATGGTGACAGCTAAACTGATAAATAGTCAATAATTATAACTTAATGATTAACCTTGAATGGTGACAGCTAAACTGATGTAAAGTCAATAATTATAACTTAATGATTAACCTTGAATGGTGACAGCTAAACTGATGTAAAGTCAATGTGTTTTCTACAATCTTTCATTTTTTGTACCTGAATATATCATTCCCTACAATTTGACATTAGAGAACATATGTTGTATCTGCTTCTAGAAATTGCAAATTTGCACTAATCACAAAGCGAGACTAACAATCCCTATATACTTCTCCTATATAAGTTTTGTAAGCAAGATAAAAATAATACAAATAAGTAAGGATACTAATATCTCAATATTACATGGAATGTTTTAAACACATAAATTAATATATTGCTTATAAAAATCACAGTAGCTGTATACATAAAACATCTTTCTGATTTTACATGTTTATATCTTAGTTGCTATAGTAATTGTAATATAAGACAGCATCTTTCTGATTTTACATGTTTATATCTTGGTTGCTATAGTAATTGTAATATATTACACAAGACAGCATCTTTCTGATTTCACACATTTATATCTTGGTTGCTATATTGACTGTCAACAGAAATGTTACCATAAAACATCCTTCTAGTTTTACTTGTTTATTATTTAAGCTGCATGTAGCTATAGTTACTGTAACTATGAAAACATCAACACACAGTATGCATATATCCATCTCACTTCTATATAAAAATACATCAACACACACACACACATTCAACATTCACAAAACACACACAGACACAAACATGTGTGTGTATGTATATCATGTGTACAACAGAATTATAACCTACATGTGAAACAAATGCACACACTACACCTTACATGTTCAACATGCACACACACACACACACACACACACACACCTTACATGTTCAAAACACAAACACATGTACATGTACACAATCCAGTGCATGACAAACCTTCTCATTTCTTTGTTTCTATTGTCAGTAATAAGGTTAGGAGACCAACATTTTAACTCAACCAACCAACCAATTCAGTTAATAGTTTCTCATAAAGACAAAAATATAACAGACAACAAACAGAGGATACATAAAAAAAGACCAGCAGGAATGCTAAAACTATCGGGATTTTGTTCTGACTATTGAAGATTTAAAAAAACGTGATAAAAACTACACTTAATAATAATAATAATGATAATAATAAATATATAGTCCGTCTGTAATATTTTGGTAGAAAGACCATGAACATGTAACTTTGTGTAAGGTAAATCAAACAAAGCATAAAATCAAGGGAATATTAAACTAGAAGTATTAAACCACATATTGATTGTATGGAGTAATTGTTATTGATTCCATGCAGTAATTATAATTGCAAGTGACTGTAAGCAGTAATAGCAAGTGACTGTATGGAGTAATTGTAAGTGACAGTATGGAGATTGTATGATACAGAAGGGTATAACTGTCATTGATAGTTATATGTAACAAAACAGCTATATCAGTAAAAAAGACTCACTATATATATACTTCTGTCAAAATATCACAGACGATCTATAGTTCCGATACAAACAACATTGACATTTTGGCTATAATAGTTACATATAACACAACATAAAACAGAAGTAAAATAGTCCGAGTACTAACCCACTACACAAGTATCAGTACTAACCCACTACACAAGTATCAGTAAAATATAGTCTTTATTATAAACACAATATTATGTATGACAACTGGCAGGATTCTAATTAAGCACCAATTAATATGATCTAATCTTAATGTCTCTCTGACCAATGATGACCAATGACCAAAAACTGATGTAAGCTAAATGATGTGTATGTATATACCATAGAGATTTAACAATGTCCATCACTCGAAGTTTTCATTTAACTTCTCAGAAATATTTACTGAATAATTTACAACAAATATTTAAATCAATCTATCTTCTTTTTTTTTTTTTTGTCATTTGACTTGAGTCAGTTTCATTATTGATGTTATGATCTGAAATCTTTGCTAGTACAAAGTGTATAGTATATACATGTAAATGTCAATGTAAAAAATAAAATTCAGAAGAAGACTGATAATCTATACAGAAAACCTAACCAGATCAGCTTATAATCACCAGAGAATGCTTTCATGTTTATTTATGATTTTGCTGTTAGGAACCAACATTGGTGTTCCCTTTTATAATGTCTATGATTTATAGATTTTATGCCATGCCAAAATACAGTTAATTTTTTATCATGTGGAAATAAATATATTTCTTATAGTAATACATGTACTACATGTACTTAACTTTTTTGTTGCAACAGCTAAAACAAGATGTTACTTTTAATACATGTGACATTTGTATCATTAATTACTTATTAGTATTAAACATTAATACAGTCTAATCTGTATGTACCGGGTTACTTCAGAATTATATTACATTCAACACTCAGAAAACACTCAATGTTCAAAATGTACCATCTTTGTCACTGTACATAACTGTATCAATAAGTTTTAATTTTTACATGTTTCCCATACACATAGAGCTATTATTTCAACTCAGTATGGATTTTCAGTTGTTCACATTTTACAATTAAATTATACTGTTGTGTGAAATATGATTTGATATTTTCCATATTTAAAAAAAATACTTCTTAATACACTTTATGGGGCCAGACACAATGAAGAGGATTTCTATAATGAGACAGTTCAGTCAAAAACCATGGTAACCTTGGATTATGCATAAAGATTGAAAAAGGCAAATCAGTATGCTACATGTTACAAAAAATGTTAGATGTAGGCTGAAGTACAATCACTTATAAAGCAGGTGTACACCAGATGCCAGTAAATAAAACTGATTGGTTACTAGGAAATTTGTTCAGAGGAATCCATATTCATAGATTAGAACTATCTAATAACTATGGTTACTGACTGAACTATCTCAATGTCATCAAATATGGAGTACAGTAGATACACAGACAACACCGAGGCATGGAGAACTGATAAGAGCTATGTTGCTGCCTTGTACAAAGATCTGATCTCGATTCTAAATTCATTCATCACCATCCGATGATATGTACACAAGCTGTGATTCCCCGCGTCTACTTTCTTCTTTATCCATCAGATCAGATAGATTTTCATGTTGGCGTAGTTTTTTAAGACTATTTTTAACAACTTCCTTCATTTTATCATTCTCTGTGACAGCAGCCTGCCAAATGACCTCTAATTCTTCCTCTGTCTCTCTGTGGTCAAAAAAACAAATATTGAAATCAAAGTACTGAAAGTAGATTGATGAATAATATATATATATATATAGTTATGAGAAAAAACAGTGTAAGTAATCTGCACATAAAAAATCCAGTCAAGATTATTATATTTCCCCCTGTATTGATATCTCATCTGCTATATGTAAATTCCAAAAATATCTATATAATGTGAGAAGCAGTGTGGATTATTTTTTGTATCAATTAATAACATAAATAGCATTACATGGTGTATCAGATCTAAAAGTGTGTGTGATAAAGGACACAAATGTTGTTAATACATGAATTTTGCCTCATTTTATACCTTAAAAATTTGTTTTTCTAATAAATGCATTGATTTTACTCCAGGTGATATTTTGCAATACAGACCAGAGGCTCCGGTCGGTATTATGTTTGCTTAGGTCACACGATTATCCTTGATAGCGTAATATATCACTGACAAAAAGTACATCTTAACCCGAATAGTTTAATCAGTGGATTAACACAAATACTAAGTTACAGTCAGAAACGACAACTATAATACGTGAACAATCATCGTCTCAAAGGCATTATTTAATTTCAGAAAATGCTTGTATCTATTTTAATATAGTATCTATTCAGTATAATATAACAAATATTTCATGGGGTTTAGGGCTATAGCTTCACTTTGGCCCATATAATATTTTCGGGCTGTCTGCCTGGTCCATAAACTGAGATATAGCCCGCAACCCCATGAAATATTTGTTAAATAACCACCCAACTATAGAAGCAGGGACAAAGTTTATTGTTATTTACATCACAACCTTGACCTACAATCATATCAAGATATAAAAATGTACTTAATTTGTTTTCTGGATTACCTTTTATCCATGTTTAATTTTTCATTTATTAACTCTTTATCCTTCAGTAACATACGTAAATGATTTATCTCCCTTTCATATTCCTTCTTCTGACTGTTAAACGCTTCATCCTGATCTTTTAATCTAAAAATAATCATCATCATCATCATGTCATCATGTAAATCTGCCTCTGATCAAACATAAAGCTACTGATCAAATGTCTATAAAAATCAACATTATTCATGAGTTGGTAAATGTAAAGGTTGGGATCATCAAGACAGACATTTCGTTTTTAAGTGACATGCTGAGCCAAATAAAAACAGGTGTAAACCTCAAAATAAAAACAAGTGTGAAAACTTTAGTGTCACAGTGGCATTTATTATTTACTGGCTGGTGTTAATACTCAAAGAGTTGTCACAACTCCATCTGGAACTGGGTCTAGGACGATAAAACTGAGAAAATTCAGGGCTTAATTGCAAAGAATTTATAGCTGAACTGTTCAGTTTAAAATGTTATACTTGATTGTATTTTTTAACAAATTGTTGGATTGTAACTTTAGTTAATACTTTTTTGCTTTAAATCATGCAGATAGACAGACCTGTGTGCAGGCCTTCACAAATGTCGATTTTTGGTGAAAAACGCCAATTTATGGGAAAAAAATCTGATTAAAAAACTTTAATGTTCAATGAACTTCAATGTCGACTTGTTAACAATTAATGTACTCAGGACAGTGTCATGATTCAATGAACTTTAATGTCGGCTTGTTAACAATTAACGTACTCAAGACAGTGTCACGATTCAATGAACTTCAATGTCGGCTTGCTAACAATTAACGTACTTAGGACAGTGTCACAATTCAATTAACTTTAATGTCGGCTTGTTAACAATTAACGTACTCAGGTCAGTGTCACAATTCAATGAACTTTAATGTCGGCTTGCTAACAATTAACGTACTCAGGACAGTGTCACAATTCAATGAACTTTCCTATTCACAAGTAATTACATTATACATTTCAAGTTGAATGGTTACTAATGGCTTCATCTGTTCACGCCATTTCTACTAGAAATGAGGTACCCTTTGCCGACCGCCGACTGATCTTACCGGCGTTTGTGGGGCCCTGCCTGTGTAGTATAATACTGTGTAAATATTAATACTGACCTTGCTGCTATTGTGTTTATTTTTGCTGCAGCCTTCATTCTGTATAACTGAAACAAAAAAAAACATGGCTGAAATTATAATAACAGAAACAACCTGTAAAGCATAACATACAATATTGCTGAAATAAGACAACTATCATTGTCCAGTAAATAAGCTTTACAGACTTAATGAAAACTAAAGTGACAGATATAGCAAATCCTATATAAAACTCCAATCCCAAGTTTATTTGCTTGGCCTTATTTTATAGCTTTGTTTGCTTGGCCTTACTTTAGAAGTTTGTTTGCTTGGCCTTATTTTATATAGACCTGATTCTGTCTCTATAACAAGTAACTTTTACCTTCAATTTTTCCTCTACTTTTCCCTTTGTAACATTTCCATGTACCATTTTATTTACGGCTTTTTTAGTCTCTACTTCCTGTTCTTTGGCCTGAAATAATCCAAATTTACTCATAAAACATAAAAATGATATCAGAAAGGTCCTATTTTCTATCAATCACCTTCAATTTTGATCCTAATATCAAAATCAAAAAATGATTTTAATCTGAATCTAAATTAGGCTGCTTGTTAAAATATAAGAGATGTTATTTTTTCAGTTAAATATCAGAAAAATCAAAATTAAAAATCATCTTCAATATTAGATATTGTGCAATTGTGCGTTTAGATATAGATTTGTATTGGTATTCAGTAAGTTGAACTGCAGAGAGTTCAACTACATGATCTGATTTTTTCCTGATAAACAATTTTCAACAAATACACAATTTTACAGGGTAAATGTTAACACTAGTACATGCAGACTGATATGATTTTAAATTTCAATCACCATTGCTGATCATGCTGGCCAGGTTCGATTCCATGCATACAAATTGATAAGGTACATTGTATAGTGCTTACAATTGTTCTTTACACACCCCAACTGAAACCTACAACATGCCAACAACTTAGAAAAGATAACTTGAATGTGCACAGATACATTTTACTACACATAAACCCATCCACCTCTCCAACATCCCTCCATCAAAAAAATGATGATAGTAATAAAAACATCAGGGTACAACTAACATGGTTTAAAAACAATCCATATTGTACATAACAGGTACCTGTATACATGTATGTTTATGAATCAAAACTGATACAATGTGATACTCTGCTTAAACAAAACTCAGTGTACAAAATAATAATTATTACAACAGTAAAAATTATAAAATTACGTGTCATAACTTATGAAGTGTGTAACGATTCTGGAGGTTTGTAACCATTAGAACAGTTACTATAATCATACTGAACATTTATCTATCAAGAGTTTGTACAGATTTTATATAGAAGTAAGGTTGTGGCCAAAGAAACGCTATCAATAAAATAAAGATTCTAACCATTCTCTAATGAAATTTGATAATGCAAGTCAAACAGTGAAGATAAAGTATCATATTAGTAATCTAGAATTGATATACACAGTCATGTATTTCTTTCTATATGACCTATATATTTGTATGCAGTATTTAGTGAGAAATACTGAGTCCTGAAGATATGATACTGTAAGTTCGCAGAGGTCAAGGTCAAAATATGGAGGTATTTATTTCTCTATTCCCTGATATTAAAAATCTGTACAAACTCTACATTTATACACCTGTATTTTACCTGTACCCAATCACTATAGCAACGTTTCCTAAGCTGCATTTAAAAAATTATTTTACTTTATCGTATTTTTGCTTTGTAGACAAAAAAGTAATGATCAAGATTTTACATTACCAAGTTTATACATTTCAAACAATTTTTGTGTTGAATATAGCATGTTTTAGGGGTTTTTTCTTGGGAACTTGCCCAAAACATAAAAATTCACCATAATCACATTCTACAAATAATTATATATAATATTATTGTAACAGGGTTGAAATTAACAACAACACTGCTGAGTTCGACTATGAGCACATATTTATTTAGATTAAAATAGACCCCCACATGTGGAGCAAGGGTCCACTGTCTTATACGACAACCTTTAAAACAACCTTTTAGATATCCTTCTGTAAATAATTTTGCAACCTCTCCCAACCATTAACAAACAAGTTCTGCACATGCAATTCAAGAATGAATTGCATGACTGACCACTAGTCTAACCAACCAATGAAAAGAGTTATAAGAAATATAGAATAGAAACAGAACCCCTAGTGGTCATTAGAGAGAAGATAATAAGAAGTTATTATAATTTGATAGAAGAAGAAAGACAACTCTTACTTGGAAATAGTAAGAGTACAGCACAACTTATTTAACCTATAAAAAAACAAGAGGCCCAAAAGGGCCTGTGGAGCTCAACTGACAAAAATGGTTCTTGTGCCTTCATTTATATAAACTCAGTACAGGGACTTGAGCTGACGTTAAATGCTAAATATAAAAGCTGTAGGCCTTACAGTTTCAGAGAAGAATATTTTTAAATTTGACTTCCCATATAAGTATATGTAGATATATGTGCCCCTTGGTGGGACCAAAAATGGCCCAGGGGCCTTTATTTGTACAAACCTGGTAAAGGGACTTGAGGTGATTATGAAAGCTTAAAGCCTTACAGTTTCAGAGAAGAAGATTTTTAAATTTGATTTCCCATATATGCATATGTAGATATATTGGCCCTTAGGGTGGGACCAAAAATGGCCCAGGGGCCACCATTTGTACAAACTTGGTAAAGGGACTTGAGCTGATGTTAAATGCCAAATATAAAAGCATTATGCCTTACAGTTTCAGAGAAGAAAATTTTTTAATTTGATTTCCAATATATATATATGCAGATATATGGACCCCTGGGGTGGGGCCAAAAATGGACCGGGGGCCACCATTTGTACAAACTTGGTAAAGGGGCTCAAGCTGATATTAACTGCCAAATATGAAAGCTTAAGGCTTCATGGTTTCAGAGAAGAAGTTTTTCAAAGTTGATATATCATTATAAGCCATATATGCATATGCAGATATATGGACCCCTGGGGTGGGGCCAAAAATGGACCGGGGGCCACCATTTGTACAAACTTGGTAAAGGGGCTCAAGCTGATATTAACTGCCAAATATGAAAGCTTAAGGCTTCATGGTTTTAGAGAAGAAGATTTTCAAAGTTGATTTTCCATTATAAGCCATATATGCATATGCAGATATATGGACCCCTGGGGTGGGGCCAAAAATAGACCGGGGGCCACCATTTGTACAAACTTGGTAAAGGGGCTCAAGCTGATATTAACTGCCAAATATAAAAGCTTAAGGCTTCATGGTTTAAGAGAAGAAGATTTTCAAAGTTGATTTTCCATTATAAGCCATATATGCATATGCAGATATATACACCCCTGGGGTGGGGCCAAAAATAGACCGGGGGCCACCATTTGTACAAACTTGGTAAAGGGGCTCAAGCTGATATTAACTGCCAAATATGAAAGCTTAAGGCTTCATCGTTTCAGAGAAGAAGATTTTCAAAGTTGATTTTCCATTTTAAGCCATATATGCATATGCTGATATACGGACCCCTGCAGTGGGGCCAAAAATGGACCGGGGGCCACCATTTGTACAAACTTGGTAAAGGGGCTCAAGCTGATATTAACTGCCAAATACGAAAGCTTAAGGCTTCATGGTTTCAGAGAAGAAGTTTTTCAAAGTTGATTTTCCATTATAAGCCATATATGCATATGCAGATATATGGACCCCTGGGGTGGGGCCAAAAATGGACCGGGGGCCACCATTTGACAAACTTGGTAAAGGGGCTCAAGCTGATATTAACTGCCAAATACGAAAGCTTAAGGCTTCATGGTTTCAGAGAAGAAGTTTTTCAAAGTTGATTTTCCATTATAAGCCATATATGCATATGCAGATATATGGACCCCTGGGGTGGGGCCAAAAATAGACCGGGGGCCACCATTTGTACAAAATTGGTAAAGGGGCTCAAGCTGATATTAACTGACAAATATGAAAGCTTAAGGCTTCATGGTTTCAGAGAAGAAGATTTTCAAAGTTGATTTTCCATTATGAGCCATATATGCATATGCTGATATATGGACCACTGGGGTGGGGCCAAAAATGGTCCGGGGGCCACCATTTGTACAAACTTGGTAAAGGGGCTCAAGCTGATAATAACTGCCAAATATGAAAGCTTAAGGCTTCATGGTTTCAGAGAAGAAGATTTTCAAAGTTGATTTTCCATTATAAGCCTTATTTTCACTTTTTACGAAGTACGACAGAAAAACGCTAAAAACGTGTAACCTAGTTTTTGACAGAATTTCACGAAATGTACAACCTACATGTTTAAGGGTGTCTAGAAGCTAAATATCACATCAGATTTTGAATATAACCTATAGTTTCAGAGAAGAAGCTTATTTTAGGTTTTTTACATTCTAGGTCGCTGTGACCTACTTTTGGTTGCCATGGAAACCAATTGTACAAATTTTCATCTACTCCTTCTAAGGATCATTCCTGCAAAGTTTTGCTAAAATTGGCCCTGTAGTTTCTGAGTTTTTGCTGTTAACGGACGCACGCACGCATGCACGCACGCACGCACGCACGCATCATGCCATAAGCTCATCTGGCTTTAGCCAGTTGAGCTAAAAACAAAGTGTCTTTTAACTGCAAATCTAATTAATTATTAATGATTTAAATCTAAAATAAATATAAATAAATTATGAATTATAACTTGAAACTCCAGATTTAAATCTAAAATAAAAATAAATAAATTAAACTTGAACTCCAGATTTAAACCTAAAATAAATATAAATAAATTAAACTTGAGACAAAATAATAATTATTATAAATATTTTCTAACTAACTTAACTAAATTAAAATAAAACAATGCCCATGTCACATTATGTATATACAAAAAGTAAATGTTGATTTTAAAATTTTCTGAATTTTCAGAGTAGTATTAACATTTATCTGTTGTATAATGGGACCCACATTACTTTACAAACTGCTAAATAATTTTTTTTATAATTTTTTTTTTTTTTTTTCATAATGAATTCTTCCAAAAAAAATTACTTAATATCTGATACATACCACTTTAGCATAAGTATCTCTCTCCATTGCTGTTTTCTCTGCCTGTTAATAAATATAATAATTGACATATATAAACCATGACATTCGACTAAGTAACAGTGAAGTGGGAAAAATAATGGTGTATTATGGTTCAGTCAGGATTCTTTCTTATATGTTAAGGCAGTCAGTTCTGAAATGGTGGAAAAAACCAAAGTGCCTGGAGAAAAACAGTGGCCTGCGGCAAGTGGACCGAGAAACTTTCTCACACCAGAATCTGCCTGAGTAGAAATAAAATCAAGATGGTGTGATGAGTAGAAGATACTGTTAGTTCAGTTATTTTGTTTCTTAACACAGAACATCAATTTCTGTTCTGTATTATTGTCAGATTTGAAGACTACATATCTTAGTATAAATGGCTAAATTTATGCCATTTACAAGGACTTGTAGAAGCAGCAAGACCCCAAAATTTAAATGTTGCCTTTTAGTTCAATTTTTAAAATTATCTGTCAATCTACAACAACAACAACAAAGTCTTGATAAAGAGTAAATAATGTAAATACTGTTTCTCAGAAAAATTCATCCAAATATAATGAAGTGATAAGATATATTGTCTTTTTAGTTTCTGAAATTTAACCACATTTATTCAACAGTAAATGATATTTACAAGTAACTTATTATATTGCTTGTCTTAAGAAAACATGATCTGTAGAGGTCACTATGTAATCTTGTCATTTTCAACTCTATAGAAGTGTCATTTGTATGTAATGAGACATGGAATCTCAGCTTTTAAATTTCATCCAAAACACCCAACTTGTAAATTCCAAAGTCTTAGTTTTAGCAGGGGTTAAGGAAAAATGAACTCTGAAAATTCAAAGTCCTGGCCAGGGTTTGAGCTCACAACATTCAACTCTGAAAACCAATGACAAAACACAAGGCTTAGCCTGCTTGTTAATTAGTAATAATATAATAATAAATGTTATAATACCATTTTGATAACTGTAGCTAGATATTCCTGGACAGAGTATTCTTTACTTTCTGAATGCTCTATTGCCTGTTGTAGGTACATCATTTTACTTTGAGCTTTCCTATAAAAAAAAAACACAATCTCTTAATATATAAAATTAATTCAAACACTGTTTTGTAAAAACAGGAAATTCAGAAAACTTGATTTTAAGATTGCAGAGTTTTTTGACAAATAGTTAACAAAATGAACAATGAATTCAAAATATATTACAGATAATTATCAATAACATTACACATAATTCTGACATATATTCCCTACCAGCCTATTATGAATTTACAGAACTTAAAATAAAGATCACTTTCTCATGTATAAACTTTCGGTATGTTGAATAAAGAGCATTATCTCTGATACAAACTTGAGGTTGAGGTTTCCCTATCTGGCACCATAAGTAGTGATAGATTCTTTTATAACGGTATTTTAGAAATATTTAGTTTTTTTAAATTGATGTAAACAAAGTGTGATTTTTGAAAAAAAAAATTACACGATAGATTTTTGTATTTATCAACCTAAAACCTTTTATTTTAATATAAACAAAGCATGAGTCCTACTACAGTATACAAAACAATAACTTGTACACAACTATACACAAATGGCTATATCCTACCAAAATCATAACTTGTACCATTTGTATATATAGATACATACTTGACTGCTTTATGCATATATTTCATTTCAGACTGTAATCGTTTATTTTCTGCTGTTAATTCTATCATTTGTGAAGCCTGTTTCTTTCTCTCCTCTTGGGATACCTGCAATCAATATAAATTTAATATATTTATTTACATTAACATTATATCACTCAGCATTTCACTTAAATCATGATGTAACCAGCTGTTAAAAATTAGTTGCAGAAATTTTGGTCCATGAATAAGCTTTTAACGAATGCGGAAAGGAAACTCAGTATTTAATTACCTCTGCTTCATTGAAGTAAGGGTTAAGTTATAGAACCTTAATGTCAGATAGATGAAGGAGCAGACAAATAATATGTGGTTCAATACTCATCAACAATGTTATTAAATATCAAAGAATTTACAACATTATTCTGTAATTTTTGACCCAGTGTGTCATCAAATTGTCGTAATTACTAAGTTCGATTACAAATAGTCTAAAAATCCAGATCATGAACTTGTAATGTAAGCTAAAAATTAAAATGGCTGAAAATCACCACAAAGTACAGAGACACAAGAATAATTTGATACAAACCTGTATCTTAATTCTTAAGTTTTCTGTTTCCTCTTTATGTGAAGTCTGTATTTCCTGAATCTTCCTGAAAACAATTGAATATAAATGTAAAAAACACAAATACATATTTATACAGAGAGAGAGAGAGGGGGGGGGGGATCAGCTGCAAAAATAAAAAAAAACAACTGTGTTTCTGTGCTTGAATATTTAAAATTATTACCCAACATATTGCACTTTTTTATCATAATAGTACCCAAGAATTGCCAACACTGATCAGATAGCACTGGCATTATCTTTTCAGATCTGGTGTGCATGACTTACATTTTCAGTTCGGATATCGTGTTGAGGTAGGATTCAGCTGCTGGTTTATCACTCTGATCTAACATTATTTCATCATATTTATGTTTTAAGTCTTTATATTTCTTTCTGATTTCTTGAATCTCCATTTCTGTATCAGATTTTTCTGACTTTATCTGCACCAATTCTTTAGTTAATTTTGAAACTGCAAAAAGTAATTTAGAAAAATTTATTAGTTAAACGTCAATTTTTTTTTTTTTTTTTTTTTTTTTTTTTTTTTTTTTTTTTTTTTTTTTTTTTTTTTGCATAAATCTGTTCAAACACAATCATAAAACCATAGTTTGAGAATTTATAACTGGTATATGGGTCAAACCTTTAAAAATGCTTATGAATTAAATTGAAATTTTGAACCACAAAACATTTATTATCAATCAATTTTCTAAAAAGTGAAGTGAAATGATGTGATTTTATGGCCCAGTCAAAATTCTTTCACTTACACCAAGGCAATAAGTTCTGGGATGGTAGAGGAAACTAAAGTTCCTGGAGAAAACTACTCACTTTCAACAGCAAACTGAAACAGTAGAAAATGGATTCAAATGTGAAAAAACATTCTAAGCACAACTGTAGATCAATGGGTCCCTGAGACATCAAATCTTTTTATTAGTGTGATCACTAATTGTAAATATATGTTATCACATAGAAAGTTTGTAATTATTTTTAAAACAGGGTACCTGCTAAAATTAAAACGTAGACTGAGCTTTGATATATTAATTTTCAACAATTTCAAAATCTTCCTATGTAGATCATATGATATCAGAACTTCTCTAATGCAGCATACTTTAGATAATGCGCAAAAAATACATTCTATAACATCATGTGATTTCATACCTTTTCAACATGACCCTAAGGTAGGTCAGGTCATGTGATATCACACCTTTTATAAAATGACCCCTTGATGTAGGTCATAAGATATCCTACCTTCTCTTATGTGAGCCTGACATAGGTCAGGTCATGTGATATCATAACTTTTATAAAGTGCCCCCTGATGTAGGTCATAAGATATCATACCTTCCCTAATGTGAGCCTGATGTAGGTCATGTGACTTCTGATCTTTGACATCTATCTGTTCCAATAAATTCTGATTCTCCTCTAGAACTAACTTGGCATTCTCTTTTAGCTGTTCCCTGTAGATATATAGAATAAATAATGATCTGTATATAGTTTGAACAACATTCAAAACATGTAATATAAAGATACAGATATTATAATTACATAAGTCATACAATCCATATGCCTGGTAATTACCCCCTTTATTTGATTTCTTTTAAGAATTGAAGAACACAGCAGGTGTATGTGTGTAAACAAAAATAAAATTAATATTCAATATTTGTTTTTCTTTTAGGGAATTTTCAATATACCATAAAGAACTGATATAATAAATGTAATTACCATTCATTTAAATCTACAGGTCCTTTAGTCATTGCTTTCTCTAGTTTAGTATGCAGTTCTTGGTTTTCTGTTACGATATCCTCCGCATCAATTCTTAATCTTTCCATGTCATTCTGAATTGTACAAATATTTAATCAAGAATAATCATTTTTACGTAATTTATGTAAAATTATTTTCATATGATGACCTTATAAAAACAATTTAATTGGACAGAAAGATTAATTTGAATTAAATTCACACAATGTTGAAATTTTTAAAATCAAAAAGCAATTTTTTTTTCTGATAAAAATGCCTCCTGACTGTGGCAAATAATGTCCCAGATTTTTATTTTGAATTATGACATATATGTATATTTCTGTAAATAATTGTAACACTTAAAACCGCTTTTTAAAAAATAAAATGTTTTACCTGATATTTCCGTAATATATTATCTTTTTCCTGAATTCTATCATCGTATGCTAAAAATAACGGTGCTAAATACCGGATGTTTATCTGATAAATAAAACAAGAGGCCCATGGGCCTTAACGCTCACCTGAAGATATGTCCAATATTGTTTGCAAAGTGCAATAGATAATATATTAAGTACAGAAACTTTAAAAGTTTTCTCAAGTTAAGAACTCCCACAAAACTTAATCAGAAATATATCCACTCACTTTTCATTTATAAGTAGCTTATATAATACGCATGAAGTAACTGTAATGTAATGAATAATTTCAAAATCATTAATCAATTTCAGTATACTTATGCAGCTATGTCCTTGACCTTTGAACATATATGAACTTGAACCATATATGATTGTCATGTCAATACCTACAATATTCTAATATACGTGCCTATGCATGAAATTAATAGCTTTCAAGATAATGAATACTTTTAGTATTCCTATGTTGATATGACCTTGACCTTTCAATATATGACCTTGAACCATATACCAAAATGATCAATGTCGCAAAACCTACAATATTCTAATATACATGACTATACAAAAAGTTCATAGTTTTCAAGATAATTAGCAATTTAAGTCTTCTTTTGCAGCTGTGACCTTGACCTTTCAATATATGACCTTGAACCATATATCAAAATGATTGTTATGTCAATACCTACAATATTCTTATATACATGCCTATACAGAAAGTTAATAGTTTTCAAGATAATTAGCAGTTTAAGTCTTCTTCTGCAGCTGTGACCTTGACCTTTCAACATATGACCTTGAACCATATATCAAAGTGATTGACATGTCAATACCTACAATATTCTAATAAACATGCCTATACAAAAAGTTAAGAGTTTTCAAGATAATTAGCAATTTAAGTCTTCTTTTGCAGCTGTGACCTTGACCTTTCAATATATGACCTTGAACTATATATCAAAGTGATTGTCATGTCAAGACCTACAATATTCTAATATACATGACTATACAAAAAGTTCATAGTTTTCAAGATAATTAGCAATTTAAGTCTTCTTCTGCAGCTGTGACCTTGACCTTTCAATATATGACCTTGAACCATATATCAAAATGATCGTTGTTGCAATACCTACAATATTCTAATATACATGACTATACAAAAAGTTAACAGTTTTCAAGATAATTAGCAATTTAAGTCTTCTTCTGCAGCTGTGACCTTGACCTTTCAACATATGACCTTGAACCATATATCAAAGTGATTGACATGTCAATACCTACAATATTCTAATAAACATGCCTATACAAAAAGTTAAGAGTTTTCAAGATAATTAGCAATTTAAGTCTTCTTTTGCAGCTGTGACCTTGACCTTTCAATATATGACCTTGAACTATATATCAAAGTGATTGTCATGTCAAGACCTACAATATTCTAATATACATGCCTATACAAAAAGTTCATAGTTTTCAAGATAATTAGCAATTTAAGTCTTCTTTTGCAGCTGTGACCTTGACCTTTCAATATATGACCTTGAACCATATATCAAAATGATCATTGTTGCAATACCTACAATATTCTAATATACATGACTATACAAAAAGTTAACAGTTTTCAAGATAATTAGCAATTTAAGTCTTCTTTTGCAGCTTTGACCTTGACCTTTCAATATATGACCTTGAACCATATATCAAAGTGATTGACATGTCAATACCTACAATATTCTAATATATATGCCTATACAAAAAGTTAATAGTTTTCAAGATAATTAGCAATTTAAGTCTTCTTCTGCAGCTGTGACCTTGACCTTTCAATATATGACCTTGAACCATATATCAAAATGATCGTCATGTCAATACCTACAATATTCTAATATATATGCCTATACAAAAAGTTAATAGTTTTCAAGATAATTAGCAATTTATGTCTTCTTCTGCAGCTGTGACCTTGACCTTTCAATATATGACCTTGAACCATATATCAAAATGATCGTCATGTCAATACCTACAATATTCTAATATACATGCCTATACAAAAAGTTAATAGTTTTCAAGATAATTAGCAATTTAAGTCTTCTTTTGCAGCTGTGACCCTGACCTATCAACATTTGACCTTGAACCATATATCAAAATGATCGTCATGTCAATACCTGCAATATTCAAATATATATGCCTATACAAAAAGTTGATAGTTTTCAAGATATAGTGATAAATATGTAGTTTTTAGCAATTTCCCCACTCAGTGCCTTATAATTTCCCCATTTTGAGCCCCATGGCTACCATTTGTGCAAATCTGAAAATAGATGACCTAAGGATGTTATAAATGAAATAACTAAGGTATATCTCTTGTAGATTCAGAGAAGAAGATTTTTAAAGTTTTTCACTATTTCCCCCCTTGTGGGGCCCCAAGGGGACATAACTCCTTCATTTGTGCAAATCTGAAAGGGCTTCACCCAGGCATGATGGTTACCAAGTTTCATTAAATTTGGCCCGGTGGTTTTGGAGGAGAAGATTAAAATGTAAAAAGTTTACGCACGACGGACGACGGACGACGCACGACGGACGGAGATGGATAGCAATAGCTCATCTGAGCTTTCACCTCAGGTGAGCTAAAAAAGTATAAGTATGATAATACTGTAAAATAATGTAATCATTACTAAACAAAAATGTAAAATATTGGTATAACAAGTTTGTAAAAAAGAACAAAATTACGTTTAATAACAATTTTTTTTTGTATTTTCACTGGTAGTTAACTATTTATAAAGCTACTACAGTCATAAAAAAACCTTCTGAGAACTGTAAATCAAGGACCAATGTATCACAGAGGCATAAATCCAATGTAAAAAAAAAATTCTAAAGCAGTACTGTCTTTTATTATTACATGTATTATTATTATTATTCATTTATTTATTTTTTTTTTGACAAATCTATTTACGAGTACTCTTGTTATAATTCATGATTAACTACTAAAAGTTGCCATGGATTTGTGATAGGCTGAGTTTTATTTATACATGTATTTATAAATTACTTGGTTACCTTTCTAGCCACATGATGTCATCGTGCTGTATTGCACTTCAAGATAGTATAGGAGAGTTTTTCCCCATTAACTGCCATATCAAATGACTCAGTATACTAATATTTAAATGAATAATCAAATTCACCAAACAAGGGTATCAAGTTATTACTGGTGAGATTTGTTGTAGTTACCATAGAAACCACTAGTTAATATATTTAGCAATTTATTTATATTTTAAAAACTTACCAACCATGAAGGTATTGGTCCTTTATCAGGTAACCCTAGAATATCTCCTACCTGTAAATATATGTAATACATGTTTTCTGAACTAGAATGTTTGTATGTTATCAAATTAAACAGTTTAACTTTATTTATGTATTTCTTTTATTATTTATTGTTCTATTACCAATAGGACAATGCTGAAAAAGGAATATGGCCTGTATTTATTTTATAGTACATGTACTAAACAATCATCTTAAAATTCTTTGATCTATTGTCACGTTATCATAAGATAATCTGGGACAGGCATATGGACATACAATATAATACTGACCATCACATCAAACCTGGAACGAGCATATGGACATACAATATAACACTGACCATCACATCAAACCTGGAACAGGCATATGGACATACAATATAATACTGACCATCACATCAAACCTGGAACAGGCATATGGACATACAATATAACACTGACCATCACATCAAACCTGGGACAGGCATATGGACATACAATATAATACTGACCATCACATCAAACCTGGGACAGGCATATGGACATACAATATAATACTGACCATCACATCAATCCTGACTTTCATGTGTGGCAGGGTGGGCAAAGATAAAACCAGTCATTATGCATGTGACCACAATATTTATTTTGCTATGTACAAGAAAAAATTATGAAAATTTAATGATTTCAGTATCTTTAGGATATCTTTGTCCTATGTATGAAGAAAATAATATCAATCTAAATATGCACTATTAACTGTCATTTTCTGTTTAATTTTCTTTGTCACTTTATCTGTCATTTTTCTGTCATTTTCTGTTTGTAAAGTAAAGCAGCCTCAACAATAACATGTATTTTATACTGTGATTTAAATTTTCATGGTTTGGTCACAATTCTTAAAGATTTAAGAAGAAACAGATATATAAAACTTATGTATGACATTCTATAACAAACAGATAATAATTATTTCTTTAAGCTTACAGATAGCAGTAAAACTAACTCTGATTTCATTCAACTGAAACTGCAAAATGTTGACTGGGAATGATGTCATTTTGCTTTTACTTTGAGTACATACCATAAACAAAAAAAAAAAAAAACATATTATCACATAAATTTGCTAAATACAAGTATAATGAATTTCTGAAATAATAAAGATTTAATTTTATTTTATGAGGGCTTATGGGATATAAACTAAAAAACTACTGTATCATTATACTTCATGTATTTATACAATAAGTAAATCATTTCTGAGTTTGTTTTACATAAACCTGAACAAAATTAAATTTAATTCCTATACACAGTCATCTATTTTTGGAAACAAAGCAAAGAGAAAAAAAAGTGAACAGAAAATTCTCTTAGTAAACAATTACAAATGTAAACACAAACCTAAAATAAGAATAACAGAGATAAGTAATTACCAAAATATCATATTTCTAACTATCTAACCTACCAAATACAATATAGTGGGTTTATTTTCAAGAAGTGCAAATCTTGACATATTTTGGGGGTAGTGTAAAAATCATAAAAACATATGTGAACCAGTCTACCATAAATGAGTTGTTTTAGATTGCGAAAATAAATACAATGTACCCGGTAAGCTAAAATTTTCAACTGACCTTTTCTTGTTCAAATCGTCAAAATTTAGATAGGCTAAAATAACTCATTTAACGTTATATAAATACACACACACACTAAACACCTCTATCCTGTTTTAAAAAACAACTTCAAGTTTTAGGTACAAAATAAGGAAGAAAGGAAAAAGTATGAAAAATTTAGAATAATTATCAATTAGAAGATGTTGAACTAGTTCATAATTGTCCAATTCCAAAAAAAAGAAAAAAAAAAAGAAAATTTTATAATGGTATTCAAGTAAAATTAACTCATTCATGTCAAATACAATAGTATGTTCCATAAAAAGATCTTTAGCAAATTTGCCTGTTGACTATTTAGAATTAGATTTTGTCATGACGACTTTCTTACACATAAAATTAAAATTCTTCACTTAGTTTTGTTTAATCAAATACAAAGAATTAGAAATTTCAGAGAAACTCAGAATGAAAGGAGACTCTATTACAATTCTATAGTTTTTCATAAGTAAAAGTATTGATCAAGCATACACATTTACTAGTATACCACACCTGTGAAAAAATTGATCTAGCATACACATTTACTAGTATACCACACCTGTGAAAAAATTGATCTAGCATACACATTTACTAGTATACCACACCTATGAAAAAATTGATCTAGGATACACATTTACTAGTATACCACACCTGTGAAAAAAACTGATCTAGCATACACATTTAATAATACACCACTCCTGTGAAAAAATTGATCTAGCATACACATTTACTAGTACACCACACCTGTGAAAAAATTGATCTAGCATACACATTTACTAATATACCTCACCTGTGAAAGAATTGATCTAGGATACACATTTACTAGTATACCACACCTGTGAAAGAATTGATCTTGCATACACATTAACTAGTACACCACACCTATGAAAGAATTGATCTAGCATACACATTTACTAGTACACCACAACTGTGAAAGAATTGATCTAGGATACACATTTACTAGTATACCACAACTGTGAAAGAACTGATCTAGGATACACATTAACTAGTACACCACACCTGTGAAAGAATTGATCTAGGATACACATTTACTAGTACACCACACCTGTGAAAGAATTGATCTAGGATACACATTAACTAGTATACCACACCTGTGAAAGAATTGATCTAGGATACACATTAACTAGTACACCACACCTGTGAAAGAATTGATCTAGGATACACATTAACTAGTGTACCACACCTGTGAAAGAATTGATCTAGGATACACATTAACTATTACACCACACCTGTGAAAGAATTGATCTAGGATACACATTAACTATTACACCACACCTGTGAAAGAATTGATCTAGGATACACATTAACTAGTACACCACACCTATGAAAGAATTGATCTAGGATACACATTAACTAGTATACCACACCTGTGAAAGAATTGATCTAGGATACACATTAACTATTACACCACACCTGTGAAAGAATTGATCTAGGATACACATTTACTAGTACACCACACCTGTGAAAAAATTGATCTAGGATACACATTTACTAGTGCACCACACCTATGAAAGAATTGATCTAGGATACACATTTACTAGTATACCACAACTGTGAAAGAATTGATCTAGGATACACATTTACTAGTATACCACAACTGTGAAAGAATTGATCAAGGATACACATTAACTAGTGTACCACACCTGTGAAAGAATTGATCTAGGATACACATTAACTATTACACCACACCTGTGAAAGAATTGATCTAGGATACACATTAACTAGTACACCACACCTGTGAAAGAATTGACCTAGCATACACATTAACTAGTATACCACACCTGTGAAAGAATTGATCTAGGATACACATTAACTATTACACCACACCTGTGAAAGAATTGATCTAGGATACACATTTACTAGTACACCACACCTGTGAAAAAATTGATCTAGGATACACATTTACTAGTGCACCACACCTATGAAAGAATTGATCTAGGATACACATTTACTAGTATACCACAACTGTGAAAGAATTGATCTAGGATACACATTAACTAGTACACCACACCTGTGAAAGAATTGATCTAGGATACACATTAACTAGTGTACCACACCTGTGAAAGAATTGATCTAGGATACACATTAACTATTACACCACACCTGTGAAAGAATTGATCTAGGATACACATTAACTAGTACACCACACCTGTGAAAGAATTGATCTAGCATACACATTAACTAGTATACCACACCTGTGAAAAAATTGATCTAGGATACACATTTACTAGTACACCACACCTGTGAAAAAATTGATCTAGGATACTCATTTACTAGTACACCACACCTGTGAAAAAATTGATCTAGGATACACATTTACTAGTACACCACACCTATGAAAGAACTGATCTAGGATACACATTTACTAGTATACCACACCTGTGAAAAAACTGATCTAGCATACACATTTACTAGTATACCACACCTGTGAAAGAATTGATCTTGCATACACATTAACTAGTATACCACACCTGTGTGTACACCACACCTGAATTCAGCACAATCTTAACTATAAACTGAAGATTTATTACATGTATGTACATGTATTTACTACATGGAAAACAAGTTCAGGATTTACATGAAATATACATGTATATGTACATGCTATATTTTATATAGATATATGCTCTGTGTAGATTGGATTAACTGTATTTTATACCACTATAGTAGCTCAGTTGGTAGAGTGTTCACTTCATATATGAGGTCAGGGTTTGAACCCTTGCTGGGTCTGACCAAGACTTTGTAGAATTGGTAGTGACTGTTCTTTCTCCAAGCACTCGGCATTTAGAAATAAAAGCCACAAGGTCCTTTGTAGGAGACCTTAAAAACCAATGCCTCATATTACGACAGGCATGATGGCATGGCTAATAATAATTTCAATAATCATATAACACACACACACACACACACACACACACACACACACACTACATGTATCCATAACATGTTTTCCATATAATTAAAATTCATGTGTAAATCACTACAATTTTAATCTATTTCTAGCAGAGACATACTACACATTGTATCTACAGTTTCCTACCATATTTAAATCAATTTCTGAGACTTGACCACTGTCCAGTTTTATCTGAAACAATTTCCAGCATTATGTTAAAATTGTTCTATGTTTTTCTTACAGCAGATATAAACACCATGAGTAACCACCTAGTATATAGTCTATATAGTTTTCTACTTATTAAACCCTCTCTGAAGAGAAATTATATTATGGGACATTGTAATGATAATCAATATAAGTTTTCTTTTAATTATTGATTATATGCTTCCATTAAACAACTAATTATAAAGGGCACCTGTCTATAACATATTTATTTTCTATAGTTTCTATTAGGACAAAATGTCATAAAGTAAGTTCAGTATTTGAAGAAAGTTCAATTTAAATGGAATAGTAAAAGTTAAACTGATGGTCAATTGGTGACCTTGATTAATTGCTTCAATAGTCTGTACCATACAACCATGTGATATTTTAATTTCACCAAGCAAAATAAGATATATCTGTCTTTTTGAGTGGTTTGGTTTGTTATATGAAATTTCTGTCAGTAATACAGTGTCGAATATATTATCAATTAAGAACACACCTGTAACTCTATTATTAACCTATATTTAAATGGTTCAGAACTCATCTTCTGATAGTGTCCAATACTATACTTTAGAACTCACCTGGCCCTCTGATAGTGACCAATACTATACTTTAGAACTCACCTGGCCCTCTGATAGTGACCAATACTATACTTTAGAACTCACCTGGCCCTCTGATAGTGACCAATACTATACTTTAGAACTCACCTGTCCCTCTGACAGCGGTCTATATTTAGCCTGATATGCACTCAGTTCCACACTTAGTCGATGTACAGCACTTTTTAATGTATCATTTTCTTCTTTAAGCTCTGCTAACTGTTTCTTAAGTAAAAGATTTGCTGCTGTGTCTTTATCTGCAAAATCAAATTCATAAACAGAATTGTAACAGACCCACTTTTCCTTCCAAGATGCAGAAAAAGAGAAGTTTTATTTATACAACTTTTTGATATCCTTCTATTTTTGATTTTATGATTGCACTAAAATCCATAGTAACATTAAGTTTCATTTTAAATTTTTGACCAAAATTAAGTTCCAAAAATCTGGTACCCATGTAAAAAATTACTGCTTAATTTAAAATGATCAAATGCAATTAGAAAAATGTGCTTGTTGATTAAAAATGAAGCAATATGATTGCAACTGACCTATTGTAATTAGAACAAATTAATTTTAATATTATTACACAAATTACCTCCCCTATCTAATGCTGCTGTTACTTGCTGTAGTGAGTGTACTTCTGATTCTAAATGTTCGGTTTTACTTCTGAGTAGTGAGTTTTCACCCTCTAGACTCCGCTGGACTTCATCAGTTCTGCGGGCAGTGGCTGATCCAGAACGAGGTAATGATTTTATAGATCGAGCCGTGTTTGATCCTGATCTGTGAGTTACTGTAAAAAAAAATTATTAATCAATAAACAGATTTTGGGATCAGTTTAATGAACTGAATTCAAGAAAAAATTGATATGTGTCTAGAGGTTTAAGGATTTTCAAAATAAACCCCTGATTTTGTGACAAGAAGCCACATAGATTACAAATATCTCTCTTGAATAGGAGAGACAAACATGGTTGAACCTCAGAGTTCAAGACATCAACCATAAATGGTAGACAGACAGATGTTGGTTGCTCGGTGGCAGACCTTAAATAAACAAAAAGACATGAACAGATAATCAGGTAGATCCCCAGACATGAACAGATGATCAGGTAGATCCCCAGAATAAGTATGAAATTAGTTAATATAAAAAGCCTGTAAACAATTTACTTCTACATGCACATTATTCTTATAGAAGTACATTAATTATTGTGAAAATTAAACTAATGATAAATACTGAACTATAAACTTTTTGCCTGTTAAAAGTTAAGTCATTATATTAAGTTATCTCCCTTTTTGTCTGTTTGATATTTCTTTATAAGTTATCTCCCTTTACCCTGTATGATTTCTTCCTCTACTTTTTGTCTGGGCTCGTTAGATTTTTGATTAACTTCTTGTTTTTCCTGTCTGGTAGGTGTTCGTGGAGTTTTCGGAGTTTGATGTTCAACTTGTTTAACGGAAGTTTCTGATGTAAGAAAAGTTAGTTAGAACACAAAACAACAAAATTATACAACAAAAAAAAAATCTACAGATATATGAAGGCATTTTTAATATTTTAATTTGTTATGTTCTTTCTAATCTCATCTTGAACTACATGTACATGTAATTTCCAAAGTGTCCAGGATTCTGAGGATAGACTCTCTATTTCTGTCATTAATATATGTGTGACCTTACATAAACTTGTTCCACAATGGTCAAGTAATTTAAAATAAATTACAATTGAATTTTCTCAAAATATTAAAACTGCCCTCATATATAATCTGTTATTAATCTACTATTTCCACATCCTCCATGTTTCAATCATATGTCCAGATAGCTGTAAAAGTAGTAGTACATGTACTTAAAATTCAAAATAAATTTAGATCATTTTATATCAGACATTGATCATATAATGTTTAACTTGCTATCATTGTCTACCTAAAACTTTCTGTTTTAAAATTTTTAAACTTTTCTCATTTCAAAAGCTGCACAAATAGGAAAATAAAGCTTAAGATATTTCTTTGTTCATCATGAAGCATACTGTAGACATTGTTACTGACAATGGAGGATGGATAATCTTGATCTTTGATCAAAGAAAACTTCTAGAAAGTTATTAAAAACACTTTTCAGGCAATACTTGAAATTTTGATTATTTCTATGGTGACTTCCTCATATAAACATACCTAGGGGTCTGAACAATTTTGTATTGAAAAGTTAATTGTTTATTTATTTATTTAATGGTTAAGGTAATCACAATTATTTAAGTGGACTTTGAATTGAGAAAAAAATCTAAGATAATAAACTTTATAATTTTAGGCATGGCAGGATGTGGAAAGATGTAGCCCTACAAATACCATTCAATGAAAGAATGTCACAAAATCAGATAATGTCACAAAATCAGATAGAATGTCACAAAATCAGATAGAATGTCACAAAACCAGAAAAAGTATCAATTAACAAGAGAAAATTAAACATAGTTAAACATAAAAAAGTAACAACTTTTAACACAGATTTACAACATGAAATATTAAAATATTTAGTTTTATTAATAACTTGTAGCTTTATGTTCAAGTGAGACTATAATATAGACAAAACATGTTCAAAACAACAAGACATCACAACTTGTCAAACATTACAGTCTGTCATTAAAATTAAACATACAGTGTAAAACTTCAAATCAGATTTGTGGTCAAAATGTTGATAATTAATAACAGTTTACATATTCTGTATGTGGGGGAGTAAGGGTGAGTGGTGGGAGTGACCAATATAAAATGGTTTTCTGTGTGTGTGTGTGTGTGTGTGTGTGTGTGTGTGTGTGTGTGTGTGTGTGTTCTATATGGTGTTATTGTATATGTCTGTCTATTTGTGTCTCAGTGTTTGTATATCATCTATTTATATGCTGAGGTTTTCACGCTGGTTTTATTTTAGTGCAATTCTTGAGTAATAGACTACACCTACTGTCACCTTATAATGTGAAACCAACACTTTGTGATGTGAAACTGCCATCTGATAATATAAACCTGTGACTTCATTAAAGATAGCCACCCAATGATGTAAAAATGAATATAAATGAAGAGATTGAATTGATGTCTCCCAGATGCAAAAATTTCCAAAATTACAATATGTTAAACACATGCATAATCATGTGTGTATGAATTTATTCACATGTATAAGTTTTTATATAGTTAATACTTTGTCTTTAAGAAAAAAGAACAGATTTACAAAATAACAATATTCTAACAATGAAAGCTCGCTGAATTAGCAACAAACTTTAAATGTATAAAAACATATCCCTGGCTATACAAAGCATACTTACCTTTAATACTGGGTTCTTTATCACCGGGTATTAATTCATTTCTGGATGATCTATGAACATCTGCTGAAATCTACAGTAAACAGAAATATAACTCTAATAAAACATGAATCAAAATGATTCAAATGTCTCACCTGGCTCTGAATCTAAACGGTAACCATTAGGAAGTTTTTGGCATTTTCATATCACAACAGATAACGTATAGATAAATAATTTTGTATGAAAGATATTTTGATATCTTGATGAATCACTGACAGTCATAATTTTTAATGTAAATTTATCAAATCAAATGTGATTCCAAGTTGAAAATTTAAAAAACAGTGTATATACATTCAATAATTGTGACAATGTGATTTCACTTCAAATCAACTTGTGAATTTTTACAAACAAAATCAACAAACTGAAAACTTTATGTACAGTAGTCGACCCTTTGTGCCATGTTACTATAACAGTTACAAAGAGACTAACAGAGAATGTGTGTGTGAAATGGAGTTTTATTTAAGAAATAAAGTAATTTTCCAATGTCTTTATGAACTTGTAAAGTATAATGGGCTGTCTCAAATTGCATAAAAGGCAAAGCTTTTTATGCATAAATTTGAGACAGCTCATTATACTTTACAAGGTCATAAAGACAATGGAAAATTACTTTATTTCTTATATTTACAATATTTATCAAAAATAATTTTATATCCGACTCACATTTTTCATGTAATTTTGAAAAGGGTTTGGAAATGCACTGCTGGTGCACCCTCTAGAAAAATGGGTCGTCCCCTGTCATTCAAAAAGAACATTTGACGTCTGACCCCGCCCACTGATCAATCTAGATATGAATTATTTATTAAATTTGATAAAATAACAACAAACATGAATTACATTTTCAAGTGAAAATTGAATAAACAATTATTAAAAGATGAATTTGTCAAAAAAGATGGATGAATGGATGCCATTGAAAATTCTATACACGTTTTCCCGCAATCTGCGGGTAAAGTTTATGATGTCAATGTTCGCACGTGGAGCATTGTCTTTATGAAGTTACAAAGTATAGTTGACGTCAAATACTTTATTGAAACAAGAATAATGTAATTGTAAATATATCAAAGCCAAGATTATTTCACTGATATCAAGATGTCATCGGCTATAATTAGTGAATGAGTAAAATTATAAGGTCATAACAGATTCTTTCACATTTTATGTGAAATATCCTTTAGACAAAGACTATTATGGTTTTTCTTAATAATAATCCTACTGTAACACAGGGAGATCTATGACAAAAGAAAGATTACCATGAAACAAGGAGGCATATCATGACTGAGGAAGGCTTTCAATGAATCAGGAAAACATACCATGACACAGAAAGTATAACCATCAATAATAGAGGCTTACCATGACACAAGAAAGTCAAACATGACACAGGAAGTCTGACATGACACAAGAAAGTCTGACATGACACAAAAAGTCTGACATGACACAAAATAATCTGACATGACACAAGAAAGTCAAACATGACACAGGAAGTCTGACATGACACAAGAAAGTCCAAAATGACACAAGAAAGCCTGACATGACACAGGAAGTCTGAAAATGAATCCCAAAGGTATTACATGACACTTGTTTAAATATATCTTACATGACTTCCAAAAGAGAGACCACTGTATTATGGATATGATGGTATCACAGCCTGACATAAATAATATTTCACTATTATCTTAATGAAGTTTTTGAATCTTGGTCAAAAATAAACTCTGTGTGGTGAACAAAACAATTTTAGTTGTGCAAACATCATCATGTTAGTGTTATTTTTTAAAGTTTATATAAATGTCATCATCAAAAAAACATAAAACCATCTTGCTGATATAAAATAAGGATGAACAAACAAGGGATTGAGATGGTAAAATAAGGATGAACAAACAAGGGATAATGCAGGATTAAGACGGTATATAACATGTTTATCAAACAAGGAATCAAAAACTTTAAAAAGGGAATTCAACTTTGATATATAAATATAAAATACAATTTTCTTTTGACAAAATACCTCAAATCTTTGAAATGGTATTTGATGTATATATTCCTACAAAACATAGTTTATTTACATTTACAATTATAACAAAAAGTCCATAAAATTACTGTTTGTATTACCGTGTTTGTGACGGTAGATTTTCATAATTTTCACAGAAAATCTTATTACCAGTACCTTGAATAAAGTTTGGTATTTTTCATTTACTTGATCTATAAGTCTAATCATAACTGAAAATTGCTTTGTGCATCCTCAATTACCATGGTATATTTCTACACACAGTAAAAAGTTTCACTGTATGTGGGGATTTTTATGTGTTGAAAAACAAAACAAATGGCAGATTCTTTTGCGAAAATGATGTAATTTATCACCAAAAACATCCCTTCCAATGTAAAATTACAATGTGAAATCCCCATGGCAGCAAAAGTTTTCTTTCTACAGAAATATTCTATGCATTTTGGAAGAAGTGCATAACAATTTTCAGTTAACACTTGACACAGGTAAGTGAGAAAATACCAAACTTATTTCAATTTCATTGGATTTTCTATAAAATTAAGCAAAATTCAGTGACATAAACAGTAGATTTGGTTCTCAAGACAATGTAAGAAGATACCTGAACAACAACAACATGGTATAATTGGATAATTAAAAGTTAGTAATCCAGCTATAACTTATTTCATTAATTAATTTATAAAATGAAAGTATTTCAGATAAAATAAGCCTGGAATGGAAAATCATTCTACTAAGCATGTTTCAGAATTAGCAGCTTTGAGATTCTTTAAAAAATCTATGGTTTAAAAAGCTAGGTAAAATTCATCTTAATCAAAAAATAATTTATTACAAAAGACTGATAAAAAATTTTAAATTTACATAAATATCATTAAGCAATTTTAACTAATAACTTCCATGCTGCTTCAAATCAGTTCTAATTATTTCAAAATGCTACAAAAAAAATCCCTCCTCCATAACTCTCCCCCATACATTCAGGGTGCCAACCACCCATCAAGCAACTAAGTGTTGAAAAGAAATTCCTTAAAATAAACAGAGAGTTTAACAGTACACATACAGCACACCCATAACTTATACTAACAGCATGGAGTAAAGTGCATTAATGTTTAAAGTGTTTAACACACAAGTCAAGTTTCCTTTACTTGTAACCAGCATTAATGTTTAATGTGTTTAACACACAAGTCAAGTTTCCTTTACTTGTAACCAGCATTAATGTTTAAAGTGTTTAACACACAAGTCAAGTTTCCTTTACTTGTAACCAGCATTAATGTTTAAAGTGTTTAACACACAAGTCAAGTTTCCTTTACTTGTAACCAGCATTAATGTTTAATGTGTTTAACACACAAGTCAAGTTTCCTTTACTTGTAACCCGGTGGTCAGTTCTGAAATGGTAGAGAAATCAAGAGTGCCCAAAGAAAATCATCAACCTTAGCAAGCAAGGTGACAACAACTATCTCACATTAGTGTCTGCCAAAGTGGTATTCAAACCTCTGTGATGAGGGGTGCTATATGATCTGGAAGCTGTCATGTTAGACCAATGATAAGAAGGATATAAAAGAACAAGTAGAAACATGATACTATGTAAACAAATAAAAGCGGAGGCTCCTTTCTCCATGTTCAGTTTTAATTGAGATAGTATATATTATAAAAGAAGAATTATTAAACATTGAATTTGGAAGTATTTAGAATTAAAATGATGAAACAAATTGGTATTTAAATCTTAGTGAAGAACAAAAGTTTTGGAAAATGCAGGTTTTGGAAAGCTAATTATATTTTCAATAAACTAAACCTTGAAGTTAAAGCTGCATTAAGTTTACCAAATTTCTGATTTTTTTTTTGATTTTCTAAAAATATATTTTTTAAAAAAGTAGATATCTTCTAACCACGATCCGTGACATTCATTTTCTAAAATTTCATTTCTTTTAGCTGTAAATAAACGGAATCCTCTGACCGGTTGGTCAGTGTTCTACGGTGGTAATTATGAGCTTGGAGCATGCGCACGGATGTACGGAAAAGCCTAGAATCGAAAGTGAAACATGACAAATTGCATTAATTGTCCTTCATTAATACCCAGATGTATTTGAAATGGTGTTATGTATCCATTACTAAGTCACAAATGACAAATTCAATGAAGTTCTGTGTTTAATTGATCGTATTTCAACATTTTGAAAGTTGTGTTTAAATGACCCGGGTTTTGATGACGTAACCATGTTCTAATATTAGATCCCAAATGCTGCATCTCGCTGGGTAAATACTGTAATTTCTGTATTTATTCGAGCTTTTATCGTTGAACCAAATGTAACATTGTTCATTAGGAACATCATTTATTAGATTAGCACCGTTTTATTTTTTTTCTTAGGAAAACTTAATGCAGCTTTAAAGGCCATATGTAAAAATCTTACAGTCCTTGTTGAATGAAAACTGAGTTAAAATAAAACAAAACTGTAGGTTCTCAAAACCATAAGACAACCACTGAGTGAGTACAAGACTTCTAATAATAAAATAATAATAATAATAAAATGTCTACCCAGAATAACATGCTTAAAAAAGCCATGCTGTTTTTAGGTAAAATACATGTAAAACTGAAGAATAATGCATGTATCAGAAATGGAATCGTCCCACCAAAAGCCATGCTGCGTAACATACAAAAAACTACATGTGACACATTTGTAATGAATACATACAATCATACAGTGTACACATATGTGTAAATACTTTACCTGAACACGACGGTGTACCTGAAAACCCTAAATAAGTTATATATCTCTATAATTTATTAAATCTCTACATGCAAGATGACGGGGGTTTTGGACTAGGGGTGGGAGAATTGGGGTACAGTCGAAGGGTTTTTTTTATTAAATCTAAGGAGATAAATTAAAAATAAATTTCATTCCCCTTTTTTTCACTTATTTCATTTTGTTAATATACACGTTAAATAGGGCTTTTTACCAAAAAAATATGCATATTTATAGGCCACTAGTTGTAAATTAAATGTAATGGTTGGAGGCCATCAAAAATACTATAACACCACCAATGGACTGATTCCAGCATCTTTCCAGCTGTGTTGGAAACAGGTTGAATTTTTACACAGTCTGTGTCTGAATATTTTTGACTGAAGAGACTTTTGAAAAAGTAACCAAGCCTTTCCAACAGTCACTGGTATTGAGCTGTCAGACTATTTTGATCACTGCTTCCAGGAAGTTCCATATCATATCAGTGGTCCATATATATAATGTCTTTCTTTCTTTTTTTTTTTTTTTTTTGTTTAATGAAATAAATAAGTAGTAACTTATACTTGATATACCTATCAAATATGATATTAATGAAGGATGCTTTTTATAAAGCATAAATAGATATAATAAAAAATAATAATTTAGTTTATATATTCAGATTTACTATCAATATTATATAGAGATATCAATAGTCTATCTTATTAATTATATAGTACTGTATAATAAAAATATTACCATAGTTTCGTTTATTTCATCTGAGTCTGAAGGCATGTCTTGAACTGCTCTCATGGCATCTCGGACACGCTGACCAGTTTGCTGTAGTGACTGACCATCATCAGTTAAACTCTGATGGCTTCCTGAATGCTAAAGATAGAAAAATCACATAAATTTTAAGCAGTATTCCATTTTCAGAACAGTCTAAAGATCTGAGTCAGTTGGCCTTGTAATATTTTTGTAAATTTTATGATTTAAATGATAGATTTGGACTGGTTAGATTTTAGTTTAAAAATTAAAAATTTCTCCTTCTTTGTTCTGGCATCCTCTAGCCTTACTCTAAGGGTGGAGTGGTGTGTGGGTGGGGTGGGTAGGTTACTGACTTATTTGTTCTGACATCCACTAGACTTATTATGAAGTTGGAGTGGGGTGTGGGTGGGTAGCTTACTGACTTATTATTTGTTCTGACATCCACTAGACTTATTATGAAGTTGGAGTGGGGTGTGGGTGGGTAGCTTACTGACTTCTTATTATTTGTTCTGACATCCACTAGACTATGAATTTGTCAGATTTTTTTAAAACAAACTTATCAAGCTAACTATTATAAAACACTTTTAGAAGATATCAGATTTTTCATTTGAGGTGTGTATGTTCCAGATCCCCAGTAATTCCTCAAGTACTCTACTATTCACCAGCTTGATGGACTGGAGCCATTCCTAATAACAACTGCTTTTTTAAGGAAGTACAACCTGTTTTAGACTTGAAGCAACAATTTATAAATTGTTTATCTGTCATGGGTCCTTATCAACAGTCTCTTCAAGTATTTTTTAACTATGTTAGTACATACCTGTTTCTTTCTGCCTGGTTTATTTGGAGTTGCATAGATATCTGATACTTGCTGATTATCAGTTGGTTCCAATATATGATACATATCTGAAATTGAGTGACAAATATATAAACATGCTATTTTTAGTGGAGTATTAATTTTAGCGATTTCCGCACTAAGACAGTAGCACTTATTTAAATACACTGCTAAAATACATGTTTGACCTATAGTCTGTTCCTCAAAAGTTGTTTTGCGCTAATTTAAATCTGTATGAATTAGTCAAGAGCGTAAATTGCACTAAAATACATACATGCTAAAATCAGTACATTTACAGTATGTAAGTTCTTCATACAATAAAAGATAAACACTGATCATTCCTCAATTTTTAAAAACATTCAATGCTAACTCTACAACGAAGGACTGTATAAAGTCCAAAAAGCCAAATATAAATACAACTCATTGACATTAAAAATTTGTTTTCAATGTCAGATAATATACCGGTACTTGATCTGGTTTATTGTGAGAATTACCTCCCCCTTGTTGCATCTCATCAATTGCATGTTCCCTTCTTGAGACCACAGGTGAAGGTTCTTTAGCTCGATCTGAGTAACTTATTCGTTGTCTTCTTTGTGCAGCTCCAAATTCTACTGATGAATAACTAAAAGTATATAATTACATTATTTTTAACATAAGAGAGAGCAAGAGTGATGGAGACAGTGAGAGTGAGATAGAGACAGTGAGATAGTGTCAGAGACAGTGAGAGGGAGACACGGAGAAAATAAAAGATGTTAAAGAGGGATGACAAATAGCATTACTACTTAAGGTTCAAGTCTGTTCACCTGTAAAACATAGCCTCTCCACTTAGTCATAACATAGAAACATGCAAAAGAGGGTTCATCTTTTAGTAAGGAGAAATAAACACAGATTCTGTAAACTCACCCGGCTTCTTCCATCATATTGTAGTCATAGAGACTGCTCTCTGGGTCACTAAGGGGGTCTCCATCCATATCTGGGCTGGAAAACATCTTTCCTAACAGAGAGGAATTGAGTATTCCGGTTGACATGGCACATTGTAGGTTAGCTGCTGGTGGAGTAGATGGGGCTGGGGTTTTGGGAACTGCAGCAAATGCAACACTTGGTAATACACCTGTGGACACAGTAGACTAAAAAGCAAACAAAAAAGAGTTAAGTTACAAATATCTGTCAATAAATATATATGGCAGACTAAACAATAGTGAAACCCATTAAAATGTATTTTATACATTTACAAATTTTTAACAGCTTAGGTTAAATTCTTTCTGATCAAGCTAACGTTATTAAAGGATTGTGATTCTCTACCACAACTAAGTTCCTTTTTATTTTACCAACATACCTTTCTAGTAAAGAAGCTGTGTTTCGATTTTAGTGAATCTTTGGTTACATGTGATAGGTATAAGACATAAGATTCACATAAATTTTTATACATAAAACCTCAACTCCTGGGGTTCTTATCTGTTTTAACTCCTAAATAGTGAAGGAGTAACACATATGACTATCCCAACACAAGATAACCACTGAATGTTGTTATTAAAGGCTTTTTCGAGTTTTTTCCATATATCATTGAATCATCTAAACTGTTCCTCAAATTTGGCTCAAACCAATATTTATGATCATATAAGCAAAACCTACAAAGGATTTTGGTTTAGAAATTTCATTCTAATGAAAATGTTTAAACATGACATATGTTACAATATTAAGCCATGATTATAAGTAAAAATATTGCATTAACACAAATAAAAGGTATCTTTTTTCTGTGTGCAAGGTGAATGTAAAAAATCACTTTTAAAAAATGTCAAATTAATGTAAATGGGTTTACATTCCAATCAAGTTAATGCATTTATTTCATAAATATGATTTTTTTTAAATTTTAACCGCCAAATATCCGGAAAGACTGAATGAAACAAAACATGCCGGGGCTTGTGACAGTCGTAATGCGCCATCAAATATTCAGTAATTTAAGTGATTTTCGACCCATCCAAAACAGCAATGGTTAAATGAATAAATTGTGAAATAATTCTTAGAATGCACTTGATATTTGCAGGCAAACATACCAGATTCCCGGGAGATTTCTTTTTCCTCCCCTTCTTCCCCGTCATTTTCTAAATAGCCGGATATCCACCGTAAACATTAGGTGGACATGCGTGAAAGTACTTCCGGTATGTTGTTGTTGTCTGGACCTTCTACCTAAACTTATAACTTAGGCAACCGATAGACGCGTCAAGTTTTTCCCACTTGTAGTTGTTCGCTGTTCGTTTTAAGAAATACATTTAGAAACTACACAACTTAACTCGTAAACCGAACTGACTAAATTCACAATACTAGGATATAGGCTCGCTAGGTAATGTATCGAAAAAACATAGCAATTTACAACAAAGACTTTATAGTTCTCATTAATACAATGGCAGGACAGTATTAAACATTTTAATTATATATCTTTTTCACGTTGCAATTGGCAATGATTATGAAATTTGAGGACAAAATCATCAAATGTATCCCAAAGAAAAACTAGCGACCAACTTCATTTTGTCAATCTAGCTTTATATATTTTATGGCAAGCAAATTGCACAATAATTCTAGAAACCTACAATTACGCCGTAAAACCTAGTTTTGCGGTCGTAAAACCAGGTTTTGCACCGTACAACCTACTTTTGCGATCGCAAAACCTACTTTTACGAATTATTGTGCAATTTACGCCGTAAAACTAGGTCACAGTTTACGACCGTAAATGTAGGTTTCTCGAATTATTGTGCAATTTGCTTGCCATAATATTTTGTTTTTTCTTAACTATCGTGTTATTAAAGGTTATGTTTAAAACTCTTTCCCTATACACAGTAACCAAATCAGTTTCCATGTCCAACATAGGTTAAAATTGTCGGAAGTCGTTTCCGACCGCGCCTTGCCTAGCTTTTCCTGTCACTGATACAACAATGATTTGTAAGCAGATCACATTAACCAGCGATTTAATATGTCTTTATTTCAGTATAGGAAAAAACCTCAAAATTAACATCAGTTTGCATAAAAAGTGATGGTTATCTTTGATATACAAGTGTGAAATTAATTAAATTTAAAACCTTAACTTTTGATCACCATTTATGCCCAAGCCACATCCATTAGTTGTGTAATTAAACATCTTCATCTTTTTATCTATTGAAAATTTAAGTGAAAACCTAAACCCATTCCCACCATGCTATATACACCATGTAAATCTGTAACCAACGTGTTGGCATATGTCACTGATGTCAAACATTTTTAAACTTGAGAAATATAGTCAAGTGTGCATGGAAGAATGTAACCAAATAGAAAAATAACACAAGGGCTCCGGTGGCATGCTCCCTCAAACAAAAAATTGAAATCATTCAGTCGATCATTCAATCACGCAGTCACTATTCTCAACTTTTTAGGAGGCGGTACAGTGTAGATAACCGGAGTAAAGAATACGATAAAATCTCAAAATACCACCCGAGTTTGGTGGCTCGTCCCCTTTCATAACGATAATGGAGTATGTATGCTGCGTCATGTAATATTCATCAACTTTTTTTTCCTTCGAAAATGTCAGATTTTCTCTCCTTTTATAAAGTTCTAAAAATTCGGACAGAAAGATTCACGTGAAGTACATCAATCTGCTCGTTATCTAAAGGATGCATTTTATTGTTATATGGTCATGCAATGTTTTTAAATATTTGTGAATAATGCATTCAAAGAAGCACAGTGTAATATCCGAATTTTAAAATTTTTCCCTATTTATTTTGCTGTAAATCTGCTGGATTATAGTTTAGTACTTAAAACCAAAGATCTTTAAACAAGAAAAATGTGATAAATTGGAAAAAGGTGGATAATTTGTATATAATGGATTTATTTCAATTCCTACTTACAATATTTTGTCAGAAAGGATCAGTTTACAATAATCCCAAACATTCAACGGTTGTAATGCCAGTATACCGACTGTCGATAGAAGACTGTCAGAAGTTTAGTTTTATTATTTTTCACATTTATTTCTCAATATTTTAATACATATTTCTGACATAGGGTGGCGTCAAGCGACTGTGCATATGTGTCATGATGCGAGTTTAGTATCTATATCCAAGGTGACAGCAATAATTCTGAAAAGTCATTTTCATCAAATTTTGTTAACCAATGTTCAGAAAATTGTTCTTTCTATCGGTTATGAACTTCACGTCTGTCGCTTTCACTAGAATGTTACACTTCTCTGTCAGAACAAGTCAGTTTAAGTTGAACTCGCCATTTTGAAATGACGTCACCACATAACTTGCCGCGCTTGCAGGGCTCCAGACTGTCTGCAAAAAAGTTACCGATGGTGTTTTATTGGGGGTCATTGGCATACCATTGTTAAAAAAAATTACCAATGGTAATTCTATGGTACCACAATGGTAATTCTATGGTACCAATGTTATTACTCTGAACGCACACTTTTTCTTTCTCGTCACGTGACTAGTTCGCGACTTTGGTGCTTCTGCAATTCCAGGAATAAGATGTTTAATTTTTTTAATATACATTTTGTAATTTTAACGGAACATTTTTCTAAAAAGTTATGAATAAAGTATTTAATTTCTATACCAGACAGGTTATTTCGAGTTTTTTTTTAGCAAAGTGATTTCATATTTTGTCCCTCTTATAGAGAAAATAGTAAATTGTCCAACTTGAAGCATGTTTGTATGACCTTAAGTACAACAATCTGCTCGTTATCTAAAGGATGCATTGTATTGTTATATAATTATGCAATGTTTTTTAATAGCAAATAATGCATTCAAAGAAGCACAGTGTAAAATCTGAATTTTAAAAATTTTCCCTATTTATTTTGCTGTATATCTGCTGGATTATAGTTTAGTACTTAAAACCAAAGATCTTTAAACAAGAAAAATGTGATGAATTTGAAAAAGGTGGATAATTTGTATATAATGGATTTATTTCAATTCATACTTACAATATTTTATGTCCGAAAGGCAATTCTATGATACCAATGTAATTACTCTAAACGCACACTTTTTCTTTCTTGTCACGTGACTAGTTCGCGACTTTAAAGGTGCTTCTGCATTTCCAGGAATATGATGTTTAATTTTTTTATAATTATAACGGAACATTTTTCTACAAAGTTTTTCAAGGTTTTTTTTTTTTAGCCAAGTGATTTCATATTTTGTCCCTCTTTTAGAAAAAATTTTCCAACTTGAAGCATGTGATTGCTTGTTTATGTTAATGATCTCAATAGGACATTGGCCTAATCATATACAAATTTAACAGGCAACAGTAAAATGAGGAAACCAAAGAGTAATCCAAACATTTTCTGATGATGCCAAAAAAGATTATGATATATAATTGGCAATATAACTAGTTTTGAAATGGTCCCCATTTTTTACCGTAAATAGCATGTCTATTTATAGTATACAGGTACACACCTGGGGTGAAAGACTCAAATATCATTCACGGGTTAATATTCTTTCTTTTATTTACATAGGGGTTCTGACGGGGCTCAGTGTAAGGGTTTACAAAATGAACAATATTTTTCTCTATAAACAACATATTAGGACTGCTTCGAAAATAAAATAATTGGGTTGGGTTATTGAAATTCTTTAAACTTACGGGTGCTAAATAA
The DNA here is from genome assembly GCA_029721355.1 of Tegillarca granosa. Lineage (NCBI taxonomy): Eukaryota > Metazoa > Mollusca > Bivalvia > Arcoida > Arcidae > Tegillarca > Tegillarca granosa. Next base: position 91,013 of record CM056603.1, read on the forward strand.
TTCCTACAGCAGCCGCGTCAATACACTGCACGATTCTCAAGAATCAATTCAAATCTACTTATGCCGATAAATCATTTCTGTATAAACCACGAAACAATACCTTCATTTTATGTCGATCAAACCAAATCTTTTAAACGTAAGTTATAAAAAATCTAGTGTTCTAAATCATATTGTCCTTAGCACTTTGTCCGGTGTATTTTATTACAAGGCAATTTAAAGTAGACATCTACACTTGTTTTTAATATTAAGCTAATTAGAATAAGGAAATCGATTGATATTTTGTTGGATATGCCTTACTAAATACATAGTTTTTCGAGCATTTTATAACCCCCCCCCCCTCCTACCAAACACCACTTCCGTAATAATTAGAACCTAACGGGTTGTTTCTTGCCGATTTCAAATTAAGCATCTAGGATCATAGTGGCAGTATTGTGTTCTGATGTTTACTTCGTATACTACTGTCTGATTCACGTCTGCCGTAGCACTAGTTTTTCAAGGTTTTAGAAGAGATATCAAAAAATTTTGTAGAATGCCACATACCGTTATGACGTATGCATTTTGTCGTAATAAACTGACACCAAACTAAATGCCATCTTAGCTGGAGTATAAAATGCAGAGCTTTTTAAAATCCTTACGGGGATTTAATATGGGAAAACACACAAACACTCATTCCGGAAATACGTCGCTGTAATAATCATGCGGGTTAGGGTAGAAAATTCTGGAATAGTTCATTCAGCTGTAGGTAAGATCGCCGTTGTTAGACCTAACAGTATATATTCCTTTTGCTGTCAAGTTGCAGACGATATTACCTGGCCAGCGAAAATGGGGAAGTCGGTCATGCGCAATTCTATTTTCTTAACCCGCATGATTTTTCAGCGACGTATTTCCGGAATGAGTGTTTACATGTTTTCCCATGTTAAATCCCCGTAAGGATTTTAAAAAGCTCTGCATTTTATACTCCAGCTAAGATGGCATTTAGTTTGGTGTCAGTTAATTACTACAAAATGCATACGTCATAACGGTATGTGGCATTCTACAAAATTTTTTGATATCTCTTCTAAAACCTTGAAAAACTAGTGCTACGGCAGACGTGAATCAGACAGTAGAATTTTATTCTTTATAACAATTTATTTACTTTTTCGATATTTTGACCATTTCAATTAAAAAATACATATATTAACGGTTTGAAATCAGTATAAAAAAAAATAAATAAAAAATTTAAAAAAAAACTCGAACTGGTAGTTTACATAACGGTGCATTATGTATTGTCGCATCAGAAATTTTTCAGCTTTTCGCAACAAAAGCAATACTATATATAAACTGAAACTGGATATGTAACTGATATATACAATTCCAGAATTTCAGACACTCGGAACTGTCCGAAAGACCGAGCCGGAACATAAATATGATCAAAAATAGTAAAAACGATTGTACAAGCAAGTTTTGTCTTAATCTCAGCTGTATGGGAATTTTAATTTGGAAGACGAGTGCATGAAATCATCTAAATTTAAACTGCGGTAATGCAGGAAATTTCCTATTTTTTTTTAAAAATAGATACATGTATATATAGTAGAATGAACTCGCCCGACAATGATTTCAGACAAATACTATTTGAAAATGGAACCAAAATGGTCGGGGAAGGAGAGATACCCTATCGCTATCTCGTTATGCTACACAGGCACTTGCTTCTATAAATAAATAAAATTATTTTATAGCAATCACTTTTTATTACAGAAACTCAATGATTACACTCATTTTATTTATTCATAGAAACAAGGGCCGGTGTTAGTAAAGGGTCATTTCATCTATAGAACCACAGATACTTGGTGCAAAGTTACATAAGATTCCGTAAAGGCAACAAATATTCAAGGCAAGGACACGATTTCTGGAACGAGTGCCATAGATGACCAGATATTGGAAAAGCAAACCGACATCTTTTCTACCTATTGAATTTGTTTGAGTAGGATTCGAACCTTTAGGCAAAACTGTTTTATTAATTGCCATTGATAATGTTACAACGTCTTCAGCTGCACCTACAAAAAATAAATACATGATCAATATGAACCACAGTATCCACTCTCCACATAACTTTTCATTTTGTTGGATATTCCGCATTCACTATCATCTTCTGTTGTCTACAACCACCACCACTCATAATGTTGTAATAAACGTTCCATCTTCTGCTCATATCCACTTCTCTTAGCAGTTTAATATCCATAAATATCCAACAAGACACTCAAGTTTGTATTCTAGTTCATATTGTGTGTGCAATCCACTCAACTTGTCAATACTAAATCCGCCACCAGTATCTGCTGCCAAAACATGCTTCTAAAACAATCTTGCTAACAATTCCACATATGATCATCAATTCAAGCAACTTACTTCACTACCTCTATTCATATCTCATTCACCTACCATTGGAAGTCAAAGATCTTTCATTTTCTGTAAATCTGATGTAATTGACTCTAGGTACAGCACACCACCCATTACCAGTGACTTAAATCGATTAATCCTCACATTTTACAAATTATTAATAGCATGCATTAAAATGTATTATGGCAGGGAAAACTCCTCTGTCATATAACACCTATGTTCAATCCCACTGAGGGACATGGTTAAAACACAAACTATTAAAGTATCTCAGATCCAACTAGGCTAACAATCCACTGCATTACGTCTAGTTACTCTATATCCAATTAACAAAACAGCTGACAACATTCACATACCGGTGACTGACCTCATTTCAACGTAGCCGACAGCCAGCTACCATCTACCTGAACTCTATCAAACTTACAATCCACTTCACAACTAAACAATCATAATCTATCAAAGATGACTACTACTTCAAAGTATATCAACTTCATTAAAATCATGATCCACTCAACAACCCATTATTTTTTATTCATCAAAGCTACCAATCTCTTCCATATTATCTAACTTCATCAATTTCAGGTTACACTCCACTTCCAAGCTGTTTCAATCCATCATGGCTGACAATCCACTCAAATACTAGTTATTTCAGGATCTACTTCACAACCCAGTAGTTATAATAAAATCTGACAATCCACTCCAATGTACCATGACTCCATCTTCCTCACAATCCACTCCACAACACAGCAATTATGATGTCAAAGTTGACAATCCACTCAAAAGTATCTTATTCTCATTAACCTCATGATCAATTCATTTAACAAATAGTTCCGAAACACTAAAAATCAGACAATCCGAATATGCTTCTTACCAGCCTCAACTTCACAATCCATGTCACAAACCAACAATTCTAAAAGCTGACAATCCACTTATGCTTCTTTATTCCATCAACCTCTTCAGTTTGCAATGATTCATTTCTCAAACCCATCTGATCATGTTGATAATTTGTTTTATATAACCATAATTACAAAGCAGAATTTGCCTAATCATCAAGAGTTCATTTTAAGGAAAATCCAACCAATTAGGGATAAAATTTGTTATCATAACTTTCTCAAGCCAAGTTTTCATATAAAACGCACTTCATCAATTACTCAAAAAACATCTCTATAGAATAAAGACAATGTTGTACCTTTGGAAAATTGTAGACTGAAAATTTTTATATTTCAACAAGCAATATCCCTGTTGAAGTAAATTTCATATGGCAAACAGGATTTTTCATATTTCAGATTTTTCAACCAGTTAAAATCCAGTTGCAACCTTAATTTCTGTACGGGGATATGATATGGTAATTGCTGTTTAATTAATTATGGGAAAATTTAAACATACTTCCTATCACAATGCAAAGATTACAGATTCAGTTTACCCCAGTTTAGTTTGAGACAGATTATAATTTTATTTCTTGGACAATCTATGGCATTGTTACATGTACCAACATCTCTATTAGGACAGACAGACAGACACTTTACTTAACTACACTACCATTGGTACCCCCCCCCCCCTCCTTGCATACAAGAATATGTATACAGACGACAAATTAAATCTGTTCAGTCTGATGTTTTTTTGTTTTTTTTTAACTTGCTAACCTAACTTTCCAGGAAATATTACTTTACCATGATAGGAGCAAAGTATTATTTTAAATCTCTGAGAGAATTTACCCTTTATAAGAGTAAACAAGGTTTGTTTAAAAGTAAAACTTCAGAGTAGATCAGTTTAACCACACAACACAATATAACAAACACACATAACTTCACTATAGCCAGACATTTATAATCACATACATAATCTGTAAAACAACATTAAAATATTACTTAAAGAGGAAACAAAATATCAGAATAGTACAAAAAAGTGGAGAGATAGAAATACTAAAGGAATGAAAATCATCTGAACTTATGATACAGTCAGTGATAAAAAAATTAATTTTCCATTGTAAATAAATATAGGTCAAAAATCTTGTCTTATTTTACAACAAATTTTTCAGGTTAAATTTAATTCTAAGTTTCTTTGGGTATCACTTGATTTCAGTTTATTCCTGGCAGATATAGTATCACTTTAAACTATATTCAGAAACTATTTCAGAAATAAGACAAAGTACGTTTCAGACAATACCTTACACACAAATGGATTTCATCATGGGCTTCTTGAAATATTTGCTTTAACACACAGAGTTTAACTATGGTTACCATAGCGATCAAAAACTTGATATTGTTACTATGACAGTCTCACTCTTTCTGGTAATGTTGTCTTCCATTCCTACAATCATGTCAAACTAGCATTTTGAAGTAACACTGCTTCAGACGTTTTCCTCCCTTACTTTTTATAACTGTTCTTTCCTTCTCTCAGTCGCTTACTATTTTGAACTTTCTTGTTTATTACAAACAATCACCTAGGTTTTCTACTGCCATTCTCTGATTTCTCCCTATTTTATTTCACACTGCTTTTTGTCTAAATCTCATTTCTGAAAATTTTCATGCCATCAACTTTACATAATTCTCCATCTAACTGTTGGTTACCAAACACATTCTGCTACTTGTACGGCTTCTTCACCTCCTCTTCTCAACCTTACTCTCCCCAACAACACACTCTCCACCCCCCCCCCTTTCAGATGTCAATGACCCCTTATTTCTACCCAGTTTATTTAACGATGAATTCATGAGAAAAGATAATGGATAAGACAAGATTGACAATAAATAAATGTTTTCAGTTAATTAAAAAAAAAAAAAAAAAAAATCAAATGAAATTTAGAATAAAATTTAAATATGTTAACTATATCCTAATGGGTTACTTTGTAATTGATGATTTACTTAATTCACAATAAAAAAAAAAAAAAAAAAAAAAAGCCAAAGATGAAGATAATAACTTTAACATGATCACTTACATAATATTTAACATTCAAGTTAAAATAAAAAAAGACTACTAATAGTTTAAAAGATTTCAGAAGCCATGTATCTCTCTTAACTTTGTTCAAACTTGCAAATGGTTGAACATATCTAAAATATAATGATTAGTTTAATTTATTCCTACAACATGGCTTCTGGAAAATTGATAATGTCAATGAATATGAATAGAAACCATGATTATGACTTAATTCCACCCTCCCCGACTGCCAGTATTACTGCCACTTGTGTTAGTCTGTCCCCATCCACTGTACCCAGAAGAACTTGTGTCATATCCTGAACCCCAACCCCCAAATCCTCTATTGGTTGTATCTGATCGTGATCCTCCCATAGAACTGTAAGACTGCAGACTACTGTGATCCCCACTCCCTTGACCTTGCATCATCTGACCCCAACCCCCTTGTCCTGTCAACATAGCCTGAGCAGCAGCCATGACGGCAGAATTTAATAAGTTCATCCCCATCTGACTATCTGGCCCACCAGGTGGCATTCCATTTCCATCTCTGCTGACATCCCTTAAATTCCCTCTATGTGAAGATCCCCTGTCCCAGTCACCACCCCGTTCCCCCCGTCTTGGTGGACTCCTGTCATAACCACTGCTGTAACCACCACCACTTCGTCTGCTATATCTATCCTCTTGACGGTCATGTGACTTTGGAGCAGCACTACTGATATGTACACTGGTACCATTGATGATATGATCTTCTCCACATAAACCCTGTGCCACAGCCGCATCAGAAAATGTTACAAATGCAAATGCCCGGAAAGGTCTTGGAATAAACACATCTGTTATTTCTCCATACTTTCCAAAATAGTTCCTCAGATCATCTGCTGTTATATCTTCTGAACATCGAGCAATAAATATTTTTCTGTTCATAACACTTCCACCTCCATCCTGAAAAGATTTTTGAAAATTATACATTATCTCTAATTTCAATCTTGCCATGTAAAATTTATACAGATGATTTGTTTCAAACCACTGAATTATTTTAAATGGTACATTGTATAATCATCGTACAATTATATTTTATATTTAAATGTCAAGTTAATATCTTGATTTTTTGTTATTTTTCATTCAAGATTATAGTTTAAAGCATGAGACTCTTTAAAAAAAAAAATTAGATTTCATTCAATTAATACATTTAGTGCAGGAGAAAGCCAAGATCTCTTTATAAACTGTTAGACTAAAGATATGTTTTTTGTGTTTTTCCCTTGCACTAAGCATTTGTCGGCCAAGATGTCTAAAAACATGCTTAAGAATTACAGCACTCATGGCTACCTATGTGTGATTTCTAATTGGGAGACAGAGAGGTCCTTGTATGAGAATGTTTGTCACTTAGCAGTATGAAGATAAATGGGGTTCTCTCGGTACTCAGGTTTCGTTTTATCCCCCAGAAATGGCTACCTTAACATAAATGTAGGATCCTTAACTTGGTCATAAAACATTTATACTCTTTTTTTTTCTTTTCCAGTCCTGATATTTGATGTCTTTTTTTCCCTTGTAACTTTGTCACTATTCAGTTATTGTTGGTACTGGATTTCGCTATCTATACTTTAATCAAACAAGAACTATGAGATAATTAATAGTATAACTCTAATCAAATACTTACTACAGAATTAGGAATATTCACATCACACCAACGTCCATCTATCATATGTCGCTGTCCAAGACATTTTGTCTGAGAATCGTACTCAGCAAATCTAACAAACCCGTAACCTTTAGACTGACCCGTTTTAGGATCTCTTTTTACCTAAAAAATTTAAAAGTATGCAATAGAAAATGGAGCCTTGAAGTTTTGTTTGGATGGGACAGGTGTCAAGTTTAATAAATCAATACCATTTCCTCGAATAGCAATTAAGTTAAAATTTATGGTTGTTGTAATCAAAATACAACAGGCTGATATATGGTTATTCACAACATTGTCTACATTGTTAACAATCATGTCTATTTTTGTGTACCATCATATGGGGGGGGGGGGGGGGGGGGGGCCATAAATACCAAACAGAAAACAGATCAAATAAATATTTAGTTAAATGTTAAAGTATTGCAAATTCTACAAATCAGATAAATTCCTATCTTAAAAGATTACATTTGTGTATAATTTCTAAAATGCTTTTTATACATTTAAACTTGATTTCCGACAGACAACAAATCCTTAATGTAGACAACTTTTATATCTTCAACAGACACATGTCATTACCTACGGTGTCTGAATGATACTTACTTGAGACAAAATAACCTCCCCAAACTGTGAGAAATATTTCTTTACATCATCCTCGGTACTTTTCCATGGTAACCCTAGAATGATCAGATCACTTGGCTTTTTCTCAAATCTTTTTGTCTTCGCTGCCGGGTTTTCTAATTCACCATCTCCCTTTCTCTTGTTATCTGCAAGAATTGGAATTTAAAGGTACCAGTGATTTTTAATGTATGTTTTACAGTCTTGACCAAGATCAAGGACATTCAAGTTTCAATATCAACACTAGTACCCATAATTTTAATATAAATGGATCAACAAACTGCTGGTGGCACTAAATAGTAGTCATTAAACAGGTCATGAACAAAATTTTCAGGATGATTCTTTTACAAAAAGGACCATAAACAAAAATTCCAGGTGTGACTGACATATTCTGGGTCAGATGAAATGGAATGTTGGAATTCAGTCTTTCTTCAAAGGACCCTGATCTTAATTTCACAATTATCAGCAGGTCAAGACCTTGACATATACTCGAGTATATACAGGTAAACACTTAAATGAAAACAGGTAAGAACTTGAGTATATACAGGTAAACACTGAGTAAATACAGGTAAACAGGGACATGTAACTGACAGAGTTAAAACTAATATTACAAAATAATAATATTATTATTTTTATTAATATTATTATTGGACTGCCAAATTCTGTCATTGAATTAAACAATTTTAGGATAAACACGTTCATGTAACATGACATTTTTGTCAATTTTTTTGTCCTTTAGCCAAGTTTAGATGAAACATCACACAATTTTATGTCAAGGCCATAAGCAAATTAATAATAATTTTGTACCACATAAACTTTGAATGGCGTATGTCTGTTGATCTTCTGACTGTTTGGCGTCCAATTTCGGAAACACGACTACATAAACTGTTGATCCCCATTCTCCGTCGGGTGGAAATAAATAACCTTCGTTGAGACGGACACCCCGGAAATTTCCTGTGTCTGGGTTGCGGTACTTTAATCCGCATGCACCTGGAAACTGGGCGGAGAGAGTTGATAATAACAATGATCCGTCTTCTTCACTAGGTATTTCTGTTGGTTCTTCTGTTTCCGTCTCTACTACTTGGATATATTGTGACATTTTGTTGAACTGCAGTGATGATCTTGGCTGAATTTATGGACGGCGTGGGCTGGGACAAATTACATTCGTGTTGGTTAGACGCTTGAAAACTGTAAAGCTAACAAACATTTGTATGACTAAGTGACTGAGTCACGTGATATGTAACATTTATATTACTGCAAGTAGCAGCTTTTCAAAAAATACAAAAGTACAACTATGGTCGGCAGATGTGGTATTATGATTGACACAGTTTCTAATTTCCAACCCTTTGAAGACATTTCTTTAAATAAATGGCGACATTTTAAGTTTAATTATTTTTTAAATTTTTTTATCAATGGTTCCCAACATTATTTTTCTTAACTACAGGATTCGGTATTTTTAAATAAACTGCATTGTCTTCTGATGATGTCACAAAGTGTTTTGTCAGGTTCTGAGGGTATGCAAATGAAAGTTTTGTAAACTTTACAATTCTTCTTTTCTCAATCTGAACTGAAGACATATTGTACTGATTGACACCTTAACCTTGATATTAATAAAACGCTAAAATTCCTCGTGAACCCGACCGCCTGACGGGTCACGATAAAGATCCCCTATGTTCATCTTATACTGAGCAGGCGTTTACGCTGGCATAGGGCCACTCTACCCCTCATTATTTTCACCCTTTTCAACTTATTTTTCTAATAATCGTTACCTCGGATAGGCTTCAAATAACCCCACCCACTCCTTTATTTCAGAATTCCAACTTTCTACAGGCAAGCACTGCGGGTGCCTGGTTCTGTCCTGCCCTGGCCAGGTGTAGCTTGGTGCTCTTCTTGGCGTTTGGGTCTCCTTCTTCCTACCTCTCACCGTTTCTTTGCCTCGTATGACATCTGCTTATACGTCTGCACCTTGGCCCTTAGCTACATGAAGCCGCTAAACTCCGCGAACAATCAAGAGGCTGAACGAAATGTGTTGTCTCAGATGTACATAAAAACATGTATGTATTTCTTTCTCTCGTCTTTCTTTATTTCCTTTGGGAAATAAACTTGTTCAATAAAATATAATTTTTTATCATTTATTATCCAGTCTTTTATTATAACTAATCTGTGATATTTCTGGTTTTTATTAGTTTAGTAATTGATTTAGAATCTATTTTAATTAGTTTTACATAAATTTTATTTTTATATATTGTTATTCTTTTAACATTCTCTAGCCGCGAATATAGCTGCAATAGCGCTGATGCGGCTTTAAACAAAACCTCACCCACTCACTCACTCTTTCTTTATTATTATTGTGATTTATTTATTTATTTATTTTTTATTGATTTATTATTATTATTATTTATTTATTTATTTATTTTTTGCAAATTACAGGTCATAATTTGTAATCATCTCAGTACTTCATATCCATGGACCAAACCAACTTAAGTATTTAGACAAACCCAGGTTTAAAGGTCTGTCATATTACAGCCAAAAACCGAGAACATCCATGTAAGATTACCTTGTAAAAAGTTCACTGATTTCCTTTTATTATATACCTCACAGAAAATTCTAGAACTATTATTGGTCAATTTCTATTCATGTGGAATGAAACAATTCACAATGTTTGAAGCAGCGGTCAACATGGCCATGGGATATTGCAATGCTCACTGCTTCTAGGCACTGAATCTTACGAATGTCCATCACGGAAACTACCAAGTTATCTTACATAAGCTATAGACAAGTAGCTTCTACAGTTTTTTTTTTATCAGATCAGACTTTGTTGGAATAAAAGCTAAAAGAAATCGCTTTTTGTTCAGTATAATAAAGTAAATAGTGCCCTAGGTTGAGGGAAATATGGATGATTGTCTCCCCTTGGAAACTTTATTTCCCTCGCCTGTTGGCTCGTGAGATAATGTTCCCTTGGGAAACAGTCCTCCATATTTCCTTTAACCAAGGGCACTATTTATACAATGTCATATGGGTGGTTTATATATAAGGTTTTGCTGTATATAGTTTTACATATATTTATTTTCTACCACCAGATTCTGAGGTATGTGTATTAGTTTAGCATACAACTCCTTCAAATGTTATTGTATTGTCTACTCTCAGTGTAGGTTATTATACTTAGGTGTTCAAAATTTTGAAATAAATTTGACAAAACACTCTGAGTGTATACAGGTAAACACCTGAGTATATACAGGTAAACACCTGAGTATATACAGGTAAACACTGAGTATATACAAGTTAACACTGAGTATATACAGGTAAACACTGAGTATATAAAAGTTAACACTGAGTATATACAGGCAAACACTTAAATGTAAACCGGTAAGAACTTGAGTATATACAGGTAAACACTGAATATACACATAAACACTTAAATGTAAACAGGTAAGAACTCGAGTATATACAGGTAAACACTTAAATGAAAACAGGTAAGAACTTGAGTATATACAGGTAAACACTGAGTATATACAGGTAAACAGTGAGTACCTTTAATCTAGGTGGTTACTGGGCATTAATTATGTGTTGTCAAAAGCAGGTTTCCAACAAGTAACCATCATGCTTTTTATATCTTAAGATGAATAAAATTTGGTTATAGACATGTGAATTAGGAAAAAAGGTTTCAATGTCCCAGTTAAGGTTTATTTCACTAATTCAAACTTTTCAGTGAGGAAAATAGATCTATCAAACAGTCAACATTGTTACATTAATATCAACATTAAATAGTTATAATGTTGTTTAACATTGCATCAGCAATTTTAAGCTTTGTAAAAAAGGTTCTTGTCTCAGTCAACATTTTTTCCACAAATACCAACATTCAAGTGAGTGGAATAGGGTTCTATGTCCCAGTAAAGATTATTTCAATTTGTCATGTGTTATATGTATATGCAGAAAATTCAAAACATTTGCAAGGCACTCACAAAATGTAACTGAAAATTGAGTAGCTGCTTAGTACATATAATTTTATTGTGTCACAGTAAACACATCATTAATTTTTAAAAATTAAACAAAGACAAATAATTAATTTTGTGTAACATTTATTTACAGAAATATTTACATCTAATATCAAAAACAATAAATACATCTCTAACAGGTAATTTAAAGAGTAAATGATGTATATTATTACAATTGTATAGTATAAAGCATCAGTGATTAGTAAAACAAATAGTGATTTAGCGGGCACGAAACCACTAGTGATTTACTGAGTCTAAAACCACCAGTAATTAGCTGGGCATGTAACACTAGACTTTTACCAAGTCTAAAACCACTAGTGATTTACTTGGCATGAAACACTAGTAATTAAATGGGTATAAAACACCAATACATCTCTTACATGTAATTTAAAGAGTAAATAATGTATATTATTACATTTATATAAAGCATCAGTGATTAGCAAAACCACTAGTGATTTACTGGGCATAAAACCACTAGTTACTTACTGGGCATAAAACCACTAGTTATTTACTGGGCATAAAACACTAGTAATTTACTGGGCATAAAACCACTAGTGACTTACTGGGCATGAAACACTAGTAATTTACTGGGCATGAAACCACTGGTTATTTACTGGGTGTAAAACACTAGTTATTTACTGGGCATGAAACCACTAGTCATTCACTGGGCAGGAAACCATTAGTGATTCGTTGGGCATGAAACACTAGTTATTTACTGGGCATAAAACACCAGTAATTTACTGGGCATGAAACCACTAGTGATTTACTGGGCATAAAACATCCAGTGATTTAGTGAGATAAATATATTTTATAGTAATATTAAGCATATGAGACATAAAATCCTTATAATAAAGCTTTCACTGTATAAATGGATACACCAGTACATAATATAGACAATAATTCTTGTTTTTTCCATAATTTTATAATATATTTAATTATAAGAATTTCACAGATTTAAAATGTCTCGCCTGGTTAGTTTCTGATCCAGTAGAAAATACATTATTTTAACATAAACTTTCAAATTTTCACACCGCTGCCACTACCACTACCACCACCTACTACTACACCGGAAAAATAACACCTAAGTCTTAACTTATGGCAGTGCCAGGCTTGACGAAAATCACATTGTATTGTAAAACAGAAATATTCTTTGAATATTCAAATATTGTAATTTTTGTTTACAATGCTAATGTTGGAGATGCCTTGTAAATTGTAAAATATACAATAAATCTAAAAATACATAATAAAGTTAAGACATAAGACTAACATGGACACATGCTGACTAACATGGACACATGCTGACTAACATGGACACATGCTGACTAACATGGACACATGCCGACTAACATGGACACATGCCGACTAACATGGACACATGCTGACTAACATGGACACATGCTGACTAACATGGACACATGCCGACTAACATGGACACATGCCGACTAACATGGACACATGCTGACTAACATGGACACATGCTGACTAACATGGACACATGCTGACTAACATGGACACATGCCGACTAACATGGACACATGCCGACTAACATGGACACATGCCGACTAACATGGACACATGCTGACTAACATGGACACATGCCGACTGACATGGACACATGCCGACTGACATGGACACATGCCGACTAACATGGACACATGCCGACTAACATGGACACATGCCGACTAACATGGACACATGCTGACTAACATGGACACATGCTGACTAACATGGACACATGCTGACTAACATGGACACATGCTGACTAACATGGACACATGCTGACTAACATGGACACATGCTGTTTTACTAAGTACTAGTATTTATTAGTTGTGTCCATAGCAATAAAATAGTTGCAAATCAAATTTTAACTTTTTTACAGAAAAATTTTTAACTTTAATTTTTTTTGAAAAATTCACTAAAATTTTAGGAGAAAATGTGATTTTTAAAACTGTAGAAGGAATATAATATACCTGACCTAGACAATATGTAATAAAACTTTAATGATGATATAAAACTTGAATTTACAACTTATGTTGACAAAATTAAATAAACAATGTATTGAGTATATGTAACAAAAATGTTTGCCCTAAATATGTACATTTAATAAGATAAATCAATTAAATTCAGCAATAACTGTTGTTCTTGATTTTATTACATGTTAACTTTTATTATAATTTATTTTGATGTCACAGAGAACAATTCAAGATGAAAAGGAATGATTGTTGTTTGGTGAAACTCTTTTTTCATTAGAGGTATATATGTTGGCAGTTGTAATTGTAAATTATAAACAGGATCAAAATGACCCTACATAAAACTAGTAAAATGTTCATTTCCTGAATACTAATTGATTGTTAAGAACAGGAGTTTAAGCTTGAACACAAAACTATGGTAACATTTGTTTTATTGGGACTGTATGTCTCGTTAATCTGATTGGTTAGAAAACCACAGTAAATGACATCACATAACAATTCTTGTTTAGACTTACTAGTACCTGGTGACATTGTCTTAGTACCAGAGTGCAAGAAACATAAAAATATCACAATCTAAGATTATAGATGAGACTTTCATACCTTACTGAGGTAGATTTAATGACTTAATCTGTCATTCTTCCACATGAGATTCTGAAGTTGATCAAATTCTTGTACCAATCTTCTGAATGACCTACTGAAAGAGAGTTACACCTGGGACATATAGGCCTACACAACCATTCCTTTTGTTAATATCTTATGAGAGTCAAAGTGATCAATATCTGATTAGAAAATGGCTGACTGATATTCTTTTTATTGAAACTGACAATTTCTCGAATATGGAAATTGCAAAAAACTAAAAATATTGAAATGACGAGACTTATTTAACAAATATTTCATGGGGTTGCGGGCTATATCGCAGTTTATGGACCATGCAGGCACCCTGAAAATATTATATGGAACGAAGCGAAGCTGAGGTCTATATTGTATTTTCGGGGTGCCTTCCCGGTCCATAAACTGCGATATAGCCAGCAACCCCATGAAATATTTGTTATATTATACCAAATGGATACCATCTCAAAATAGGCATCAGCATTTTTTTTTGGAATTAATAATTCCTTTAAGATGATGATTGTTTACGTATTACAGTTGCCGTTCCTGACTAACTTTGTATTAGCGTTAATCCACTAGTTAAACTATTCGGGTTAAGATGCTGTTTTTGTTGAGTCTAATATTACGTCATCAAGGACAATCGTGTGACGTAAGCAAACAAAATACCGCCCGGAGCCTCCGGTCTATATTGAAAAATATCTCCCGGAATAAAATCAATGCATTAGAAAAACAAATTTATGAGGTATAATATTGACAGTTATAAAGGAATGTTACTTAATTAAATGAATGGCTTATAATTACCAAAGACCATTAGTATACATGTCATGAGTATTTGTTATACAATAATATACACATTGTTCTAACATACAATTATTATATACATATATTATATTGTATATAATGATATGTGCATTAAAAGTGAGAAAAAAAATCACAAATTAAACGGATATCTAAAAATATTAATAATTCTATAGGTTTTTGTAGAACTATAATATTGATTAATTAAAGGAACTCAAAAGTACACCTAATCCAACCAAAACCTTGAACACTGGACACAACGCTGATATGGAACTGGAGACCAACACTAATATCAACACTGGCCACCAACAACTGATAAGCACAGGAAACCAACACTGATATAGCTCTGGAAGCCAACACTGATATAGCTCTAAGAGCCAACACTGATAAAATAATGGATGACAACACTTATATCAACACTGACCACCAACAACTTATAAAACACAGGACACAAACACTGACATAGCTCTGGAAGCCAACACTGATATAGTACTGGAAGCCAACACTGATATGGAACTGGAGATCAACACTAATATCAACACTGGCTACCAACAACTGATAAAGCACAGGAAACCAACACTGATAAAGTGCTGGAAGCCAACACTGATATAGTACTGGAAGCCAACACTGATATGGAACTGGAGATCAACACTAATATCAACACTGGCTACCAACAACTGATAAAGCACAGGAAACCAACACTGATAAAGTACTGGAAGCCAACACTGATAAAGTACTGGAAACAACAATAATATAGTACTGAATGCCAACATTGATAACACACTTGATGACATCAAAGATATTGTACTGGATGCCAACACCAATAAAGCATACTGGATGTCAACACTGATATCAACACTGGACATCAACATCTGATAAAGCACTGGGCACCAATACCGATATAGTACTGGTTTGCACTAAAGACCAAGCCTGATACAGCACTGGTCAACAACACTGACAAAGAAATGGTCACCAAAACTAATATATTTTGGTAGGTCACTATAACTTCCTAGAACTTTAGTTGTATGGTAGGCTCAACCATTGATTTTAGAAAGGACGTGAAGTTGAACTAGATAATAACGAGTCTTAAACAAGCCAAAATATCATTAAGACTCAAACAAACAAAGCAACATGGATTTCTTTGTTCTACAGTCCTAGCTGAACTTTTTTATTCCATATCATTAAAATATTACAGTTCCATTCAAAAACCTTATGAGGTATAGCATAAACATATCATATAGTAAATAAACAATTAGTTATTGCATTATGTATTCAGAAATAAAACAAAATTAAAACAATGGATTTTTATGACAAGTGCCAAGATGCAACTTAAGCAATGGTGTTAACTTAAAAAAAAAGAATTGAAAATTTGATAAAATATACACAATCTTTAGTGAGTCTTCTTATTATAATGAACACATTCAATTAAATGCCCTGAAAATATTGACAGAAGCACAAAAATAATGAATATCTTTCTAAAAATCAATAAATCTTAAAAAAAGATTTTATTTTATAATAGTTTTTTTAATAATAACAAATTAAATATCAGTTATTTTCATTGTTTCAAATACATATAAATATAAATGTTAGAAAACTAAGAGAAAAACATTTAATTTTTTTAAAATTGTGTGATATAAATATCTTTTTTTAATTTTAAATTTTAGTCTTTAAAAAATAATGGAAAGCAAAATATACACAGATCTTATACATCTGCCATTTTTGTTTTCTTTATAATGCTTCATGGATACTTAGTAAACAGAAACCATAAAAAGGTAGTTATAGTTTGTCCAGAAAAAGTAATTTGTCCATTAGTTAAATTTGAATTAATTAAAGATTAATATTAAAGTTATAATTATTTTATCAAATTAGTCAAACAACTAGTTTATACAATAAAAAGTGAAAATGCACTGCATCAATGATTAAGTAAATTTTATAAAAATTTAAAAATCCATGCAAAGTACATAACAATTGGTATTAAAGAAAAACTGGAATTTTGTATATACCAACAACAATTGATAAAACAACATTTTAACAGTTTAAAAATGTAATTTTAAACAAAAATGTTTCAAAACACTAAACTGAACCATTTTTCATCTTGCATAATATGATTTACTATGATAAACTGAGTGGAGTGGAGTAATGGTGTTTTACACCCCAGTCAAGATTCTTTCACTTATTTCGCGGCGGTCAGTTCTGGGATGGTGGAGGAAACAGTGCTAGAAGAAAACCATGGACTTTCAGCAAGCGAACTGACCAACTTTCTCACACTACGGTTCTATCCGAGTGGGATTAAAACCCTGGCGGTGAGAGGTGTTATGATCCGTAAGCACGTACTTTAGACCATTTTGCCACCACTACATGTATAATAAATTAGAATGGTAAAATTAATGTTATCTGATGAAAAAATTTGGAACCTACAATATAACAGAAGAGAAACTAGTACATTATAACAACAGTTTGTTAGCTACCAAAGAATTCTATAACTAAAGTTTAACCAGAGAATGGCAAATGCCACCACACATTGTTTCATAGAAGTTGCCTTTAAAATCTTATATTAAATGCCAAAGCAGGCAGATATTACGTGAAAAGACATTTTGCACTTTATGCAAGGCAAGCAAAAACAAAAACAATTGTATGGCTAGGATTAGAGATTCAATAACAATTCTTACCTGAAGGGTCAAAAACCAGAACTTTGTAAACAGATATCTATCTATACTTATGATTTTATGTGTTTATGAACACACTACTATAAAACAATGCTTACAAATAGAAAATTATATAGCTCAATACTAAAGTTGAAAACAGCTCAACATTGAAAATAACGAATTGTAATATTGAATAAATAATTTAAAAAATGTGAACCATAAATGCAATTATACCATAATTAAAATATGGTTATAATATAGTATAATAATTTTATATAAGCAGTATGCGTAGCTGAATGTATAAAAAAGTTGCTAGTAAAATAAGGTACTTGGACTGCTGTACATTTTAGCTTTTTATGATGATAAAAAATATATACATTGTATAACTACAATTGACAATGAATACCATTATATACTGCATATTAAATAAATATTGTTAACATGTTAAAAGTATAAAACTGTAACAATAAAATAAACAATAGTTTGTAAATAACTATAAAACTAGTAATATCTGGTCAGTATGGCATGGCAGTATAATTAGTTTTAAAGGGCTAATAGCCAACAATTAATATTTTAATTTTTTTTTATTTATAAAGAAACATGACAGAAATATGTCACTTCTGACTCGCCCATTTATTGTATATGTAAAACATACCCATAAAACATTATAAAAGGCAATATATAACTAATTTTCAGTTATTTAATTATAAGTAAAGCTTATAAGAATGTTATTAGGAGATATTGTTGCACATCAGCAGTGTATAAAAGGAGAATTTATTCAGTGTTTATTGTGCAATGTTTACCATTTACCAAGGTCATCAATCAAACAGGGAAATGAAACCAAACTAAATTGTAATATTCATTTCAGAGAAAACCATGACAGTTTAAACCAACAAACCTGTTCCTGATATAACATGTAATAACATGAATATTAATATCAAATAAATATCAGCAGATATATCTCATGTTACATATAAACTAATTTATAATCATGGAAGCTCTGCCATCAGGTATAATAAACAGTAATGAGATACAACAGGATATAGAGTAGAAATCACTTGTAAATGGGGCCACAAGTGTGTAATAGCTTATAACATCTGAAAAATTATTTTCATATCAAATCTCATACACTGATGTTTCCCTATCAAAGTATTTCCAAAAATTGCTACCTAAACAATTTCCATATTGTTGGACACCAACATTAATGGTAATGATCCCATCTTATAATAATTAAACCTGTTAACCATGCAACAAATCACAAAATTAAAAAAAATCAACATTCCGAGTGATACAAATTCACAATATTCATAAACCAAGAATAATTCAATCAAACTAAAATAATAAAAAATAATAATAATAAGCAAATGGGGGAGGGGGTCATTTTCATTAACTACTAATTTTTATTTTGGATTATTTAACCAGTTGGTAAATAGAAGGTTTTCATTATTTTGGAATTATTTACTTGATATTTCAGTGTCTAAAATATTTAAATTAATTAATACCAGTGTTCAAGTTCAATTGTCTCTTCTGCTGATGTGACGTAATACAACATCAATAAACTATTCTAACATTATTTAGGAAACAAAATAATTAATTAAACAACAAATTATAAATCTGTTAATAGGTTAGGTCAGCAACTCCAAAAAAGTCTCAACTTTCAGGGGAGATAATTATCTTAAAATACACTCTTCATAGAAAAAAAATTAGGATATGGAAATCACTCATGAAAAACATAATCACTATGTAGAATTCTTGTTAGTGCATTAGATATGTAATTTGTTAACTAATGGATATAAAATATGATGAGATATTCTAAATCCTAAACAACAGTCTAAATCCTAAATAACAGAATGTATATACAAAAAGATAAAATATAGTGATTAAAAAAACTGAGATCTTATAAAAATGTTGGGGGGGAAAACATATCTGGAAATCTTATTACAATATAAACCCTCTACTCCCAAAAATAACAAGAAACAAATGATTTGTTAGGTTGACCTGAATAAACTTAATACTGATAACCTGACTAAGAAGTCAAATTGTCAATACAGAACAATATCAAAATGTAATCATTTATAACTTTTTCTCTCTATCTTCATTTCTCCTTTTTACATGGTCAATACAGAAGAATATCAAATGAAATCATTATAATTTTGTCTCTCTATCTTCATTCATCCTCTGGTATGATCTAATCTTCTTTCGTTTCTTCTCGAACACATAAAAATACTTTCTCAACCAAAAGTGAAAATTGATCTGTAAATAGAAAAAGAAAAAAAAATAGACATGAACGTTAAACACTAATTATAAATGACAATATATTATTATTAAATTCACTGTTATTAATTTACTTATTTTGCATTTTAAATAAGGTTATAGTTTTTATGAAAATATACAGCTTAAATTTAATCTGAAACAGACTTAGTCCTGTTAACCATCTTTACCTTCAACACCATGGATTCCAAACATGTCCTAATGAAAACACAATTTATTACACTTTATTTCTACATGCCCCTTACTTTGCTGCAAACTTTTAAGCTTAGATTATACAAAGTCATTTGTATATTGCTGCAATGGATTCCCTAAAAAATATACCTAAATTTTCGCTTTTTAGGGATTTTCTGAAGCATGTCCCAGACTTGTTGTTAGGAATTTAAAGGTACCCAGAGGAATAACATGCACAATTATGAACTATGTTTAATAATTCTACTTAAAAATTTATCTTTTGATGTGACCATTAACATTTGTTCAATGATGAAAAATCAAGAGGAATATTTTTATATCTGAATCAAAATGCAAAGATTTTATTAAAGACTTACAAACCATATTAGATAGAAAAAGAGTTTAAGCCAAATAATGGCTCTAAATTATCCATGTAAAAAACTTTGTTAATGTTACTTTGGTTACCAAAGTATAAAACCAGCTCACCTTGTAATGCATTAAAGAACTCTGGTTTCCTTTTCCACATAACACCCAGTATATACACAGGTATACCAGAAGCCACAACTCCAATACCAACAAAACACTCTATAGGATTCGCCGTCAATGGCATGATAAACAAAAATACGCAAACTATCATAAAAAATATCGGGAATACCAGGCTCACCTGAAAGGAAGAAAAACAAAACAAGAATAACATTGAATCACATGTTGTACTGCACCCAAACTTAAGGTATGGGCAATTTGAAAACATTAATATATTATAATTTTGAAATCACCAATATCATTGTGAAGAAATAAAGCCTCATTCGGCTAAAATCAGAACTAAGAACTTTGTTGGTAACATATCTGACACTGAACACATAATGGATACAGACAATATGATTGTAATGATAATAATGATAGTTAAATCTACTAAATTTTTTAAAGAAATTGAAACTAAATGTGTTCTTAAATACTTGTACACATGTTCTTAATTTCTGGACATGAATAAAACATAAACTAAGACTAATTTTTATAAAGTGTTGCCATGGTAACTTCCACACAAAAACTTACTTTTATGGGTCTATTTCTGTCTGGACATTTATACCTCAGATACAGTAACCCTGCTATACTAAGCCCTATGAATAATGCTTCTACAAAGCTGGCATAGTTAATTAGTGTATATACATCACCGATACTTAAATACAACAACGATACCAGGCACTGAAATAACAAAATCATCAAGTTAATTAGAATTATTAGATAAATCAATCAATTAAATCATGATAGCCTTTTTTTATCAATACACTACACATAATGAAATTTTGAAAACTATAGTTCAAAAGATTGTAACGACAGCCTTGCATAAATGTGTAATGTAACAATCAATCTGACAACAGAAAAGGTCTCACTGTTGATCTGTTACACTCACAAAGATAAAATCAAAACAAAAGCATTGACATCATTCTGTATTTCTAGGTCAATGTATATTGATACCATATAATACTATATTTACAGTTTTAAAGATGTTCCAAGTTGCTGAATGCTGGAGTGCTTAGGGAAAACCACCAACATTCAGCAAACAAACTGACAAACTTCCTTACACTAGCATCTTCCTAAGTGTGATTTAAATCTAGATGGTGATAGAAACTATGATCTACCGTATTTGGAGGCACATGAAATCACTCAGCCATTAAGGTCTCTACATCACTAAGAACAATTTATCTATTTGGAGGCACATGAAATCACTCAGCCATTAAGGTCTCTACATCACTAAGAACAATTTATCCATTTATTATGTATAGTATTATAAACAATGACAACTATGATCTATTTGGAGGCACATGAAATCACTCAGCCATTAAGGTCTCTACATCACTAGAACAATTTATCCATTTATTATGTATAGTATTATAAACAATGAAACTATGATCTATTTGGAGGCACATGACAGGGATTTATCAAGGGCCTTTTTTGGGCCGACTTTCGGCCCCATTCCCAATTGAAAAAAGCATATATTTTTCCCAAAATCGCCTGTAAAAATTCCCAATTGTAAAATCATGTTTTGTACCGTACATTTTTTTAAACGGTAAGAGTAAATTGAAAACAAAAGTAGAGTTTTGGAAAGCCATTAACGGGTTCCCACTTCGATATGGCACTATAGAACTGCACACCGACCCGTAGACGCTAACAAAGTAATGGAGCGATTGTGGGTACCTGTCGTTTTTACACATAATCATCAAGGCGTTTGTATCTAACATGTTCTATACATTCTCTGAAGCGTAACTTCAAACACTTAAACGACATTGGCTTAAAGAAAAAAATGTCACATAATAGCAAATATTACGTGAAAAGATTGAAAAAAGAACACGTAAAATCGAGTAAAAAAATTCTTGATTTTTTTAAGTCTGTTCCTACATCAAATGAGACAAACGCCACATCAACTGTGTCTACGTCGGGTGATATTTCAGTCAGCAATACCTGGTGAAGTGGCGATCGATAGTAGTGATGCCATTCTTGATACTGAAACAAGTGTTTGTAATGATAGATCTTCCGATTCAGAGGAAGAAGAAAAGAATGTAGCTAAATATGACCGGTGATTGTTTAGTGCTGATAAATATGAACGTTCCTACCCCTGGTTATATTGGAGTTGTTCAAAAAATGGCTATGTTATTGAAGGTGTGTTCCTATGAACTCACCCAACAAGAAAACTCCAAAAACATAATGATAGCAAAAGGCATATTGAAAGTGAAAAAAAATATGCAAAATCAAAATCCACAAATCTTTCAAAACTAAAGCGGTTAAGTGTTTATGAACTCATAGTGAATTCAGAAAAATCTGGAAGTGAAAAAGAAACAGAAAGACTGAGAAACAGAAGTGTAATAGGTAAATTTTTTTCGAATTTGTTACTTTATTGTGAGAAAAAAGTGGGCACAGGCAAATTTTGAGGACTTTGTAAAGTTCGTTGGCAATTTAGGTATTGAGGATATTGATGCAGTGGAGGAATTAGTTGACATTATTAAAAACAAAAAAGACAGGAAAATTCTTCTGTGAAATACATATTATTATGGATTGATATTCTCACTACCATCTCTCTTTTTTGAATAAATATTATTGAACATAATGTTTTATTATTGTTTAAAAACTTGAAAAAGGTATAAAAGTGAGCTTACAATTTTTCCCAAATTGGACAAAATGCCGATAGTTTTTCCCAATTTTAAGTTTAGGGCCTTTTCCCAAAAGACCCTGATAAATCCCTGCATAAAATCACTCAGCCATTAAGGTTACTACATCACTTAGAACAATTTATCCATTTATTATGTATAGTATTATAAACAATGAAACTATGATCTATTTGGAGGCACATGAAATCACTCAGCCATTAAGGTCTCTACATCACTAAGAACAATTTATCCATTTATTATGTATAGTATTATAAACAATGAAACTATGATCTATTGAAGGCACATGAAATCACTCAGCCATTAAGGTCTCTACATCACTAAGAACAATTTATCCATTTATTATGTATAGTATTATTAACAATGAAACTATGATCTATTGGATGCACATGAAATCACTCAGCCATTAAGGTCTCTACATCACTAAGAACAATTTATCCATTTATTATGTATAGTATTATAAACAATGAAACTATGATCTATTTGGAGGCACATGAAATCACTCAGCCGTTAAGGTCTCTACATCACTAAGAACAATTTATCCATTTATTATGTATAGTATTATAAACAATCAAAACTATGCAATGACTTAAGTTACAAACTTGACCGTACTTTTTCGTTTTTCAGGTTTTCACTTGACTGCATTATAAAGTAAAAAGACTTACCCCAAACATCAAGGATGGAAGTGGTGTCAAATGTTTTACATTGATGGTGGCCAGGAAAGCAGGTAAATGGCCATTTCTAGCTCCAACAAAGAATAACCTGAAAAAAGAAAGTACAGATTGTCACAATAAATCTATAATTAACGATAAGAGTTATCTCTCTTAGAATTCAGTTATTTCTTTTTTCAAAAGAATATTCTGCAGACACTATTTCAATGTAAAAATATGATGGTAACTCATGTTAAATTGTATGGCTATTTCAGGGTGACCATCCTCTGTAGTGACAGAAATGACATAACTGTTGACCTTTAAACCAACTTTATCAGTTTCAGAATAGATTAAAATGAATCTCTGAAGAAGTTTAAGTGAAATTTAGAAAAATTATATGTGAAAGTTTTAACGTTTAAAAGAAACTTACTAGTGAGTGTACATTTGTTATGTTAGTATTTACTTCTACTGACAGATATGACATGGGGGAAGGGGGGGTGGGGTGGGGGTGGGGGGCACTCAAATTCTTGAGGTAATACTTTACCTGGAGGATGTAAATATAGCTCCATTTACGCTACCAAATGTAGAACAAGCCACAAATAAGGGCATAATCCATGACATCACACCCAATGTTCTGTCTGCAAATGTCTGAAATAAAGAATGACATTATCCATGACATCACACCCAATGTTTTCGTCTGCAAACGTCTGAAAGAAACAATGACATTATCCATGACATCACACCCAATGTTCTGTCTGCAAACATCTGAAAGAAAGAATGACATTATCCATGACATCACACCCAATGTTCTGTCAGCAAATGTCTGAAAGACAAAATGATATTATTCATAACAAAAACACCTAGTAAATTAATGATATCACAATATCACAAGAAATTTAACACATCCAATATTACAAAGACCCAATATAACAAACTTATTTCCCTGAAATTTCTCTACAAGTGTTGTTGTGTTTAGTTATAACCTGGCTAGTTGTGTAGCTAGATCCAGATCTGTCAGCCAAATGATAGAGTACTAACTAAAGTCACACGAGCAATGAGTTTGTGTCAGGTGTAAGAAATGTTGGATACAAAGATAAACTTCATAACCAATTTCTTGGTAAAATAAAAAACAAACTTCCACCAGACAAACATTCTTGGGCAAATAGACAGGTCTCCTTTGTAGGACATTACAAGGGCAAACCCCTCATCATGACAACCAGCTGTACAGGAAGTAGTTTTTATCTGGTCCAATTTATATAAAAAAAAAAAAAAAAGAACATTTATTCTACCAAACCACTTATGAAATTGATAACAAATAATCTCTGAATTAGCTTAGATGTCAAAGTTTTCAAAAATCTTAAAAAATCTAAATATAAATTAAAACATGTTTTAGGGCCATATGGTGAAATATGTCCTTCTGTAAAATAAGTACACATGGGTACATGTATAAATGTTTTATAATACTTGTATGGTGAATAAAACATAATAATAGTCTATTAGGTACATGTATAAATGTTTTATAATACTTGTATGGTGAAATATGTCTTGTGTAAAATAAAGTACACATGTGTACATGTATAAATATTTTATAATACTTGCCACAGCTGTTGCTTTCGATTCTAAATTTCTACTGGAGAAAGAATGGCAAAATAGGCTATGTTGGTCAACACATAGATTATGGTTACCATGGGAATGGAAATTCCTATAGCACGAGGAAGATTTCTGAAACAGAATAAAATGAAACACATAAAACATGTTGATTTATAGTATAAAAATCTGTTCATTCTTTATTATTGTACAGTAAACATTTTTAAATATACCATGTCTTAATACATATATATATATATATATAAAGGACACTACCCTATTTGGCATTAAAAAAGAAACATGTCAAACTAAATTCTACTATGCAGATTAAGAGAGCAATAAAGGACTAATCATTGTGTAAAGTTTTAAATTTGTTCCTGTTTCCCATTATACTTTGCAAACATTAACAGCTATACTAGCATGTCAAATATACATAATGATCATTATATGCTTTGATGTCAAACTCATGGCATCACCAGTAATCAGTCATTAAAATTTCCAACTTCATATTGACAAAAATACTCTACATTTGAATATTCAATTCAAATTAGAACACAAATCAAAATTTCTTGTTTCGTTAAATTGGAAGGTAAATAGTAGTTAGTCACTTATAACATAAACATCTTTATTCATATTTTAATTTTTAATGAAGCAACATTTAATTATAAATAATCTGGCATTGAAAGAAGGCAGAGCTTTTTTATTTTTTACTGTTGAATGGTTTCAGGGAAGATATGTGCCTATCTTGTTCACACTGCCACATTAGGTCAGATTTGCTGAAAATGTATATATGTAACAGATATCTTGGACAGTTTATTCTCCTGGCATGCTTTAATTTGAAAGCTAGGAAATCCTTGACACATTGTAAATACAATAAAGATCAATTACTTTACACAAAGATGTACCAACAATGTGTAAATACTGTAAGTACACTCAGTGCTTTGATTTATATCAGTCAAAATAAGCGACAAAGAATGTAAAAACATTGTCATTAAAATGTAAATAGGTAATTCTAAATACACAAATATTACATGGGAAAACTGTGTAAAGTTAATCATGATATATTTTAGGTGTACTAACACTCAAACATTGTTTGGTTTACAATCCAAATACATATACCTGCCCAATTATACTTCCAGAGATTTGTGAAGTCCCTTTTTACCCAAAACACATCTTGTCCTTTAACAAAAAATTCAATCAAAATTAAATTTGTGTATGATGACCAATACAACATTCAAAGTACTGTGTATATCTAATGCAGACACTTCACACAGGGCCAAGTGGTACAGTCATTGGTTTTCAAAGTAAAGGGTTGTCAGTTCAACCTCACTCAAGACTTGGACTTTCTCTATGATTTTTATCTCCTGCTCACACTTTAGCTGTACAAAATTTGTTACTTGAGCACAGAGACTTTACACTGAGGTAAAATGTCCCAGCATACACTTAAAGACACCTTCATAGAGTTTATAAAAGTAGACCACATGAGACTAATAATGACGACAGAAAGAGATTAAATAAACTGACCAAGAAGACCAAAGTATATAGCCATCATATACATATATTACAGAGTTGTTTTGTAGACAATTTAGAGACTCAAACATTTATATATTATCTATACATTTATATCATAAGTGATATACATATTATATGTACATATAAAATTAGGAAATGAAAATTCATCCAAATTAGGTGTGATATAACTTTACAGGAAACTGCAGTTAAATAACAAAATCTAGACTAGACAACTGCCAAAGGCAGAGACATTCAGTAAATGTCACTGTGTTTAATGCACATTAACCTATTAAGTCAATTTACACTAAATAAGTACATGAGTATATGCCTTCCTTTATACCCCAGCATGTAGACTTTAAGGTAGAAAAATGAACAGACTATGAAGCAGTTAAGTGAAATGGATGCTTTTCATAAAGTTTCCAGTCATTTTAGATTCCATCACACTTAACATGACCACCTTAATTTTAAAATTTTTGAGAACCCCCACCCAGATGTACAAGTAATTCAAGTTAATAAGTATAGACTTCGGAGAGAGAGAGAGAGAGAGATAGGTCAGATCCCCTTTCTAATTACAGTAGAAAAGGTTTTAGCTTAAAGTATTATCTTAAAGTAATCTGCTGATTTTACAAGGATTTACAACAATGAGAGTGATGTTGGTGGCCAAAAATGATCACAAAGAATTCTAATTAAACTGAAATAGAGGGTTATTACAAGTCGGTAATATATAGTAGCATTGATTTTAAACATTATCCATGCATATACAGGTTTATATAACATTTCAGATAATTATAGGAAAGCTAACATTAATTTCTTAAATGTAGCTATACATGTAATTATTATAAATTGTTATAACAACAGGTGCTCTTATTACTTTTATACAGAACTTATTTAAATTTTAAATATTTAAACAAATGCCATAAGTAAAAATTTGAGCAGTTTTGTGATATATCATTCATTGTGTGACCTTGTGATATAACATTCACTGTGTGACATTGTGATATATCATTCATTGTAAGACATTGTGCTATGAAATTGATTGTGTGACTTTTGCTATAACATTCATTGTGTGGCCTTGTGATATAACTTTAATTGTGTGACTTTGTGATATAACATTCACTGTGTAACATTGTGATATATTATTGTGTGATATTGTGATATAACATTCATTGTGTGGCCTTGTGATATAACATTCATTGTGTGGCCTTGTGATATAACATTCATTGTGTGGCCTTGTGATATAACATTCATTGTGTGGCCTTGTGATATAACATTCATTGTGTGGCCTTGTGATATAACATTCATTGTGTGGCCTTGTGATATAACATTCATTGTGTGACCTTGTGATATAACATTCATTGTGTGGCCTTGTGATATAACATTCATTGTGTGAACTTGTGATATAACATTCATTGTGTGGCCTTGTGATATAAAATTCATTGTGTGGCCTTGTGATAAAACATTCATTGTGTGAACTTGTGATATAACATTCATTGTGTGGCCTTGTGATATAACATTCATTGTGTGACCTTGTGATATAACATTTGTTGTGTGGCCTTGTGATATAACATTCATTGATTGACCTTGAGATATATCATTCATTGTGTGGCCTTGTGATATAACATTCACTGTGTGACATTGTGATATATCATTCATTGTGAGACATTGTGCTATGAAATTGGTTGTGACCTTGTGATATAACTTTCATTGTGTGACCTTGTGTATACATTCATTGTGTGACCTTGTGATATATCATTCATTGTGTGGCCCTGTAATATAACATTCATTGTGTGGCCTTGTGATAAAACTTTCATTGTGTGACCTTGTGATATAACATTCATTGTGTGGTCTTGTGATAAAACATTCACTGTGTAACATTGTGATATATCATTCATTGTGTGACCTTGTGTATAACATTCATTGTGTGACCTTGTGATATATCATTCATTGTGTGGCCCTGTAATATAACATTCATTGTGTGGCCTTGTGATAAAACATTCATTGTGTGACCTTGTGTATAACATTCATTTGTGGCCTTGTGATATAAAATTCATTGTGTGGCCTTGTGATAAAACATTCATTGTGTGAACTTGTGATATAACATTTGTTGTGTGGCCTTGTGATATAACATTCATTGTGTGACCTTGTGATATAACATTTGTTGTGTGGCCTTGTGATATAACATTCATTGATTGACCTTGAGATATATCATTCATTGTGTGGCCTTGTGATATAACATTCACTGTGTGACATTGTGATATATCATTCATTGTGAGACATTGTGCTATGAAATTGGTTGTGACCTTGTGATATAACTTTCATTGTGTGACCTTGTGTATAACATTCATTGTGTGACCTTGTGATATATCATTCATTGTGTGGCCCTGTAATATAACATTCATTGTGTGGCCTTGTGATAAAACATTCATTGTGTGACCTTGTGTATAACATTCATTTGTGGCCTTGTGATATAACATTCACTGTGTAACATTGTGATATATCATTCATTGTGAGATATTGTGCTATAAAATTGATTGTGTGACCTTGTTATATATCATTCATTGTGTGGCCTTGTAATATAACATTCATTGTGTGACCTTGTGATATAACATTCATTGTGTGACCTTGTATATAACATTCATTGTGTGGCCTTGTGATATAACATTCATTGTGTGGCCTTGTGATATAACATTCATTGTGTAACCTTGTAATATAACTTTCATTGTGTGACCTTGTGATATAATAAATTACATGTTTTAGCCATGTGTTCATATTTCTAAATAAATTACAAGACTTTGGTATGTTTATCACTCCTTTAGTAAAATGTTTCCTATTTTTAACAAAATTTGACTATTTTATGCAAATATAATTCTATATCAATTGTTAACAGTTTTACAAAACTTGATGACAAAGTGTCAAAATGACACAAAAGAACTATTTAAAATATTGATAACTAATAAAATCATTTGTCAAATTTTCTGGATTTCAGTTAAAGAGAATCTTTTGCAACTAAAACAGATTGATCCTATTAGTTAATTGAGTACGATAGTGGGTGATCATTTATAAGTATTACAGTCACAGGATGTCTGTTTATAACTAAATCCAGTGTACACACAACGCCTGGAGTTTATATTCAGCAGATACAGTATGTTGTTACTTTTCCTGGTCTTGTTTGCTTGTTTCATGTTTGGTGTTGCATCAGTTATTTCAAACTGAAACTTTTTCTGTTTAAATTGCGATCCTTTATTTTAAACATGACCAAAAAGATCCACTGGTTCACTGATGCTGGTATGAACATTATATTTTTCTTTAAGACCAACATGAGTTGTTTAAGTTCTTTGTAAGTTAAGAATTGATGTGTGTGTATTTATTTAACTCTGTGCTATCACATAAAGTCTGTGTGATAACAATGATGGTAAAATTTGCTAAACCATTTATTTGCTATTGACTAATCCTGACATCCAGAAGATTTAGATGACATTAATCAGGTTCTAATTAGTCTGCTTATTAAACATGTTTATGCTCCATTTAATACCAATGAAGACACTGTGTGACTCTAATACAAACACAGTAAGTTTCTGCACTGTAATATGGAGTACCAATATGGCTTACTAATAACACAGACAACTTTAATATTACAATGACAGACAGTTTATGGATTAAGTGATGATCAGGTCATAATAATTTTCTAGTTATATATTAATGATTAATTTATCTGTCAAAATGATTCAGTTATGATAAGTAACCAATAAATAAATTCAATTATTTTTCTGTGATTGACTGACAGACTAGATAGCCCAACAGCTAGGAATAATGTCTATTTGAGAGCAAAGTCATCAATATTCACTCTTGTTAGAAAATAAAATTAACTACATCAAGAAACATCAGATGCTGGGATGGAAGAAAGTGGTTCTTAATTATATATCATAAAGTGCCAGGAAATTTGTTAATCCAAGTAAATAAAAAAAAAAAGAATAGATCACAAGGGGAGATAATTCATTATTATGGGACAGATATATCGTTACGACTATTAAGTAATTAACCATAAAGAATCAGCTAATGTGGTGAGATATAAAGTTGGAAAAATACTTAAACTACAATTAAAGAAATCAATTTGCCAACTAAACCAGAAAATTTAAAGGGCAACTAATTATCCTATTAATAGACTATTAATTAAAATTAACAGCTTATATTAAATGAATTAAATCATTTACAATAACTAGATCATATTTTTTCTCTATTTTGTTAGTGGTCTTAATTAATATGATAAACTTAATTTTAATTTATATTAAGATTTAATTAAGATCAAAGTAAAGAAATTTTTGCTTTATGTATGCAATGGTGGCTATAAGCAAATGTGTATATGCTGTAGAAACATTTTTGATGCAAGTAAGTGAAGAGTGTTTTAATGCCTCTGAATGATGTCAGTCAGGATTACAAGACTATCTTGTCTAAATGCTGAACATCGAGGAAAAATATCATTAATTCCAAAGCAAAAATTCTGGACAAAAGCCACAGGAAAAAAACTACTAATTACTGGTAAATATAATGTCAAACAGGGTTAGGGATTAAAAATAAAACAAACTTTGGAGAACATCAGAAATAAGTGATCATTCTACATGTATAATAAATAATTTATTTTTATATACCTTCAGTAAGTACATGTACTCTATGTAAGATTGATATGTTTTGGACTTTTTTACTAATTTTTCACGTGCTATAAATCAACTACGCAGAATGATATGTTTTTAAACATATCTATTAGCTTTAAAAAGCTTAGTAGAAAATATACAAAGTAGGATAAAAAGATGAAGACAGATAAAAGACTAAATTACAAATTGTTAGGCAGTTAGAGAGATAAAAATCACATGTCAAACCATCCAAATACAGGAATTTAGGGAAACAAAAAGAAAAGAATTTGTGAAAACAAAAAGATGTGAATAGATGAGAAAACAAGTAAACAAAACTTGAATACCAAGATTTACATCTTCATTTTTCTACCCCAATAATATCAGTAGAACATCCCATTACATTAGCTTAAAGGCCACTCTACCGACATCTAGGGTAGGAGAGGATCACAAGCCTTTATCAACTTGTGAGTTTGTCTTAAGAAATTCTATCTGTGTATATGATCAATTTTGAGGAGATTTAAAATTTTGACAGGATATACAATGGTGTATCAAGTGTTGTTAACAAAAGTTAGTAAGATAATTTGATCAAATGTTTACATAGTCATCCGATTTCCTCTCAAACAGGTGCTTGTTAACAGTTCTAATCTTTAACCTTGATATCCCGACAACCAGATGCCACAGTGTAACAATGTTCAGCCTTTACCCAGCTCTAGGACAATTTGTAATGTTTTGATTGTTTTTGTTGACAACTTTATCCAAGTATTTTTTTAAATACTATTGAAAATGTTGACACATCTACTAAGGTTAAATGAATATGTTTTAATACTACAACGTTCAGAACAAATACCAGCAAAGACAGTCTGAAATATTTTTGTTTTAATCACAAAGTTATGGTGGATTTTTTATTTTATTTTTTGTACATGTATTTCAGAAAAAAGATAAAACTTATGTCTCTATTTATCAGCTTTTCAATAAAAGGAAACAAGTTAATGAACAAATATAGAAGTATATACAAAGTATAGAAATTAACCTTGTACAGCAATAGGTCAAAGGTCAACAGGTCAGAGCTGGTCCAATGCTTCATAAATGGCATAAAAATCTTACTTAAAAAAGCTTCAATCTGACTGTGAAGATATATTTTATGTTTTATTGACATATGTATCACTTGGTTCTTTACAGCATTGTAATCTGTTTATTACTGATGACCTCAAGTAATTGTTACTTTCCTACTTTCTGTATGAAATGAGAAATAACTTCTAACTTTAAAGAATAAAAAAATATTGCTGTAATTATTTTTATTATTATTATCTATAAATGACTACATATGTTTCGTCATTTTAACATTTATTTTATTTATATGATATGTATCTAGTACATTACAATATGTTACAGCTGTGAGACCTATAACAACAACAGCTGTCCAGTCCTCAGATTATAACATCAATACTAGCAATTTGTCCTTACTTGTATTTTCAGTGACAAAAAAATGCGTAGCTGTATTTATAGTCAGCACCCTGTGATAGAAAAATTTATAATAAAAAATATCCTGGAGCACCAGGGTGAATGGGTGGGTGTGGACGTGTTGAGGCCACTATCTTTTGAAGAACTGAGATCTCCAGTCCTAACCTTAAAGTTTTCTGTTCTTTGGTGAAAGTCGGAATAGAGTGATACTAAAGAAAACTCCTTGATTTCATACACATCCATGTATCTTGATAGCTGTTAGGATTCCCTCCATCAAACTGTTTATACCTTTGTTATTGGGAATCAATATGACACCAAAACCTGACCTAATATGTTCTGAATGGCTACCGAATGACAAATAGCATGATACTGTAGAGGAATTTAATAATCACTTCAAAACTTTTGTTTTAACGTGTGTGTGTGTGTGTGTGTGTGTGTGTGTGTGTGTGTGTGTGTGCGTGTCAAAAACCATCATAAGACATTAAACTCTAAGTCAGGTTGATAATAAAATATCAACTTCAATTAAAATTTTGAATGTGTATTATTTGATAATTTAGAAAATACAAAGTTTGAAAGTTACTGTTACACTGCATGGTGTAAGTACCGTACATCATATTTTGGTGTAAGTACACCTTATTTTAAATCATTATTAGTATTTTATTTTACTAATTCTGACCTTTTATATTGACCTTTAACTTTGACCTTTAATTTTGACCTTTAACTTTGACCTTTATCTTACCTGTATGGATCTTTTAATTCTTCTGTTACAAAATTCAGATAATTCCTAAACAAC
Source organism: Tegillarca granosa (assembly GCA_029721355.1). Classification (NCBI taxonomy): domain Eukaryota; kingdom Metazoa; phylum Mollusca; class Bivalvia; order Arcoida; family Arcidae; genus Tegillarca; species Tegillarca granosa. The sequence continues at coordinate 124,825 of CM056603.1, forward strand.
AGAAAACACAAAAAAATTAAATTAAACAGTAATCAAACCAAACACCAGTTTTGAAATTTAAATTTAAATATGTAACTTGATTTGTTAACATACACATAGAACAACTGCTTTATCATTTATTTAAGTATATCAGCAGTAGAAATAGATAAGCCTAACTTTTGCATCATTAAATACAAAAAACAATAACTTAACTTCACTTTTGTATTGTCTAAGACATATAATGATAGCTTAACCTCACATTTGTATTGTCTAAGACATATAATGATAGCTTAACCTCACATTTGTATTGTCTAAGACATATTATGATAGCTTAACCTCACATTTGTATTGTCAAAGACATATTATGATAGCTTACCGTCAAAGACATATTATGATAGCTTAACCTCACTTTTGTATTGTCAAAGACATATCATGATAGCTTAACCTCACTTTTGTATTGTCAAAGACATATAATGAGAGCTTTACCTCACTTTTGTATTGTCAAAGACATATAGTGATAGCTAAACCTCGCTTTTGCATCATCAAATACATATGATAACAACTTAAAAACTTGCTTCTGCATTGTCAATCACATATTATGATAGCTTAGCCTTGTTTTTGCATAGTCAAATACATTTAACATTTTTGGAGTTTAGATATACAGACTCTATTTTTTAAAATAAGATTATATTTACTTGTTCAATTTATATCTTATAAATCAAGATAAAATATTTTCAATCAAAGTCACAAAAAAGTTTTCATATTCCCTGAACTAGCAGGAAGTAACATGGCTTTGTGACATATTTGTAATTGGTATATATAAATCAGAACTTGGTGTGATAAGCTGCTTCAAGAGTGACAGAATTTAATAACCAACACCAAAATAAAAACATGACATTTAACTGAGGCAATCAATAAAAGGAATTTTTCACATGTTACAAATGACAATATATATAGTGCTGAACAAATATCTAAAAATGATTGCTGATAAAATACATGATAAATATGACTTATCATGTGTCTTAAGTTGATAGACCAGAATCTGTCTTGTAGCTTTTTGATTGGTTTTGTTAGATTATTATATTTATCTGCTGATGATGTTCAATAACCCCAGAACCAACTTTAATACGGGGCATAACAGGGACATTTGTTAAACTATAAATAAAAGTTCTTCAACCAGAGTTTGCATGAAGATATATATATATATATAACACATTACTTGAAAGTAAAATTGTAGCCGAAACAATTGTGAATAATTCAACATATACAAAATTTACTCCAAATATGAAATTTATAAAACTGGAATATTTGAAATCTGAACATAGAAAAATCACCTGTAAATTAAGAAACATCTAAGTCATCTGATCCCAGATGACTCAATAAATCTTTATTTCAGCGTATCAGTGTGTTATATTTAGAAAGTGTGCAGATGTATAATTTTATGACCAAGGTAATATGGTTGACAACAGATGATGATACATAACCTATAATCATTACATAAATAATTTGATATTATTTCATTAAAAAATACATTATATGAATACATGTATGTTATATAATTATCAACTGTGGTCATAAAAATATAACATAAAATACTTATGAGACCTTTCATTTTGAAAAAAGTTAAAAAACATACCAAAAAAACCTGGTATTTAAATTTTAATAAAAGTCTTGTCATTTTATTATATTAAAGTTTATATTGTCACAGATGTTGATATAAGTTTATATATATGTTTTTAATTATGTATTTATTTATGTTTTATTCATGTATTTATTATTTTTAATATATTTATTATTTATTTATTTACTTTTTATTTTAGCCTGTTATATTTATCTAACTGCTTATAAACTATTATTTCACATTAGCTACAAAATATACAAACCAATTTTAAATTTCTACATATTAAACTATTTGTAGAAATGATTTTATTTACTAGATCTGTCATACTAATATTTTTTATCAACAGTGGTGCATATTCCTTTCCCATACACCATTTGATAAAAAGTGGAATAAATACCAACAATATGCATAACAATATTATATATATAAACAAGAGGCCAAATTGGGCCTGTTTTGCTCAACTGGCAGACAAAGTTGCATCTCATTTTATAGCAACAATGGCCATAAGAAGCTGATTTTCATAAACTTAAAACTACTTCATCTAGAGACCTTCCATACCAAATGATTCTACTTCGCCCAGTTGTTTCAGAGTAGAAGATTTTCAAAGAATTAGCTACTGATAGCAGCTTATTTGCATATTCCACTAATTATAGGCTTATTAAAAATGTTACATATTACATATGTTAAATGGCTATACATCTGCTTTATAGAAATCGATATAAAACTAAATTGGTTGAAAAATAAGCATGTATTGGCCATTTATCACTTTTTGCTATTTATAGTAATAGTGGCCATATAGGATGCCAAAGGAAGTTGATTTGTGCAAACTTTAATCTGCACCACCTAGGGACCTTCCACACCAAATTTGGTTCAAATAAGTCCAGTAGTTTCAGAGGTAAAGATTAAAGTTTATGCATGCACACACACACACACACACACACACACACACACACACACACACTGCTTCACCATGCCATAAGCTCAGCTGGCTATAGCCAGTTGAGCTAAAAAGGAATAAAAATAAATAATTTACCATCCAGCATAGGAAAAGAGGCCAGAATAAAAAGCAAGTGCAAATCTGCCTGGTTCTTTTGTTGAATTTTCAAATGGTTCTTCAAATGAAGGTACTGTCACCTGTGAATTAATGGGTTAGTTTTAATAATTAGCATTATATAAATATAAAATATTAGTTTTATACATATGTATACATATTAATTTGTCCTGCAATCTTTCCTATTTCTCCTTGCTCAAGAAGAGTGGTATTAATATGTCTTTGTCCTCACTCAAAGGTGTGGCATTCATAATTGACTATAAAAGCTTTTACAAAACAGCTCACTTGTTAAATAAACACATACACTTTAAAACCCTCTTAAGTTCAGTTACATTAAACAAATTTAAATTGACAAATGTCTTGCCATCCTTGCTCTTAGCGGACTTCAGATATAATTAATGAGTGGAAATTCTGCACTGTTTTGCTGTCTTCTAACTACTAATATAACGGAAAGTAAAAAAAAAAATTATATAGTCTAAATATATTGTACTAGTATTCTGTTGGATGAAATCAGAGGACTTATAAAGGATTTCTCAAGAATATTGTAAAATTTTCAAATGTGCAATGAAGCTGAAGTGAGAATTGATCCAATTTTATGACCAATCAGATTGTAAGAACCAATTTCTAGTGTTCAAAGGACAAAACAAAAATTTTAAAATCTTAAACATTGTGGGCACCTGTCTAATGATACAGAAACAAATATATATAATGATCAACTGTTAGGAACAGTATTATTTGGATTATTTGATTAATTTTAAATAAAGTATCCAGTAACCACCTAAAGAAAAAACTTTTTTCTATTAAAGTGTTAACATGAAGCAAGCTGTACCAGTCAGGCTGTAAAACAATGTGGTATTATTTTGTTGTTGTTAACTTGGTGGCATTAATTATTGAGAATCTACTGGTAGTCCGTTTTAATTATATGTATACCTTTATATAACAATTAACATTATATCTTATACAACATATTAGGTAAATTTATATATTATTTGCATATCTAATTAACACACATTAAGTAAAACCTTGTTAAAACACAAATCAAATTTTCTGCCAACTACTTCCTTCTTAATTTTAAAGTTTCAAAATAACATTTATTTAAGAATTTTCTTTAAAGTCTCTTTAACTATATCACCAAATCCTCAATTTATTGCCCTGGCCACAGTTTCACAATCATTCCTTAACTAAGATGTTCCTTAACTTAAATCTGGCAAATCTGAAACCTTAATAATTTTGTTAATTGTTTAGATATTTAGGAATCTGAGATGCCATTTTGAAGATCACGTCAGACTTGTCAGTTGTCGCACCTGTATTTAGTTTTATGAAAAATGTTTATTTTTAATTCTAAAGAGAATGTCAAAATTTGCCAAATTAAAGATAGGGAAAATCTTAGTTAAGAAATGATTGTGAAACCGGGCCAGGAACCTCAATCCTGCTAAAATAACATACTAGTGTTTAATAAACGTTTTACTTATATGTGTAAACTGTCTCCATGTTGTTATGCTGGGTCTAAAATTAATTTTTTGTTAACAAATACATGTATTGTTTACCATCCAGAGAAGGAAAACAATCCCGAGTAAACAGATAAAGCTATTCTCCCTAAAGATGTTGATGTATTCTCAAAATAATCATCGTAAGGTTCCGAGTCCCCTAATTACAAAATAAATATACAAAATACAAAAGTACAAAGTCTACGTTACATATTGAAAACTTTTTTACTTCAATATTATTCCAAGCATGTGTGTGTGTGTGTGTGTGTTTGTTACATTATTAATGGGATAAAATGTCATGTCTTCACCAGATTAAGTAACATACAAAATAAAGTCATGTGTTGGAATCTTGGAATCTCTTAGTAAGAAGTCTCATGTTGCTTTGAATACTTTGTTCAGCCTAAGCTCTAAGCCTTCTGTTGAATTTCTTTGCTTAACCTGGCCTAGAGATTATGAAAATTTCCCATGTGTAAAATACAGATAATTCCTGATTATCTTGGCACACCAGGATATTTTCTTACATATGCCAAGACTAATGTTTTGTAAATCTTAGTACTAAAACTACCATAAATTTCTTGCTTTAACACCTGAGTACCAGGCTCTGTGACTAAAGCAAAAATCTTGGGTCTAAGACATATGGCCAGGAATTAACACATCCATGAACACGGGCCCCAAGATGAGAGTTTCCAAAATTATATATAATATAAAAGTCTCTTATCAAATATACAATAGCATAATAATTCAAAGTACAAATGTTCTATTTACTAGTTAAGGAAGGTTTATAGTAAGAAATATATAAAATATAGCATTCTTACCCATTACAAGGAAAACTAAGCCTGTGATGATAATGATGATCAATGCAAGCACCTTTGTGACTGTGAATATGTCTTGAACTCTAGCAGCCCATTTCACATTGGAACAGTTTATATATGTCAATATTGCTACAAAATAAAAAATGAATAAGACTAAAAAAGTCAGGAACTTTATTCTGATTATTTTTAAGGTTTCTGAAAATCAAAATTTTGATTCTGAGAACAAATGGACAAAAATTTTTCAGATCTAAATACAGTCAAACCTGGTTAATCGCATAGCCCCCGTGATTCAAAACTATATATACGATTAACCGATATATGTGATTAAGAGGGTTTTACTATTTTACACATATCGACAAAGTTCCTGCATAGATTGTGCTGATTAAATGATCATACATGCAAGAAAAGTACATGTATTTGAAAACTCTCAAACACACCCAACTTGAGTTAAAGTCTCACATTTTTAATACAAATTTTTCAGCTCTAAAATATAATTCTTGTACATGTATCAGTATTTGGCAAAATCATCTAAAACTATTGTTTTCTAAAATCATCTTTCTATAATCTATTTGTAATCAGATAAAGTCAGGGGTTTTTTTTTAAATATTCACCATGCATTTCACTATGTAAAGTAATGAGGTTAGACGCCCACTAGCACTTGCAATTAAGCAAAATTGTAGTCATGGAGAAAAATTATTTACCATTAACATTATCTATTATTTACCATTAACACTATCTATGCCATTATTCACTGTCAGACTCACTATCACATTTCTGGCTAAGGACTGATAAGTTAACATAGCTTTGGGGTTTTTCCATTTTTTTTCCACTTAAATATGTGTGTGTTATTTATTGTTAAACTTACAATAAGACAATCTTTTAATCATTGTCATCAGAGGTTTTTTAGTTCTGTGAAAGCTTCATTAACAAGATATAATGCTGAACATATTATATACAGTGTGTTGCGACTTAAAATCTCTTTAATATGGTGGCTTATTTCTGACATCGACATAATTTTAGTCGACATAAAATATCTCAACATGTCGACAAGTCAAGATTTTATCATTGAAAGTTGTGATACCAAAATAAAAAGTTGAGATGTATAACATGACATACTGCGATACTTAAGTTGCCCAGTCATGATAATTATTGTGATATCGCGACTTATTTTTTGTAACTTATCGGAACACAAGTATCGCGGCATGTCCTATTATATAACTCAACTTTTATTTTGGTATCACAACTTTTCATGATAATATCTTGACTTGTCAAGATATTAAGTCAACATGTTGAGATGATTTTATGTCGACTAAAATTATGTCGATGTCAGAAATAAACCACCATACTTTAACATAATTTTTTTCTAATATTCTTTTTTTATTTTGAATAATACTGTTGTCAAAGTTTAAAAATTATGATGTTGTTATTATATAGCACTATACTATACTTTAAGGACATGTACAAAAACATTAAACAAGACTCTGACTTGGAACCTTATTTACTTCATCATAATTTTTCATACAGGAAATTATTTACAAAATTTAGAATAAGTGACCATTGTTTGGAAAATGAGAGAGGCCGGTATAAAAATCTGAAGAGAGAGAATAGACTTTGTAAAGTTTATAGTTCTACTGAGGATGAGAGCCATTTCTTTTTAAATAGCTCTATTAGAATTTCACTATTTAATACCTTCGTAAAAGATTATTCTGATTTTAATATCAAAAGTAGTGAACAAAAACTTTATTACTTACTTAATCTTAACATGGAACATTTGTCCATTATTGGGAGTTTTATGAAAGAGTCGCTTAGACTAAGAGATAGCTCCATTTTGGCCAATTGATCTTGACACTGTATTCTAGCCATATTGTCTGTATCATTGTATTGTATTTTTTCTTGTGTTTCATTGTATTGTACTTTTTTTCTTTTGTTTGTTGTTGTATTATTGTATGGTTCAATCCTTATTTGGATATGGATACCAATAAAGTTCAAGTAAAAAGAGAATCAAGAATACAAGTTAAGTTTAATATGAACTTTGTATATATATACACCTTGCAAAGTCCCAAAAGGGACGAAAATGTCTGCTACAACTTCATCTTAGGAATTTTTTTGTTTTTTATGTTATTTGAACTTTTACACACACAGCACACACACACGCACACGCACACACACACACACACACATATATAGATGTGTTTCTGTAACAAATTTTTAAAAAATAATTCGATCTGATTTTTACCGAGGCAGTTGCCTTGGTTGCCCCATGATCAGTTATGTCCCTGAATTTTTCTTAAGATTCCTAAAGAAATATGACATTACCCAAGTTTAAAGAATGAATCTTTAATACTTTGCACTCTGTGGAGATTGGTGAATAACATCAGATATCAACTTCTTTTTGTTACTAACAAGCCATGTTGGCCCATTCAAATTTGATGTTTTTTGTTTCCCCCCCCCCCCTTCATAATTTCATATCTTAGTCATATATCATAGTATTCATACATATCATTATGTTCTTACGATGTCATGAATGTATTTACTTTAATTAATTAGGAGACGGATTTATATAATGGTTTGTTAACCATTGTTTCCAAATCTTTTTCATCTCTTATGATAATGTCATTTGTTATGTGTATTTGTTGTATACATGTTAAACTTTGATGAAATAAATACTGTTTACACTAAATTTGATGGTTTTTTTTAAAATTTTTTCATTCTCCATGAAGGGCGGTCATAGATACATGTACAGGCATTTACCACAATTAAATATCTTTGAGATGTCTGTGAAACAGTCAAATATTTTATTTTAAAAAGAATTTCAAAATTTAACTTTTTTTCATAAAATAGCAAATTAGTGAAATTTTAATAACATATGAAATATAACAAAGAGTCGAGATTTCACTTTTTTAGCACAACAATTATGATAATTCATAATAAATATACACATATATGTATTTTCTAAATAACTAAACAGTTCTTAGAAAATTATGTTCTCGGTGTTTTATCTTAAATTTTCCTATTTATATCCGGTGAAATTCTGAAAACTATAGGAAGTTGTTAAGTAAACAGACCCACGTGTTTGACGCATGTTGTATGATGCAATAGTAACAAGCGTCTTAGTGACCTGTTGACTTTATGTAAAATCCGCTTCAATACAAACACACGTGTGACTATTTACAACAATAACACTATAACCGGATGACGAAATGATAAAATTTAGAGTAATAAAAAAAACTACTTACTGATACAAAGAGCGGCAAAAACATGTACGGCTTCTTGTGGCATTTCATCGCATGGAAAGATTGGCTCCAAAATGTAATTGGCGAAAGTTAAAGCGGTGATGGCGTTACCTGCCGGGATAATTACAATCAAAGCAACCCACAAATACAGAAAGGAAGGAAGACTTCCAAAAGCTTCTCCGATATAAGCATAATCTGCTCCCGATTTTAATATCATTGTTCCGAGTTCGGCGTAACATAATGCTCCTACTAATGACACAAGTCCACACATCACCCAGATAATTAGCGATAGTCCCACGGATCCAGCTTCCTGTAACACGCCTTTAGGTGAAACAAAGATACCACTCCCTACTATCACACCAACAATTATAGCCACGCCGTTATGAAGTCCAAGTTCTTTTTTCAATTTTACTTTCCCGGAATCACCAGAGTCTGAAGAGGAATCAGAATGATTTGATTCTTTCATGATGAAAAATTTAAAACGAATAAGAATAAACTTTTGTTTACGCTCGAACAAACTTTTCAAACTAGTCACCACGTGTATCGAGAAAAAAGTGGACGTTGTGAATGGTATTGTTTTTAGTATCGTCAATTTCTTTCTGATTTGATACAGACAGAAATAAAACTTCAAAATATTTTCGTTTGATTTTGACCCCTTCAACGTTATTACAACAATTGTCAGGAAATAAAAATTTTACACTACTACCTCCACGCGGGATTTTGTTGAGTGACATGTCTTATTATCCAATCAAATGACTCCGTCTTATTACTAGGCGGACCCTTATATAGCGTTCAAGCATGCTCGGAGTGTAACGTTACAAACACGTGTTAAATATTAAACTGGACACACACAGTCCCCTACAGATTTATTAATTTAATCCTTTTCATGTAATTCTAACGGCCAAGATGATAAGGCGTATTGGGTGTTTCTGATTTCCTGTGGTATTTCTTTCAGCCATGCAATATTTTAGCTCGACCAATTCATGAATTATGGCACGCCGTTTTAACATACAGTATATTCAATTATTTATACCCGTCTTCAAATAATTGTACCTAGGTTCAATTAATTACACCTAGGTCCATTTTTTTAAGATAGGTGCAATTGAATTATACCTAGGTTCAATTGAATTATACCTAGGTTCAAATATTTATACCTAGGAACAAATAATTGTTCCTAGAAATAATTCATTTGTACCTAGGTATAAATAATTTTAACCTATCTTCAATAGAATGAGACCTAGGTATAATTGTTACGTCTCTTTAATTGATTTGAAGATTATGGAATTATACATATCTTTAAATGAATTGATCATTAATGCTTTGAAATTTCAACGTAGTAAAATTCAATTTACACCTATCTTCAAATCAATTAAAGAGATGTATCAATTATACCTAGGTACAAATTAATGATATAAAAATTCGATATAATCTTAAAAACAAACAAATGGAGTGGAGTACAGTAAAATTACGCCAGTACACCAAGATCCTTTTACTTGTATATCGAAACGATCACTGTACGTCTTCTGTAATTTTAGCCATATGTTGTGGCGATAAATGCTGCAGAACAATTAAGTAATGTCATTTATTTATAAATGAAGACACAATCTGTACTACAAAACTTTGTGAATAAAACATTCAGAAAAATTAACAATGAACATTAATATTTTCATGAATGAAAACAAGCACCGCCTATCAATTAGCCCACGTGGGCAATTCGCAGGTAAAATAGTACACGCCCATTTTTAGTATTTCATCATCTAGATATCACGTTCATATCATGTATTAATCAGGTTAAAAGGACCTAGAAAAGCTACTATTTCAATGAAAGTTTATGATGTCTAGTGTTATTAACTTATCGTGGTCTATTTAGATATTGTTAGATCTTTGTCCTGTGCATAAGCTGCAAAGATAATCTCTTTAACACACTGCCAGAGACAAGTACCAAACACCGGTGTGTTTAAATTCCAATCATTCAATAATTGTTATAAAAAAAACTGGATAACAATACTACTTCTACTACTACTAATAATAATAATACTAATAATAATACCGTAGTAATAATAAAGTTTCCCGGCTTTCCATGTAACAAATAACATGTAGGTAATAAAGGAGAATACGGATGTGTGCTTATTGAAGACTTGACAGGGACTGAATGAAAAATGTTTCAAGGACCGGACGTGAGAGTATAGACTGTGACAGCATCTCTAAAATATATCAAAAGCGAAGAAATGATATATTAAAGTTAGTTTAGTTTATATCAGATACGGTTACTAATTTTTCTGCTGGCGACATTCCTAAAAATGGGAAGCTTTCGATAGCCGCAGCGTAACGCCCGGATCACATGTTCTCGCACCGAGTTGTAATAATTTTCAGGTTTTTTTTTGTTCAGTCTTGTGTCGCTATAGTTCTTTAGTTCGTGGGTACTATAGTATTCTTGTGTCGCTATAGTCCTGTAGCTCGTGGGTACTATAGTATTCTTTTGTCGCTATAGTCCTGTAGTTCGTGGGTACTATAGTATTCTTTTGTCGCTATAGTCCTGTAGTTCGTGGGTACTATAGTATTCTTGTGTCGCTATAGTCCTGTAGTGCGTGGGTACTATAGTATTCTTTTGTCGCTATAGTCCTGTAGTTCGTGGGTACTATAGTATTCTTGTGTCGCTATAGTCCTGTAGTTCGTGGGTACTATAGTATTCTTGTGTCGCTATAGTCCTGTAGTTCGTGGGTACTATAGTATTCTTGTGTCGCTATAGTCCTGTAGTTCGTGGGTACTATAGTATTCTTTTGTCGCTATAGTCCTGTAGTTCGTGGGTACTATAGTATTCTTGTGTCGCTATAGTCCTGTAGTTCGTGGGTACTATAGTATTCTTGTGTCGCTATAGTTCTTTAGTTCGTGGGTAATATAGTATTCTTGTGTCGCTATAGTTCTTTAGTTCGTGGGTACTATAGTATTCTTTTGTTGCTATAGTCCTGTAGTTCGTGGGTACTATAGTATTCTTTTGTCGCTATAGTCCTGTAGTTCGTGGGTACTATAGTATTCTTGTGTCGCTATAGTCCTATAGTTCGTGGGTACTATAGTATTCTTTTGTCGCTATAGTCCTTTAGTTCGTGGGTACTATAGTATTCTTTTGTCGCTATAGTCCTGCAGTTCGTGGGTACTATAGTATTCTTTTGTCGCTAAATAATTCTTTAGTTCGTGGGTACTATAGTATTCTTGTGTCGCTATAGTTCTTTAGTTCGTGGGTACTATAGTATTCTTGTGTCGCTATAGTCCTGTAGTTCGTGGGTACTATAGTATTCTTTTGTCGCTATATAGTTCTTTAGTTCGTGGGTACTATAGTATTCTTGTGTCGCTATAGTTCTTTAGTTCGTGGGTACTATAGTATTCTTGTGTCGCTATAGTTCTTTAGTTCGTGGGTACTATAGTATTCTTTTGTTGCTATAGTCCTGTAGTTCGTGGGTACTATAGTATTCTTTTGTCGCTATAGTCCTGTAGTTCGTGGGTACTATAGTATTCTTGTGTCGCTATAGTCCTATAGTTCGTGGGTACTATAGTATTCTTTTGTCGCTATAGTCCTTTAGTTCGTGGGTACTATAGTATTCTTTTGTCGCTATAGTCCTGCAGTTCGTGGGTACTATAGTATTCTTTTGTCGCTAAATAATTCTTTAGTTCGTGGGTACTATAGTATTCTTGTGTCGCTATAGTTCTTTAGTTCGTGGGTACTATAGTATTCTTGTGTCGCTATAGTCCTGTAGTTCGTGGGTACTATAGTATTCTTTTGTCGCTATATAGTTCTTTAGTTCGTGGGTACTATAGTATTCTTGTGTCGCTATAGTCCTGTAGTTCGTGGGTACTATAGTATTATTTCGTCGTTATAGTCCTGTAGTTCGTGGGTACTATAGTATTCTTTTGTCGCTATAGTCCTTTAGTTCGTGGGTACTATAGTATTCTTTTGTCGCTATAGTCCTGTAGTTCGTGGGTACTATAGTATTCTTTTGTCGCTATAGTCCTGTAGTTCGTGGGTACTATAGTATTCTTGTGTCGCTATAGTCCTGTAGTTCGTGGGTACTCTAGTATTCTTTTGTCGCTATAGTCCTGTAGTTCGTGGGTACTATAGTATTCTTGTGTCGCTATAGTCCTGTAGTTCGTGGGTACTATAGTATTCTTGTGTCGCTATATAGTTCTTTAGTTCGTGGGTACTATAGTATTCTTGTGTCGCTATATAGTCCTGTAGTTCGTGGGTACTATAGTATTCTTTTGTCGCTATAGTCCTGTAGTTCGTGGGTACTATAGTATTCTTGTATCGCTATAGTTCTTTAGTTCGTGGGTACTATAGTATTTTGTGTCGCTATAGTCCTGTAGTTCGTGGGTACTATAGTCTTCTTTTGTCGCTATACAGTTCTTTAGTTCGTGGGTTCTATAGTATTCTTGTGTCGCTATAGTCCTGTAAATCGTCAATTAGTTCGTTGGTACTATAGTATTCTTGTGTCGCTATAGTCCTGTAGTTCGTGGGTACTATAGTATTCTTGTGTTTTTCACGTGAATAGTCAATGATTGTCAAAAGTATAGATAAGATTCTGATGAAATCTGTTAAATATAAATTTAAATCACATTTTGGAAGTTCTGTTAGCATTCTAGATAAAAACGTCATACAGAGAGCACACATATTCTCCGATTAGGTAGATAATTATATATAATATTATTTTTATTTGTTACCTTTGTTTGTTACTTGTTCATGGTTCCAGTGCATTTAAACTTCTTGAAAACGTTTTGGATACTTTGTAACATATTATCATAATTATACATGTATTATAAGGCTGTATATTTGCCACCTTGGATATTTATGTGGCTATAGACTGTATAGGTTTGGAGCCAATAATGATTATTCAATTGAATTGAATTGTATTGAATATTGTTGAATACTACCTAACTTCACTTTATGACATTTTCTACGCACACTAAATGGATATATTTTTCAAGATACACAAAATCAACGTACATGACTTTACATTTCAATTTTGTTTATAAAGTTGTAATGACAAACAATGTCGATATTCCAGAAGAACAAAAACTGCTTTAAAACCTATTTTGTATCGGAATCAAACAGTTAAGGTTTACCTGATTTGGCTGCCTTTTCATTGGTTGTTATTTTGCTATTGATATCGTCAATAAAAACTTTCTGGGATCACGATTTTAGGCTTCACATTGTTAACCAATACACTGTATCTAATATTTGTATATAATTATGAACAACCACTTGTTCAGTGGTCTCATTGAATAAGGTGAATTGTAATAAATTCGTGAAGTAGGCTTTACGTTGTTTACATATAGAGAATATCGATGTATTGAAGTTGGCTTCACGTTGTTTACATATCGACTGTATCGATGTATTGAAGTAGGCTTTACGTTGTTACATATAGAGCGTATCGATGTATTGAAGTAGGCTTACGTTGTTTACATACGGAGCGTATCGATGTATTGAAGTAGGCTTACGTTGTTTATATATAGAGGGTATCGATGTATTGAAGTAGGCTTTACGTTGTTTACATATAGAGCGTACCGATGTATTGAAGTAGGCTTTACGTTGTTTATATATAGAGAATATCGATGTATTGAAGTTGGCTTCACGTTGTTTACATATCGACTGTATCGATGTATTGAAGTAGGCTTTACGTTGTTTACATATAGAGCGTATCGATGTATTGAAGTAGGCTGACGTTGTTTACATACGGAGCGTATCGATGTATTGAAGTAGGCTTACGTTGTTTATATATAGAGGGTATCGATGTATTGAAGTAGGCTTACGTTGTTTACATACGGAGCGTATCGATGTATTGAAGTAGGCTTACGTTGTTTACATATAGAGCGTATAGATGTATTGAAGTAGGCTTTACGTTGATTACATTAAGGAGCGTATCGATGTATTAAAGTAGGCTTTACGTTGTTTACATGTACATTATATCGATGTATTGAAATAGGCTTGTTTACATATAGAGCGTATCGATGTATTGAAGTAGGCTTTACGTTGTTTACATAAACATTATATCGATGTATTGAAGTAGGCTTTACGTTGTTTACATATAGAGCGTACCGATGTATTGAAGTAGGCTTTACGTTGTTTATATATAGAGAATAACGATGTATTGAAGTAGGCTTCACGTTGTTTACATATAGAGCGTACCGATGTATTGAAGTAGGCTTTACGTTGTTTATATATAGAGAATAACGATGTATTGAAGTAGGCTTTACGTTGTTTACATATAGAGCGTACCGATGTATTGAAGTAGGCTTTACGTTGTTTATATATAGAGAATAACGATGTATTGAAGTAGGCTTCACGTTGTTTACATATAGAGCGTATCGATGTATTGAAGTAGGCTTTACGTTGTTTACATATAGAGCGTATAGATGTATTGAAGTTGGCTTACGTTGTTTACATATAGAGCGTATAGATGTATTGAAGTAGGCTTTACGTTGTTTACATATAGAGCGTATCGATGTATTGAAGTAGGCTTTACGTTGTTTACATATAGAGCGTATCGATGTATTGAAGTTGGCTTTACGTTGTTTACATATAGAGCGTATAGATGTATTGAAGTAGGCTTTACGTTGTTTACAAATAGAGCGTATCGATGTATTGAAGTAGGCTTTACGTTGTTTTACATATAGAGCGTACCGATGTATTGAAGGTAGGCTTTACGTTGTTTACATATAGAGCGTACCGATGTATTGAAGTAGGCTTTACGTTGTTTACATAAAGAGCGTATCGATGTATTGAAGTTGGCTTTACGTTGTTTACATATAGAGCGTATAGATGTATTGAAGTTGGCTTACGTTGTTACATATAGAGCGTATAGATGTATTGAAGTAGGCTTTACGTTGTTTACATATAGAGCGTATCGATGTATTGAAGTTGGCTTTACGTTGTTTACATATAGAGCGTATAGATGTATTGAAGTAGGCTTTACGTTGTTTACATATAGAGCGTATCGATGTATTGAAGTAGGCTTTACGTTGTTTACATATAGAGCGTATCGATGTATTGAAGTAGGCTTTACGTTGTTTACATATAGAGCAAATAGATGTATTGAAGTAGGCTTTACGTTGTTTACATATAGAGCGTATCGATGTATTGAAGTAGGCTTTACGTTGTTTACATATAGAGCGTATCGATGTATTGAAGTTGGCTTTACGTTGTTTACATATAGAGCGTATAGATGTATTGAAGTAGGCTTTACGTTGTTTACATATAGAGCGTATCGATGTATTGAAGTAGGCTTTACGTTGTTTACATATAGAGCGTATCGATGTATTGAAGTAGGCTTTACGTTGTTTACATATAGAGCGTATAGATGTATTGAAGTAGGCTTTACGTTGTTTACATATAGAGCGTATCGATGTATTGAAGTAGGCTTTACGTTGTTTACATATAGAGCGTATAGATGTATTGAAGTAGGCTTACGTTGTTTACATATAGAGCGTATCGATGTATTGAAGTAGGCTTTACGTTGTTTACATATAGAGCGTATCGATGTATTGAAGTTGGCTTACGTTGTTTACAAACGGAGCGTATCGATGTATTGAAGTTGGCTTACGTTGTTTACATATAGAGCGTATCGATGTATTGAAGTAGGCTTACGTGTTTACATATAGAGCGTATCGATGTATTGAAGTTGGCTTACGTTGTTTACAAACGGAGCGTATCGATGTATTGAAGTTGGCTTACGTTGTTTACATATAGAGCGTATCGATGTATTGAAGTAGGCTTACGTTGTTTACATATAGAGCGTATAGATGTATTGAAGTAGGCTTTACGTTGATTACATTAAGGAGCGTATCGATGTATTAAAGTAGGCTTTACGTTGTTTACATATACATTATATCGATGTATTGAAGTAGGCTTGTTTACATATAGAGCGTATCGATGTATTGAAGTAGGCTTTATGTTGTTTACATATAGAGCGTACCGATGTATTGAAGTAGGCTTTACGTTGTTTACATATAGAGCGTACCGATGTATTGAAGTAGGCTTTACGTTGTTTATATATAGAGAATATCGATGTATTGAGGTTGGCTTCACTTTGTTTTAATATCGACTGTATCGATGTATTGAAGTAGGCTTTACGTTGTTTACATACGGAGCGTATCGATGTATTGAAGTAGGCTTACGTTGTTTACATATAGAGCGTAAAGATGTAATGAAGAAGGCTTTACGTTGTTTACATATAGAGCGTATCGATGTATTGAAGTAGGCTTTACGTTGTTTACATATAGAGCGTATAGATGTATTGAAGTAGGCTTTACGTTGTTTACATATACATTATATTGATGTATTGAAGTAGGCTTGTTTACATATAGAGCGTATCGATGTATTGAAGTAGGCTTTACGTTGTTTACATAATAATTATATCGATGTATTGAAGTAGGCTTTACGTTGTTTATATATAGAGAATATCGATGTATTGAAGTAGTCTTACGTTTTTTACATATCGACTGTATCGATGTATTGAAGTAGACTTTACGTTGTTTACATATAAAGCGTACCGATGTATTGAAGTAGGCTTTACGTTGATTACATAAAGGAGCGTATCGATGTATTAAAGTAGGCTTTACGTTGTTTACATATACATTATATTGATGTATTGAAGTAGGCTTGTTTACATATAGAGCGTATCGATGTATTGAAGTAGGCTTTACGTTGTTTACATAATAATTATATCGATGTATTGAAGTAGGCTTTACGTTGTTTATATATAGAGAATATCGATGTATTGAAGTAGTCTTACGTTTTTTACATATCGACTGTATCGATGTATTGAAGTAGACTTTACGTTGTTTACATATAAGCGTACCGATGTATTGAAGTAGGCTTTACGTTGTTTATATATAGAGAATATCGATGTATTGAAGTAGGCTTTACGTTGTTTACATATCGACTGTATCGATGTATTGAAGTAGGCTTTACGTTGTTTATATATAGAAAATATCGATGTATTGAAGTAGGATTTACGTTGTTTACATATAGAGCGTATCGACGTATTGAAGAAGGCTTGTTTACATATAGAGTGTATCGATGTATTAAAGTAGGCTTTACGTTGTTTGCATATAGAGCGTATCGATGTATTGAAGTAGGCTTTACGTTGTTTGCATATACATTGTATCGATGTATGGAAGTAGGCTTTACGTTGTTTACATATACATTGTACCGATGTATTGAAGTAGGCTTTACGTTGTTTGCATATACATTGTATCGATGTATTGAAGTAGGCTTTATGTTGTTTACATATAGAGTGTATCGATGTATTGGAAGTAGACTTTACGTTGTATACGTATAGAGCGTATCGAGTATTAAAGTGGCTTTACGTTGTTTACATATACATTATATCGATGTATTGAAGTAGGCTTGTTTACATATAGAGCGTATCGATGTATTGAAGTAGGGCTTTACGTTGTTTACATATAGAGCGTACCGATGTATTGAAGTAGGCTTTACGTTGTTATTTATAGAGAATATCGATGTATTAAAGTAAGCCTTACGTTGTTTACATATGGACTGTATCGATGTATTGAAGTAGGCTTTACGTTGTTTGCATATACATTGTATCGATGTATTGAAGTAGGCTTTATGTTGTTACATATAGAGCGTACCGATGTATTGAAGTAGGCTTTACGTTGTTTGCATATACATTGTATCTATGTATTGAAGTAGGCTTTATGTTGTTTACATATAGAGCGTACCGATGTATTGAAGTAGGCTTTACGTTGTTTACATATAGAGCGTACCGATGTATTGAAGTAGGCTTTACGTTGTTTATATATAGAGAATATCGATGTATTGAAGTAGGCTTCACGTTGTTTCATATAGAGCGTATCGATGTATTGAAGTAGGCTTTACGTTTTTTTGCATATACATTGTATCGATGTATTGAAGTAGGCTTTATGTTGTTTACATATAGAGCGTATCGATGTATTGAAGTAGGCTTTACGTTGTTAACATATAGAGCGTATCGATGTATTGAAGTAGGCTTTACGTTGTTACATATAGACTGTATCGATATATTGAAACAGTATGACACATATAAGCGTACCACTCCCCCGTCTCGATACCCTGACACGGTGAACCATTCCATTCTTTTCCCTCTTAATGTCAGGCGCCAGAAGGAAATGGTCTCTTCAATTTTACAGTTTTATGCATGCCCTGGCCGTGGTTTCAACCCTAGACCTTTTTGCTGAGGCAGACGCTCTACAACATAACTACTAAGGCATTTTTTCACTTCCGATAGTTGGTTGAGTCTATTATCAGCTATTGAATCTTAAAAGATTAATTTCGAAACCAAGTTCATGTATACATGAGGTTTGTGAATGTTAATTATAGCCTGTCTCGTACAAGGGTACCCCGCATTCATGGTGACTCTTTGTTAAGGTGTTAGCTCACCGAGTCTGTATGCTGCAGACAAGCGTACCACTTCCCTAGTAACATTAGGTGACACTGTGTAAACCATTAGATACCGTTTGTCCTCTTAATGTCAAGCGTCAGACGAGTGAGCAATATCTCCGGGCAAATTATGAAGTTTTATGCTTGTCCCGGTCTCGGTTTTCAGCCCACGGCAAGCACCACCTATTGATCTTGAGATTTGAAATTTGAATGTTCACCGAAACAGAATCTGTCCGGAAGGTTTTTTATTAAAGTAAGAGTAATCTCTCTTTGGTTGTGAGATAGTTTCATGAAGCTTGTCACTTTATGTATTACTATATGAAATGATATCGCCTAACTGAATATTAATATCACCACAAAAACTCAAACCGCTTGTGTCGACTGAATTTGTATCCTGATCGACTTGTCTGAGACAGACATCCAGGTTTGCGGGTTAGGCAATAGGTTGTTCTATACAAGTCACTCCGCGACATTTCGTGATTTAATGTGTTCAATGTCAGAAGTTCTAAAATTAAATCTGAAATTCACAAATTATTATTATTATTATTATTATTATTATTATGTCCCGTGTTTGTAATGTTGTTAGTTGTTCTGACTATCAGTTATATGTAACTCAGTGGTAGCTTTAGAACTATACATACAGGGCTATGACTGGAACACAAGGATAGTCTGTTATTATTGTTAAACTTTCTTAAAGTGTGTTCTCGTTTAAATAAACTAAAATGGATGCGATCAATTTATGAAATTCAGTTATCATTATATTTCATATGTTATGCGCGCGCGTGTGTTACATATTGCATATTATATACATGTTACATGTTGCTTGTAAAGACAAAGCAAGGCTGGTTTGATATTTGATATCGGTTGTGTCGTAACCGCAAACGAGGTAAGGGGGTACATAGGGATCATGTCCGTCCGTCAGCCATCATATATCTTGGTCATCATTGTTTTAATAAATCTTTTCTTGGTGATTTAACTGAATAGATTTATTTTTAAACAAAGGGGCGATTTAGATGTACAATCCATTATATATGTTTCCCAAAGGACATCATGGCTCCAGTAATATTTCTCTTTTCAGAATTTGCGAAGTTTATTATAGAGTCAATATTATAAAATTAATAAAAAAAAAAAAAAAAAAAAAATTCGCAAACATCATAAAAATATAATTGCGGAAGGTTACAACAGCTATACAAAAGGATAAAAAAGTTACTGTCTGCTCGAAAATTTATAAAAAAGATTGAAAGACAACAAATATAAATGTATATCGTATAATTATATAATTATGCATATTTGAGTGGGGGAAAACACCTAGACATGTCATGGAGATTATTTAGGATGATGAGATTGAGAACAAAATTTTTATGTTTATTTTCTTTAAAAAAGTTCCTGTTCTTGTTAATGTTCACCTCCGGTCGGGTCTGACCAAAACTTGAAAGTTGGTAGTGACTTTTCTTTCGCCGAGCACTCGGCATTTAGAAATGAAAGTCACGGGATCCTTCTGGTGAGACCTTAAAAAACCGTTGCCCCATGTCACGGCAGGCGTGGCACGTTAAAGAATCCTTCCTGTACATCATTTCCCTAAGCGCACTGCAAAGGTAAAAATTTCTGGTACTTCACATATAGCTGGTGACGTCTCGATATAAGTAAAATATCCTTTACTGGGACGTAACCCAGTAATAACGTTCTAATTAGAGTCAGATGTCTATATCATTTAGACTTAAATTGATATAACTCAATAACTACTATTTATGGAATTCATCAAATTCAACAATTCCTTCAAAATTATCAAGTTCGTCATATTTAACTTAATCACCAGAATCATAAAACTGTATCAAGTTCATCAAATATATCTAATTCTTTGGTAAAAATTAACCAATTTCTTCAAAATTCATCAGTTTCTTTTAAAATTGAGCAATTTCTGCAAAATATCAAGTCTATTACATAGATACACAATGTCTAAACATGAATCTCAGACACTGTTTCAATTCGCTGATATTTCTCTCAGATTTGATAATAAGTTATCATGACATTCCACTTCCGAACCCCTCTGTTTGTAGCCATAGCTACCCATATCGTTAATATAACTCTTAACGAAAAAATTTAACATTCTGTCTGATCACCTAAATAATAATAATAATACTTAATAATGATGATGAAAATGATAATAATAAATTATTATTATTAATAATAATATTACTTAATATTAATTTTCATTTGCAATAGAGTACAAAATATTTTTAGCAAAACAAATGTCATTTTTACAATGTTTTACAAAATGACAGAAAACAAGTTAAAAGCAGTTTAAAATTTACACCAGCGACATTTAAAACGATTTAAATGTCACTGCTTACGCCAACAAAAAATTAACTCCCACACCTTTATTTATTTATTCCATCCAAAATCAATCATCCATCAATACACATGCATTCACAGACTTCAACAACTTCATGATTTAAACATGATCGTCAATTTTTATTTCATGGCTCATATAATGTAATCTATTAACGATAGAATGTTTTAACAAAAGATCAGCTAAAATATTTAGAACGACACTTATTGCACTCTAAGTCTGAATTAAATGACTGGAAGAGAAATAACATAATTATTGTATAGACAAAGCTATCAATGATGATGAAATCATGCCGATATGATGATGCAACTTTTACGTTGATAGTAAATTGTAGTAGAAGGCGGGTTTCATACCATCCAATCAGCTTGCAAGTTACATGAATTCTTTTTTATGAATGAATACCATTCGGAATACGCCTCCTTGTGTTTAAAGAATAAACCCCGAAAAGTTCAAAAAATGGGTTATTTCATTCATAGGGTATAATAGATAATACTAGTGTATAAATTAAAATTTTTAACTTGTTTGGGATAAAAAAAATGCTTTTTAATTCTTTGATAATGAAATATTATTAAAAAAATAGAAGAAAAAGTGTTTTTATAACATATTTGAAGATTTTGGCTGTAATAATTTTTAGTCGCATCACCTCTCGAATGAACTCGTCCGGGCACTAGGGCAAAACATTTTGTTTACAACAGCGTGTAGTTTGCTTACTGGAAAACGTGTCGCAGGGGTTGTAGTGTTATCAGAAGTTTGGGAATATCAAGATGTCAAGTGAAGCAAAAGATCCCGATAACGATTCCGTTCAAAAGGACCAAGATAAAATAGAACTAAAAAGGAAAATTACGTTGTTTAACGGTGTTGCTATAATCGTAGGGTCCATCGTCGGGTCTGGAATTTTTGTAACACCAAAAGGCGTGCTCGAAGGCGCTGGTTCTGTAAGTTTGTTTAAGTACTACATATTGCATGCCAGTCTTGAAACATCTCATTTGAAGTCACCAGTCTACTTAAAATGACCATATTTTTTATCCATATGTTGATAAAACTTATGTTTTCTTTCAAGCATTTCTAAATACTTATTCCGTTATATAATAAATATTGATCAAATTAAACAAATCATCTTGAATATAAGACTGTCTTATTTTACAAATGATTTTTCAGATAAATTGTTGTATTATTGACACATATTGTAAGTACATTACATTTAAACTCTGGTTCTTTTATTATGCAAATTGATAAATTTCCGTTTTTTTAATTTTTTTTTTTTTTTGGACTTTTTGGTTCATTAACTATAAAAAAATTTTTGAAAGTTTTCATTGATTAATTTCTTCTATTTATTATTTTTAATTAATAAAGTCATATAAATAAATTTAAAATGAAAAGTTTAAAATATAAACATGATTTTCCTTTCAAAAAAAAAAAAAAAAAAAAAAAAAAAAAAAAAAAATTCATAACAATGACAATATTCTCAAACTTTGTTTTATTAGGGGTTTCAAATAAATACCAGTATAGAAGTATTTATAATAATGTACTAATTCAAACTATATATATATATATATAAATTGCTAGTATAATAAACTTTTATAAATATGTGTAGGTATAATATAAGTATATTTTATACAAACGAAGAATACAATGTAAAAAATTCCATAGCTACTTTACTACTTATAATGATATAATTATTATAACACCTTACCTATATTGTATATCACAGTATAATATCGGTGACAGCTCAATATTTTACATTTGTTTGTTTTATATAATGGATTTTTCACTAAATGTTATTTTAGAGTTGTAAAAACAGGAAAATTCTGTTTTTAGAGTATCTTTCTCAGAAAGAGTTCCTTTTGTAACCCCCCCCCCCCCCCCCCCCGCCCCACTTAAATAAACTATTACCGGTATACTATGTAGTGTATAATAATGTATGTTTGAGTGAGGGGTACACAAGGAGCTCTTTTCACTTTCTGATTATAAGGAAATTTGGAAATGAATCTCATTTGAATGGATTTCACAATTTTAATAATATTACGGTAGTAGCCAAATTTTCACAATTTATAAAACAGTCCTTTTTTAATTTGTTCATCAATTTGTTAAAATGGATTACCTTTTGGAAAAATTTGCTCTAAAAGAAAAAAAAAATTGGGGATTTTTGGCTACCAGTAATTTTTTGGCTACCAGTAATGAAAGCATTGTTAATTACGTAAAGTGTATTGAATAGGATCATGAAATTGAAATCTTACAGACGGACGAATGTTGCTTATTTATGGACTTTTGGTTGTAAGTCATGGTTGTTGGTTCTCCAATAGTACTATAATATTATCACAGAATTTTTAATCCATTGCCTGTCCAAAGACAGAGGCTGTTGTCATGCATGCTCATGGCTTTTGTTACAAATTTTGCTCTTTAACTTTGTGACTATCCTTATCAGCTATGGTAGTTTGGCAACTACAATTACTCACACAATCTAAATATTCATTTACCAACCAATGTCATTTGTAGATACCCTCACCTTACAAACTATCACATCTCATGAGAATTCATTTTCTAAAACAAGGCCATGTCAACTTTATAGTTAACAAAGACCATTATATCAACTGAACAGCCATGACAGAAAAAGTCTTCCTGAATAACAGACAAACTGGTTATTCTTCTGGATACAAAGAACTTGAACCCTGACTCTTTTGTAGAGAGAGAGAGAGATAGAGAGAGAGAGAGAGAGAGAGAGAGAAAGAGAGCATGCATCACCAGTAACAGATTCGCTGACTTGTCAGGTCCTAAGGGGATAAATAATTGTAAGAAAAAAACATCCATCATCAAAATGATGAGATACAATACATTATACATATTTATCAGCAACATTTTAAACCATTTTTAATGTTGTTGATTATATACAATAATATATAAGTATAGTTTGAGGGGCTATGAATTTCTGTTATCATAATAAGTTTATACATGTAATGATTTGTTAAGTCTGGTCTATATTCCGATCACAATGTTTACATGACTGAAAACTTTTTTTTTCAAAGACATTTAAATGCTTTGTTTTAGTTGTGTTGAATATAAAAACATTCAGTTATTATTGTCAACAAGATATTGGCATGCCACTCACGAAAGTCGAGGATTATTTCTATATTTTCCTTTATTTATATACAGTATTATTTTTTATGTTGCATCACTTTTAATTGCTTTCTGTTTTCCTAACTCATCAGAGACTGCTCAAATGTTACAATAATTTATAACAATCTCAAAAACAAGCCATTTTCTGCTTTATTTTATGGTAGAGCTATTAATTTTGACTCAGAAAATATCCATGTAATCCTTCGGATTTGGGCCCACCAACTTTCTATGGGGCTTCGAAAGTCTTTTACAAACTACTAGATAGTTTTACTTAATAATAATAATAATAATAATAATAATAATAATTTATTTTATTAAAGTGTCACACGTCATAACAACATTATCTAAAACGGGTATCATCACAGTACATAAGATACAACATCCAGCCTACATGACTTATGAGACACTATAAAACAATTAATAGACATGGATATATATACAAGCATATAAAAAAACTATTTATATTTAATAAAAACTCATTTTAAAACATCTGTTGGAAAATTAAAACCTGTTATCCCGCAAGATTTAAAAAAAACTGAAATGGTAAAAGGAAGACATGAACTTGACAAGTCAACAAACTTTGGTACTAGCCATATAGAATACTGGTAATGCATGTAAGGATTGTACATACTCATTGTAAAAAAGATCAGTTTTAAAAAGTTTTATGTCTTTTGAAACATTGGGTGTTGGGAGGGGGTGTCAGTGTGACATGTTTGTTTTGTTTTTACATTACGCTGATTCAAGGCTGCTTAGTCGTATTATTTCCTAACGTATTCAATAAACCTTATACAGATAATATATAGGTCAAGTTCGATTTTGAGAATGTTAGGCTATATTGCCCTTAAGTTCATGGACAACAATTGTATAAAACTTTCTCTACTTGATGAAGATGTTGTTGCTTTTCTATACAGAAGTAACATGTTAATTATCTTCTTCCCCTTGATAAAGCACCAATCTACAATCTTTATAGATGGACATACCTGTTTGTCATTATGTAACAGTGGGACGTCTTTGAGAGTTAGATATACTTCTTAGAATAATAATCCCAAATTACTTTGCAGTATTTGAAGATAAGTGCAAGGTATTATAGTTAATTACTGACAAAGTCTTAATGATCTACAAAAAGTACATAGTCATTAAACATAACAGTATCGTAATGTAAATTTTATAGTACTATAGCAATCTGTCTATAAAAATTGTTTTTTGAACACTAAATAAATGATGATGTAGAACAGATTCATGTCAAATACATGTTATATCTGTGACTATACATGTGTATTAGTATTAACATGTACGCATGTTATAGAAATTTGGTAGTATTAACATTGGTTAGATGTGGCTCTTGCATGTAACATGTATGATTAAAATGGGGCCTTTTTATTACAAGATTTATTCTAAATTGCACAGATATGGATGACTGACACCTGTATGGGTAAAACAATGTTAATGTGACTGTAGAATTACCAGTAGGTGTTATATACACTCCTAATGATGTCAAAGGTGAAAACTTTAAATCTAGCATTTAATATTAATTATTACATGTAGTATATCCTGATGTGACTGGACGTTTTCTGTCCTGTAAAGTTTAGTGGTCTTGACCTTGGTCAATACTAAAGTACACATATACCGGTAGTGTGTATATACATGTATACATGTACATTTGTATATATACTAGTATATATACAGCGGCTATTTGATATTCATAATTCTTACAACCCGAAATCATTCATTTGATTTAATAGCATTTCATAGAATATTTTCAAAAGTAATACATTTGTAAGTGGTACTTTATTTATAAAATCTCAAGACATTGACCTTGTGGCTTTACAACTAAAGAGTTGTGGGTTTAAACCCCAGCATTGTTGGATAAATCTTGAGTGATTTTCAGAACAGACTTATACTGTAGTAAATTGGACAAGATCTTGAAATGTCCAAACCGTGAATTTGTTCCATCAGGAAACTGGTTTTTGCACATTGCAAAATAAAAAATTCACAAATATTGATGTTTCAATAGAAGTGATGTACCGGTAATATTGACTTGTATTTAAAACACCATATCTGACTTATATATACAATTAAGTGGGATATTTTTTGATGAAAATAAATTACTTTTTTTTGTAAATCTTTCAATTTCTATTGCGAAAAATTATATTGTGAAAAAAATCATTCCTGAATGATTTTTTTTTCTGATAATGATTATATTGAATGGATCTTTTATAAATATTTTAATTACCGTACTTGATGAGATTTTTATTCATATTCAGTATACATTGATGTAAATGTTATTACAGTTTTATAGATCCACATTTTATATACATGTATAAAGATCTCTTAAAATTACAAAAAATGATTAGAATTAAGACATACATTATAGACTAGATTCATTTAAATATTTACACAGACAGCCAGACATTTAAGTATATGTAGGTTTTAATTAGGTATTTTGTATGTAAAGCTTTTATATATTGAAATAAAGAAAAAAAATGATAAATAATTTTAATTTATACTCAGCCATATACATTATGACAGAAATATTTTTTTTTTTTGTCAGTCAGTAAGTCCATCTGTGCATTAGTCAAAGTTTGTTTTATTATTTGGTGTCGGTCAGCCAGTCAGTCAGTAAGTCCATCTGTGCATTAGTCAAAATTTGTTATATTATTTGGTGTCTGTCAGCCAGTCAGTCAGTAAGTCCATCTGTGCATTAGTCAAAGTTTGTTACATTATTTGGTGTCGGTCAGCCAGTCGGTCAGTAAGTCCATCTGTGCATTAGTCAAAGTTTGTTATATTATTTGGTGTCGGTCAGCCAGTCAGTCAGTAAGTCCATCTGTGCATTAGTCAAAGTTTGTTATATTATTTGGTGTCAGTCAGCCAGTCAGTCAGTTCATCTGTCCATGTATAAATCAATCAAAGTTTGACAAATTCAGCTAATTGAATATTAACAAGCAATTGTGCATCATTAAAGTAATGCTAATCACATTACTTTTATATTTGTCACAAACACAGTACTATTGTATTTTATATTTGTCACAAACACAGTACATGTATTTTATATTTGTGATAACCACAGTACATGTATTTTATATTTGTCACAAACACAGTTCATGTATTTTATATTTGTCACAAACACAGTACATGTATTTTATATTTGTCACAAACACAGTACATGTATTTTATATTTGTCACAAACACAGTACATGTATTCATATTTGTCACAAACACAGTACATGTATTTTATATTTGTCACAAACACAGTACATGTATTTCATATTTGTCACAAACACAGTACATGTATTTCATATTTGTCACAAACACAGTACATGTATTTCATATTTGTCACAAACACAGTTCATGTATTTTATATTTGTCACAAACACAGTACATGTATTTTATATTTGTCACAAACACAGTGCTACATGTATTTTATATTTGTCACAAACACAGTACATGTATTTTATATTTGTCACAAGCATAGTACATGTATTTCATATTTGTCACAAACACAGTACATGTATTTTATATTTGTCATAAACACAGTACATGTATTTTATATTTGTCACAAACACAGTTCATGTATTTTATATTTGTCACAAACACAGTACATGTATTTTATATTTGTCACAAACACAGTACATGTATTTTATATTTAGTCAGTCTCCATTATTGAAAATTTTAAATTCTTCTAAAATCTTAACAATTAATAATAATAATCTTTTTCCCATTTTTTTTTATTACTCTCTAGTATAAATTCTGTAGGTGAAAACATGCAGCCACACTGGTGTTCTCTACATTAAGACAAGATATTCAAAGTTAAAGGTCATAAGTTCAAAGGTCAGGATCACAGATTAAGAGAAAAAAAAGAACAGTTGCAGAGCTGAATAGTTGCTTTTTAACATGGAGCTGTCTTAATTAACTCTATAATGGTTCAACATAGTTGTAAGATTTTATTAGTAGTAAATGTTGCTACACATTGATTAAGGTTTCAACTGAAATCGTAGGCCAAAATGAAAGGTCAAGGTCATTTTCAGAAGCATAAAACAGTGTCTACATATGTGTGTTGGAGTGGCTAAAGCTTGCAGACATATAAAACCAAGGTCTGTGTCATGTGTGGTGTATTTTTTCAGAAAGTCATGACATTACATTTTGCTTTGATAGAAGTGAGCCTTGAGTAAGCTTTGTCATTGATTGGCATTCTTAAGAGGAATTTTTTACTTTTGGTTACCATGGAAACTAGTAAAAGCTCCACCCTTATGAGAGCCATTTCACTTAACAGATTTAATAGTAAGTTTCTTTGTCTTAAGTTGTAAGTTGAGGTCATCCTGATAAGGTTTGTAGCTTGTACACGGTTATAGAATTGTTCAAGAGATAAAAGTTACAATGATAAAACTCTCTGACAATTCTCGGTAGGATATTATGTAATTATGACCTGTGTAATCATTAGATTCCTTTATGTAGGATCGAAATTTGAACAGAAATTAAGAAAAATATTTCACATAATACATAACTTTATTCCTTCCCATTCATAAAAAAATCATTACTATTTGAAGTACGAGAATCTCCTCAGTTTTCAAAAATTATCTTATCTGATATAATTCAAAAAACCCCTCAGAAACATAACAGTAAACCTAGCTTCCATATTGTGATATATACATGTATATCATTTGTAATGAAATATATTTGTTGTAAAAAAAATTCTCGTCATATTAAAGAGAGAATGTAGATATATATTAAATGTTACTCCTGTTTAGCAGGAAGCCATTGTGTTTAGATGGATTGACTTTAAATTTTGAAGAAAGTCAGTTTGACCCCTGAAGGTCAATGATCAAATAGAAGTTCTGGCAAGTGATAATGAGCTAAAGTTGAACATGATTGATGAAATTATGAAACCTTATTTCAATTAAGGAAAAAGTAACTGCAGTGTTTTACTTGCTGCAGATAATTAAGGTTGTTTTGTATCAGATTGGACCATGCTGGTTAAGGTATCTGCTGGTTACGGTTTCTGCTGGTTACGGTATCTGTTGTAAAACAGAAAAGATTGTTAAAGTACATCATAAAGCATAATTACATCTTAATAAACTGACCTAAATTTGGTATAACAAAGGTGAATAGGTGATATATCCGTTTTTTATGCCAGGGAGATATTTAATTTTTGCCACATTTGTATGAATGCCTGAACATGTGTAAAAAGAATAATAAAAATAATAAAAAAAAATTTTAGATTATAAAAATAAAAATAAAAAATAAATATAAAAAATAATTTTAAAAAAATAAAAAAAAATAGATTTTAAAAAACGCCATTAAATACAGCTGACACATTTTTAGTGGAAATTTGATCATAATCTTAACAACATCTCATCAGTTGTCACATGATGGCTTAGAGTAGTTATATATGACATTGACAATCAAGATAAATCTAATCTACAACCTGAGTAAAATAATAAAAGGGCATAAGGGGGGGGGGGGGGTGACAGTGACCACATTTCATCTCAAGATTAGGATGTTATTACATGTTTTTAATCAACATTAAATAAATTGTATTTGAATAACTTATATATCTACCAAAAGTTTAGTCTGTGTGACATCTTATTAAGATGGATTATATTGCACTTTACATGTCAGCTGAAATGAATGAGGAACCTGGAGTGTCAAGATAAATACAAAACATATTGAAACATAGTAAATGCCTTTAAAATACCCATAATGCTTTTCAATTTAAATAAAACAAATTACCTTACTGAAGTTGTTTAATGTATTTGTTATGAATATAATATGTGTTTAAAATGAGCATTTCACCTGTCATAATTTATTAATCAATTTAATCAATGCAGTTGTAAATGGATTAATTATGTCTACAGTAACAGATGTAATGTGTACAAGAACAAACTTCAAACAAATGATTTGATATTTTTGTTTGTAAGTTATATAGTAAACAGTGTTTACTACAGAGACTGAAGATTTCACATTTTATCCAGAGATCTTGGTATTTAACCTTTTTTAAGATGTGATCATGTGATTACTGGCGAGTTTTATGAAGAAAATAGGGATAATTGACACTAGAAACTGGTGACAGGTCTGTAACAATAGTCGGAGTTGTTGGTAATTCATGGGAAATTAAGCAAGACTAGTAATGGTTTATGACAAGGAAATCTTACAATACCCTTCCTTTTAACTGATTTATTGTATAAACAATTCAACTGGACTTGAACCAATATTGATCTGGAATATTGTTTCTAGTAGACCCTAAATTCATGGTTATGATCATGATATCTGTAAATGCTTGAAGGTGTGTTTATGTAAGGAAATCTGTGTTTAAAGAATGAAAGATGGGTTTATGTAAGGAAATCTGTGTTTAAAGAATAAAAGATGGGTTTATGTAAGGAAATCTGTGTTTACAGAATAAAAGATGGGTTTATGTAAGGAAATCTGTGTTTACAGAATGAAAGATGGGTTTATGTAAGGAAATCTGTGTTTACAGAATGAAAGATGGGTTTATGTAAGGAAATCTGTGTTTACAGAATGAAAGATGGGTTTATGGAAGGAAATCTGTGTTTACAGATTGAAAGATGGGTTTATAGAAGGAAATCTGTGTTTAAAGAATTAAAGATGGGTTTATGTAAGGAAATCTGTGTTTAAAGAATGAAAGAAGGGTTTATGTAAGGAAATCTTTGTTTAAAGAATGAAAGATGGGTTTATGGTTCATTGATCTATTTTCTCTAGGAATGATATATATTGTGTCTTCAGTAAAAGAGAACATATTTTTGTTTTGTTTGTACATTTATATAATTGTAAAAGTATACAAGCTTCAACTCACTGGTCTATCGAATATAATACTGAAATCAAACATGCTACAGTGCATGTGTGTGTGTGTGTGTTTTTTTTTTTTTTTTTTTTTTCATTTGAACCTGAACTGTTCTAATTTTCCAGACACTTTGTTACGTAGAACTATTGGAGTATGGTACCAGTGGTTTGTTCTGAGGTGTGATAGGTTCCAGGATTTAGTTCATAATCACATGGTTCCAGCAAATCTTGCTAAAAAATTTCTTTATTAAAAAACATTCTAAAACTAAAATCAAACACCAAATATTAGTTCAGATTAATATTTGGTGTTTGGACTGTTTTGAATGACAAAACCTGTATCTGACCAAACTGCTGTATGTATATTGAGACCTTCTGCAGTGATTAAAAAATTTGTTTCTTGAAGATTTAATATATAAATATCATGTTTGCCAAAGGAGATTAGAATAAAGTAATACTGTTTGATTCCTAAGTCAAGATTCTTTCTCTAAGGTTGAGGATATCAGTTATGGGTTGGTGGAGAAAACCAGATTACCCAGAAAAAGTTTGTTTGTAGGTAAACTGACAAACTGTGTCACAATAAAAGGTCTGCTGAGTTGGATTGAGAACTAGACAGTAAGTGGTACTTTAATCAGTAAGCACCAGTTTTTTCAGCAAGCACCTGTATTAGACAACTGGGCTACCATGGTCCCCGGAATCGGAGATTCTGTAATAGATCCAATAATTGAGTGAAAGTTACCAAATAGTAGAAACAGAAGTACATAATTAGCAGACAATTTTAGGTTTGTTGCTGTTAATTTTTGGTTTATCTGGACAGAGTGAATTAGAGTAATTGTCTTACCCTAGCACTATCAATAATAACATGCAGTGTCCAGTAAAATGTCCAGTGTAAATGATGCATTTAAATATTCTAGCTAACTGGTGACATCAGTCGCCCCTCTGATTAGTTACTAACTTGAATTTTGTGATGTAAAGACAACACATATTAGTATCCAGTACTGGTATTAATGTTATAAAGATTTGAAGGACTAGACTGAATTTACCTCTGGTCAGCTGATTTCTAGATTTTCTAACATATGTTGTTTCATATTAATATACTCATCAGTATAACCTTTGTGTCTTGATAATTATAAATAATTCTAGACTGAATGCCTGAGTTATGGATGACTAAAACTCAGTAACATCGGTTAGATTCAGAAAAAATCTCTCTTTTTTTTGTAGGTAAGTGAACCATGAACAGTACAATACTTATACTATTATTCTTTACCACATGAACCATGTGCCCTTAAAGCCTTTCTAGTACTTTGACCATGAACACATCTGTATCTTAAATTGTCAATGTTTTTTTTATTATTTCCAATTTCAGAAAAAATCAAGGGTCATAAATAACAAAAGTTTGACACATTTTGAAAAGTGATACTAAGTGTATTTATAAGTGGTTATGTGAACTATGCCAACAATAGTACCGGTATCTTGTAGCCCTGTCATCTCCATAGATTTGTTTTTTTATTTGATGTCAAGACTATAAGCTGGTTTTGGAGTTTTGTACTGTATTATTTACCACTTGTTTGTCTCAGATTGTTTCCAGCTGATTATAATTAGTAATGTTGTTTTTTACCAAGTATTTTAGCTGTTAAATCACTTATATATTACAAATATAACAACAGGCTGGAACGAAAATTGTCAAGTACACAAGTCAATATCAAGTACCCTTGTACTAAAGATCAAAGGTTTTGTTGCAACTTTATCAAATTGAAGCCAGAAATCCCATCTCATTGCTAAACTCTGAATTGTCTGTTCTTTAATTATTTAACATGAATACATTTTGATACCCCACCCTTCAAGGAAAGATGGAGTGTTTCATTTGTCATTTCATTCTTCTGCCTATCTGTCCTACTTTTTGTTTAAAATAATTCTCCAACAAACAATTTTAAGAACTTTTGTGCAAATCATAAACAGGGATAGAAGATGCACATTTTATTGGCTGTTTTGTCAATTTTTCTTGGGGATTTCATATGGTAAATGTCCAAAAGTGTTTGTATAAGTTTATTGGGGGTGGGGGTGGGTTAGAGTTTCAATGTTGATAGGAAATGTGCAGATTATAATCTTGAGTTGGTTTGTCACTATTCCTTGGAGTTATTGTCCCCTGACGTCTTGAATTGGAAATTTTCTTGTCCAGAGTAAACTTCAATTTTTTCAGAAGTATACAAAACTTGGTTGACATTATCCACAGTTGCAGGAGATTTACTAACTTGGTTGACATTATCCACAGTGGCAGGAGATTTACTAACTTGGTTGACATTATCCACAGTGGCAGGAGATTTACTAACTTGGTTGACATTATCCACAGTGGCAGGAGATTTACTAACTTGGTTGACATTATCCACGATGGCAGGAGATTTACTAACTTGGTTGACATTATCCACAGTGGCAGGAGATTTACTAACTTGGTTGACATTATCCACAGTGGCAGGAGATTTACTAACTTGGTTGACATTATCCACGGTGGCAGGAGATTTACTAACTTGGTTGACATTATCCACAGTGGCAGGAGATTTACTAACTTGGTTGACATTATCCACAGTGGCAGGAGATTTACTAACTTGGTCGACATTATCCACCATGGCAGGATATTTACCAACTTTGACGACATTATCCACAGTGGCAGGAGATTTACTAACTTTGTCGACGTTATCCACAGTGGCAGGAGATTTACTAACTTTGTTGACATTATCCACAGTGGCAGGAGATTTACTAACTTTTGCTAACTCTTCTTATGATTTCTGAGATTGTATTTCAATTGTATTGATTAAGCATATTAAAATTTACAGAATAATAAAAATGTGAAAAATAATTTTGCTAATGTTAAGATATTGAAGCAGCTGTTGAAATCACCATGGTGTCAGTAATTAGATATTAAATATCACAATTTATTATTCATTAAAAAACAACGATTGTGTACTATTTCAAAGGTATGATGCAATCACATGTTTTATGATGAAATCAACATAAACTATAAAATTGTACTTGTGGTTTAGTAATGGCAGACATGCAGAATTAAAGTCAATAAAATCAGACAATATACATACAAAATATGCATGTCAGCCTTAAAACTTGACATCTTCTAAAGTACGAGACCTTCACTAAATCCTACATATATTGATTTTTTGTGTCATTTGTCATAAAGTTATATTTTACTTTTATATGTAAATGTTGACTTTAAGATGAGATCCAGAAGACAGACTACCGGTAGTTAAAAGAAGTTTAATGTCCTGATCATACGTACCCGATCATCAGGGCTATATGTGGAAAGTATTTGTCTAAAAAGAAATTCAGACAAGTAACCATTCATTATTTATATACCTGAAAGTGACATAAAAAACTACTTCATGTTTTGTCATCCTTTAGGGTTTTAGTTCATTTGTTTCTTGCCAGGTTAATGTCAGCCCCGGGGGTAGAGTATACCTAGTATCTACTATCAGCCATTTTAAATGTAACAGTGCACAAATGTTCACAGAAAATCATATGAACTTTCTAATCTGTTGAATATCTAATGTATATAAATTTTATAGTTTTTTTACTCAGTTGAACCTTAGTTGTGATGGAAAATTGCCATGCTCATCCTCTAAAATCATAGGCTATTTCTAATTAGTTTAAAATGATTCTACTATTAAAACTTTACATGTTGAGATATCTGATGAATCAAATTTTCTTTAAGCATACAACATTTCCATATAAATTAATTTCTGTAGATTTTTTCATAAATAAATTGAAGCGACTGAATTTAGAAGCATTTGTTTATTTTGAGTTCAATGTAATCATGTGTTAGAAATTAAAACAAACTGGTAATAGATTTTTAAAAAGTAGACTGAATTCTATCAACTATAAACTTATATTAGGTTTTGCCATTTCAATCCTGATGTAATTTAGTCAAGCCATAACTAACAAAATCAATGGTTGTGACGTTAACGATGCAAAAACACAATTCAGCTTTGTTCTACAAGCTTTGATTTCATTGATTAATTCATATGCAGACATTACAGCAGAAGTCTAAGTAATCGGTACTCCTACTTTATTTTGTTTGTTAATTGCCTGATTACTCTCCAAGTCAGCACTTGGCCCTAATGGAATTGTTCAAGCATTAGGATTCTAAAAACAATTTTTTTCTTGAATTATTATGCATTTCATTTGTACTATTGTAGCTTTATGATTTTAACTACTGTAAATTGGGTATAGTGGTGAAGTAAGAGTGATTAAGAGTGAAGTAAGAGTGAAGTAATGGTATTTTATGTTCCAGTCATGATTCTTTCACTTTATATTGAGGTTGTCTGTTTTTAGTTTATGGAA
The DNA here is from genome assembly GCA_029721355.1 of Tegillarca granosa. Classification (NCBI taxonomy): domain Eukaryota; kingdom Metazoa; phylum Mollusca; class Bivalvia; order Arcoida; family Arcidae; genus Tegillarca; species Tegillarca granosa. The sequence continues at coordinate 160,043 of CM056603.1, forward strand.
AAAACCTGAGTGCCTGGAGGAAAACTTTTGCCATAATTGGCATCATATATCAACAGCTACTGGGTATATACATTTATTATGCAGTGATTGGTGTGTTCTTTGTGACATATACTCATTTATAAGGTTTGGTCATTGTTTGTGTCATTTGGCACATAGAGTGTATAAAAAAAGCATGGGTCCCAAAAGTTGAAAGTTTTATAATGGAGTAACTATCAGAAAGCTATGCAGTTTATGCTGTTACTCTGTCAGCTTATGTAAATCTTTCAATCAGACCACACCATTATAGAGCTGACACCTACAACTTACAAAAGTTTTTTGACTGTTAATACAGTATTACATACAGATTGTGTTTGTATTTGACATGTTTCCATTTTACACAGGTTAATTAAAAAAAATATACCCATAAATGTTGGGGCCACAGTGGCTGAGCTGTCTAAAGCACCCACTTACAGATCACAGCGTCACTCACTGCCTGGTTTTGAATTCCACTCAGGACAGATCCTAGTGTGTCAGTTCACTTGTCGAAGGGTGGTGGTTTTCTCCTGGCATTCCAGTTTCCTCCACCATCCCAGAACTGACTGCCTTGAAATAAGTGAACGAATCTTGACTGGGACATAAAACATCATTACTTCACTCCACTTCCATGTCATAGTAAAAATGCTAGTAATAAGACAGGTCCTAGGTCTGTTCACGGTTCCGTTTTACAGATTTTAGAAATTATATCTTGTAATTCAGAATGAAGTTACAATTATAGTCAGGGCTCTCACTGGACTTGATTTGGGGTGGAAATTCGGCCCCATTCCCGATCATGCAAAAAAGGCTGTTTTTTCCAATTGGAACCTAGATTTTTCCCAATTCCAAAAAAAAAAAAAAAAAAAAAAAAAAAAAAAAAAAAAAAAAAAAAAAAAAAGAAAGAAAGAAAGAAGGAATTGTTGTGACATCATATCACTTTATTAACAACTAATAACTCTTTTCCCTTATGAACACTGTGCTAATCATATTAAGGGCCAGCATGAGCCAAGACAGTCTCAATAACATCATAAGAATTCTTTTTGAGGGATCTAATTCTGTGACTGAGGCACAGTTGGAAAGGGCTATCAACAAATTCAGGGATATGAAGGACAGACTTTTGCAATATTTTAAAAATTTGGTTGCTTACTTATGAATGGTCATTAAAAAGTTTGTTCAGGAAGATAGTTATTATATAAAATAATCTTTATAATATAAAATATATTTATTAAAGCAATTATTATATAGTTTTTAAACTCTATTTGATTTTTCCCAAAATCAGTCAAAACGACAGTAATTTTCCCAATTTCAAGGGCCCCAGCCCCATCTCCAAAATGAGCTATGAGGGTCCTGATATTTAATAACAAAAACTTGTTTACATGATAACACATGCTGTATTGTGTCTGCTTACCAACTTTTTAATTCAAATTATATTATTTAGACAATTTAGTACAGACAAATAACATAATTTACCTTGAAAATTATCAAATATTTATAAATAAAAGCATATTACTCAGTCTTGGAAGGTTAGACAATTGGTATGATTGGACATTCCCTAATACAAAGACTTGTACTTGTTATATATAACCTTTAACCATTAATGTAATTATATAATTTTAGTTGAGTTTTACCAGATATAAAAAGATGTTGACATTGAAAACTTTATATTTATACATGTAAAGATGTATATATAAATGTTTGTGATAGAAAAAGTTTAAAGTTTATAAGTTAATGTTAATGATAACATCAGTAATTCCTTAAGTTGTCAGTTATCTGTCCTTAAACCACAGAAAAAAATCAAGGTTTATGTATCTGCACTTCTTGTTCCAGGAAGACAACATGAAAAGGATAATTACATAATACAAAACATAAACGTTAAAATGTTTAAATGTTTTTTTTTTTTTTAAAAAAGTTTTTACAGAAGAAACCATGATTTATTTGATGTTTAAAATACATGTAGTATACCAGTTGTTTATGAAATGTTCTTATACTTTATTCAGCATTTTTGCTATATCTGTCTGAATTTTGTTATCGTTAATTTGACTATGTACTATTTTTTACTATTTAAAAACAAAATGAAATAAAATGAAACAAAAGGAAAATCAAAACAAATCAAAACGAAACAAAACAACACAAAAATGAGTGCCTATTCTATTTTTTGAAATCACAATTTCTAGATGATACCATTGATTTAATTTGATTTATTGATATATCACTTACATGTAATTGAATTAGTGATATCATTTGATATATTTACACATGTATATTATAAATGGCACTTATTTTATAAGTTTGTTTTTTATGTCACTTATTGATTTATAGTATCACAAAATACTTAAAGACACTTAATAGTTGCGTTATGGTAATTTTTGGTTCGAGGAAAAAACGAATGTGTGTTATTTATATTTTTGTGGTTTAAGCTAAGAGCTAGGGTAAGTGAAAGGACTACGAGTGATTGCTTTCCTTTTTATCTGTCAAGTAACTTGACATATTATCTTAAATCTTTCATGCCTCTTGTCACCTGGATTCTAATTCTACTTTTCCAGATCTAGTGTGAGAATTTTGTCATCCAGCATGCCTTTTGTCACCTGGATTCTAATTCTACTTTTACAGATCTAGTGTGAGAATTTTGTCATCTAGCATGCCAAAGGTAGTGGTTTTATCTGGCTACTCCATTTTCCTCTATAATCCCAGAATTCATCACTACATTATTATTATTTCAGGTTGGTTTGTCAATCGTAGTCTGGTGTGGTTGTGGACTTTTATCTCTCATTGGAGCCTTGTGTTATGCAGAACTTGGTACCACTATTACAAGATCAGGAGGAGATTATGCATACATTTTGGAAGCCTTTGGTCCATGTCTGGCATTTTTACAGCTGTGGGTAAATATCAGGTTTTAAAATTTTTGATGTAAGTAAACAAACAAAATGTCTGAAGTGATTATACCCACAAAATTTCTGATGTGAGTAAATCAACAAAATTTCTGTTGTGAGTAAATCAACAAAATTTCTGATGTGAGTAAATCAACAAAATAACTGGTGTGAGTAAATCTACAAAAATTCTGATGTGAGTACATCACAAAATAACTGGTGTGAGTAAATCTACAAAATATCTGGTGTGATTAAACCTACAAAATTTCTGATGTTAGTAAGTCTAAAAACTAACTGATACCAGTAAGTCCACAAAGAATGTTGTTAATTTGTATCTTTATGACATTTAATTTTAAACAATGAATCAGGCTCCGGCAGCCAGCTTGAACTGGTAATTGACCATTCTGTGTGCAGATTTAATTATAAAGGTTATAGGATATCACATCAGTTCCTTATAAATTTTTTACCATTTTAAAATTTTATGTAAGCATAAAAAGAATTAGAATTTTAAAAGATTTAATTTGGTTGAAAATTTAAAGTACTATAATGTGAACCAATTTACCACATCATACCTCATAAGAATTGTGTGAAACTGTTATCGCTTACAGGTATGGAATGTTTATATGGCATAAATTGCCATAATTATTCAGAATAATGTCATTTCTTTTGTGAATTGTTGAATTTTGCAATTTGATATTGTTTAGCACAAACTTTATGTGTACTTTTTACATGGTACTGTTAGACCTGAAATACATGGCTCCGAATGTCTTTTTTATAATACTGAAGTTGCCGTTTCGGAATGGAAACATCAGTATTATAAAAAAAGGCATTTGGAGCCATGTATTTCAGGTCTAATGGTACTTTGTGAACAGTGTTCTCAAATCTTATAACTGATAAAATTATTACTATTGTAGGTTAACCTGATAATTATTCGTCCAACAGCACAAGCTGTAGTGGCCTTGACCTTTGCGTATTACGTGTTACAGCCAGCGTTTAATACCTGTGATCCACCTCAGATTGCTGTTAAGTTATTAGCTGCTCTATGTATTAGTAAGTTATTGTCTTTAGTATTTATAAATGTTCTGTTTTCAGCCATTTTTGACAAATATTATTTCTTAATCACAGGAATACAATGGTGTGCTCAATGGCCAAGTGTTCTTAAGTGCATGCTCATTGATCTTAACACCATTAACCAATCACCTACAATTGAATCACACTCTGTCAGATTCTAGTGATAAAGACTATCAGTTTGCTTAATAAAAGTCTGTGATTTTCTTTGAGACTCTAGTTTCCTCAACCATCCTAGAATTGATCTCTTCTAAATAAGTGAAAGAATCTTGTCAGACATAAACAATATTAGTTCACTGTACTCAGTAAGGTGATCAGGGAATGAAAGTATATTTTTTGAATGTTTTGATTTTAATTTTAGCATTTTACACAATATACTGCCAAAACATTTCATAGTACTATCACCATTATTAAACTGGTATATTTGAAATAGAGACTGATGTCCTGTTCTGTGTCTTTGATTGTCCTGTATGGTCCTGCCCTGAGACTGATGTCCTGTTCTGTGTCTTTGATTGTCCTGTATGGTCCTGCCCTGAGACTGATGTCCTGTTCTGTGTCTTTGATTGTCCTGTATGGTCCTGCCCTGTGTGTCATGATACTAAATACACTTTACTTTTTAAGATGATTTTAAAAAATTTAACTGTCCTTTTGAAGTTAAGACAATTCAAAGATGTGTACTGATATGCCTTTTTATACTAATTAATTTTTTTTACTTCCTTTTTCAGGTATATTGACATTTATAAACTTAGCGAGTGTGAAAGCAGCTACAAGAGTACAAGACATTTTTACCATCGCTAAGATATTAGCTCTCATCATCATTACAATAACAGGTTTTGTTTTAATTGGACAAGGTAAGTTGCCATTGGAAACCAAGCTAAGAAGAGAAACGGTCTAGCTGTGTTTGTAAACTTTGTATATAACAATACTCCATATTGAATATGACACTTAGAATACCTGAAAATGCAGATATGATATATGTAATACTTAGGAATCATTCAAAATATACTGGTTCTATACATATATAATTCTTAGGAAACTTTTAAAATATACCTGGGATTCTGTAACTAAGCAACAACAAAGTCATTGTTTTAATAATTGTTTTGTTCTAGTAGTCTTCAGAGTACAAGTGATTTTGACTTGGACAACTTCTCTGAAATTCATGTCATAACGAAGTCTTTGGATTGTTCTGTGTTTTTTACTTTAAATTCTGTAGCTTTTAAAGATGCTCTAATATAGACTGTTTAATTTGAACTAGTATTGTTGTTTAAGATACCAAATGTTAATTCTGAACTATCTCTTTGTACTGTGTAGTTGTTATTAATTGAATGTCTGACAATACATATATATGTATATATTTAACTGTTACAGGTGAAGTAGAATATTTCCAGAATTCATTTGAGGGAACGTCACAAGATGTGGGCAGTATCTCACTGGCATTTTATTCCGGACTTTTTGCTTATGCTGGATGGTAAGATTATCATTGCTAGTACAAAATGTCGGAAAAATATTATATGTCATGTAGAGATGGAGTTGTGTTCCATTCAAAGGTTGGTTGGTTAAATGTTGTTTTACATTTTGTCAGCAGTTTTGCAATTTTTTGTGACACAACATTTCATGGATCATACAAGTTCATGTGTTGTGTACATGTGTTTGCATCTTTTACTTATTAGTAAAATCCAGCTGACCTTGCAGTAGTGATTTGCCTTGATTTCAAAAGTAAAACACCTTGATTATTTGGCCACAAAAGTGGCCCTACTCCTAGTAACTTAATGATGCTCAACCAGACTCAGCAGTGCCAGATTAACATAAATCATCTCTTAATATTTATAAATATTAAAATTATGTGTGAAAAAATTGTGAATGTTTAAATCAAATTACTTTATTGTCAGATATTAGATAAAAAATTTAAACCTACATAATTTTTTAACAGACAACTGATAATTACAGGGTAATATGAAGGATGCAGACAAGTTTTATTACAATATTAATTATATAAGACGTCATATAGCTTACATGTCTATATTAGTTATATGTATACAAATGTAGCTTTTGTATTAATTAGCTGTATATTATTTCACTTTACATCATAGAGTGCTGTCACAAAGGTTTACATAATAATTGTCACCAATTAATATCAGGCCGCGGTTTCACAATCATTCCTAAACTTTAATCTGTCAAATTTGAAATTTTAATAGTTTGTTTAATTGTTAGATATTCATGAAATTAAAGTTATCATTGTAAAGATCATTTCAATCTAAACATCTGCATTTATTTATATTACAAATGATTATTTGTAATTCAAAAAGGGAGATCACCAAAATTGGCTAAATTTGCTAAGAAAATGTTAGTTAAGACATGATTGTGAAATGGGGGGCCAGATTTTGGTTAAATATGGTGCTTTGGGGATAAATTTGACAAATTTGGATTTTGGAACTTAAAAATTACTATAGTAAAATTTAGTAATAAGTGAGCTGGCACATATATCAAACAACATTATAAAGAAAAAATTATTGAATTAATTTCCTAAATAAATTTGTACTGTAAATGACACAAAAATGAAAATAACAAACTAACAAGTACTTGTATTGGAATTCAATAAAATTTAGTTTTACTTGACAGACAGCCTGACCTATAACTATAACATAATGGTATAAAGTTAATTGTACATGAATAAATACAGTTGGTTCTTGTGAACATTAACTTGTGTTTAAAAGTGGTTACACCTGTTCAATCATCATTAAAGTTTTTTTCTGAATAAAGATCTAAAATTTTATTTTCTCTCAAGTAAAAAGGTAAAAATGTGAAAACAAGAAGCTTTAGCAGTCCAAAGAGAGCAGTCTTTCAAATGGGATGAATTTTTATTCTTATGACTTAACAATTTACATTTTGAGTGTTTAATTTATATGGAAATCCAAAGGTTATTTTCCTCTTACAAGCCTAGTGATTGGATGTTTTCTTTGCACCATGGTGAACATTCCCTCCTATTTTTCTGACAAGCCTAGTGATTGGATGCTTTCTTTGCACCATGGTAAACACACCCTCCTATTTTTTTCTGACAAGCCTAGTGATTGGATGTTTTCTTTGCACCATGGTAAACACACCCTCCTATTTTTTCTGACAAGCCTAGTGATTGGATATTTTCTTTGCACCATGGTAAACACTCCCTCCTTTTTTGTCTGACAAGCCTAGTGATTGGATGCTGTCTTTGCACCATGGTAAACACACCCTCCAATTTTTCTCTGACAAGCCTAGTGATGGATGTTTTCTTTGCACCATGGTGAACATTCCCTCCTATTTTTCTGACAAGCCTAGTGATTGGATGTTTTCTTTGCACCATGGTTAACACACCCTCCTATTTTCTTCTTACAAGCCTAGTGATTGGATGTTTTCTTTGCACCATGGTAAACACACCCTCCTATTTTTTCTGACAAGCCTAGTGATTGGATGTTTTCTTTGCACCATGGTAAACACTCCCTCCTTTTTTGTCTGACAAGCCTAGTGATTGGATGCTTTCTTTGCACCATGGTAAACACACCCTCCAATTTTTTTCTGACAAGCCTAGTGATTGGGTGCTTTCGTTGCACCATGGTAAACACTCCCTCCTTTTTTGTCTGACATGCCTAGTGATTGGATGCTTTCTTTGCACCATGGTAAACACACCCTCCAATTTTTTTTCTGACAAGCCTAGTGATTGGGTGCTTTCATTGCACCATGGTAAACACTCCCCCCTTTTTTTTCTGATAAACCTAGTGATTGGATGTTTTCTTTAAACTATGGTAAACACACCCTCCTATCAACTTGCCTATATATAAAATGTCAGAACATCAGAAGGTATGTCACCTGCTTGAACTCTGGTTTTTCATCAATCTTTGTTCTCCTGTTTTCCTACCTGTGTAAGCCAAAACTGATCATGGAGATGAAATGGTTCTTTTCATAAGAAAAAATTGTTTCTAAAATGAAATGCAGCTCATTTTTATTAATTCTTTTAATCATTTATAAACAAATTCAGATCAGTAATAAAACAGATTTATAATAAATGTCTAAACAGTTTGATTCTGTTTGATATTCAACGTAAGTTCATTCAAACAAAAATTCTAAATATGATTGATAACTATAATATAACCCTAGACTAATCATTGGATTAAATACAACCCTACACTAATCAGCTGATTAAATATAACCCAAGACTAATCAGCTGATTAAATATAAACCTAGACTAATCAGCTGATTAAATATAACCCTAGTCAATCAATTTATTACACAGATTAAGCTTTGATTAACATAACATAACATAACATAACATAACATAACATAACATAACATAACATAACATAACATAACATAACATAACATAACATACAGTAACATACAGTAACATAACATAACACATACATAACATAATATACAGTAACATAACATAACATGTTATGTTATAACATAACATAACATAACATAACATAACATAACATAACATAAAATAACATTACACATAACATAACATAACATAACATAACATAACATAACATAACATAACATAACATAACACATATTTTATTTATCTCTCCTCAAATTAACCATATTATGTATAACTAATACAAATCACTGAAGATTTTCCTTTTAGAAATGATAGACAGAAAATAATAATTATACAACTTTTTAAAAAAAAAAATATTATGAAAAATGTCATAATAAATTTAAGTAGATCTATTCTGCAGGGTTTTTTTTGTTTTTTTTTTTTTTTTTTGTTTTTGTTTTTTGTTTTTTTTTTTTTTTTAATGGCTGTTTAAAAAAATTATGTAGGTGATACATATTGTATTTTAACCAGAAAATAATTAATAAAAAGTACATTATTTATATGTTAAATTTATTTCACAAATGGGGGGGGGGGGGGGGTTTCAGGAGATGTATTATATATGACAAATGTACTGTTTTAAAGTTACCCAGTCCCTTGACAGAAAATTTAATTTTAACTGGATTTAGGACACATACCATGTCAAAGATAAACACTGTTGATAAATTAGTTACATTTAATGTGGGGAAGTGTCCAAAATTTTGAAAAAAAAAAATGTATGAAAGGCAGCCAAATTAGCCTGCAAAAAATCATTAAAAGGGTTATCCTGGGGCTTTTGGGTCAAGAATTATTTGAGTGTTAATGATAGATTATAGTCATGATTGTGTTAAATATCTTTTCCTGTAGTGATATTTACTGTTAGTCTCTCCACAGGATTTAAAGTTAAAAAAAACTTCTGCACTTTATAACGACCAGCTCAGACATTTGACACAGGTCCTGTCATGTCAAAAAGGCAGCAGACATAGTCTAGTAACACTGGATCTGGAAATTTACCCAGATGATTTTTTTATCTCCTGTCTTTACATTGGTCCTAAACTGACATGAACTATGACCTTTGTAACAACTGACATGACACAAAAATAAAAAAACTTTACTTCACAACAGATTGCAGAGTATAGATGCCTGCAACATATCCTGTTGCTGGCAGTGTCTTGGTATAAGTGAAATAGTTTTGACTGGACAATAAAAATAAACTCCACATCTTTTCCTTACTTGATTAAATGGATAACTTTCTTTAACTCACACACACACACACACAGACACACACATGAGAGAGAGAGAGAGAGAGAGAGAGAGAGAGAGAGAGAGAGAGAGCACCTGCTATATTAACTGATTAATGTAATTTAAATTTTAAAATAATAGAATCATTATTATAGAGAATTATTATTGTACATGTATATGTGTAGATGTTTGTTATCAGTTTTATTGATCTAATCGGTAAGTCGTTAATTACTGGTCAGATCCAGATAACTGTTAACGATTAATTAATAACTACAATGAATTATTGTTTTTATTGATTGCTTAGTGATTTTTATCTTTAAATTTCAGGAATTTCCTAAACTTTGTAACAGAGGAAATGATTGATCCGTTCAAGTAAGTATATATATATATATGTAACATATATATAGTCAAGTCATTGGTTATTATGATACATATAAAAATAAAACTTTAAAATTACCAGTAATAAAGCCCGCCTAATTTTCTTAGGTTGTGGTGCTATTTTAAGAATACATATTTTAAAGTGTAGACATCTTAATTGTATTAAGTATCATAATTACAAATTTGATATTAATACTACTTAATTTTGTTGACCTACATTGCTATACATATTTAGCATGCATCTATAAGTTAATTGTAAAGCTTTAAAGATATGTAATTATATATATGCAATAATTGTCAAAAATCATTTTTTTCATTCTACTTTTTCTTTTGAATATTTTATTAAGTCAAAGTTTTGTAAACATACATCACTGAATGGTGAGGGCATGCAACTCTTTATTCTAGGGTTGTGGGTATGGACCCTATCTAGACTGCATGGTTTACTTTTGAATGACACCATGTATCACCATTGTACCAGGCTACCTATATGGCTTGAGCATTTACCTTGAGAACTGAAGGTCATAGGTCGACTAGTTCACCAGACAAAAAGACTGAGGGTTTGGTGTACTTGTTTGATACATATTGACTCTGTAAGCTAGCACCTTACAATAAGTCACCCTGAGTGTGCTCCATTATAATGTTCAGATCATAACACACACTGATCATCTCTTGCATTCACGACCTTGTTGTTAGGTTATCCGTAAAGATTAATAACCTTGCCCTCATCAGGAATAGATAAAAATTGGCTAATTTAACATTAAACAACATTACAACCACAACAATAACTATTGTTTAAGTCCAACCAGCTTATAATGATGGAACAGTGATATTTTTACATTAGAGAAATTGTGGGTAAGCTCCCTCTGGAAAATCCTATAGGCTCTGGACAGACATTTTAGCCCATATCAAACATAAATGATTATTAATGCATTAACAGTCATATAAACACTGTTGTGGCTAAATATTTTACATTTATCTTTCTTTTTTTCAGAAATCTTCCAAGAGCCATTTACATATCAATCCCTATAGTAACACTTGTATATGTATTCACAAATATTGCCTATTTCTCTATCATTTCTCCATATGAGATGTTGAATTCAAATGCTGTTGCTGTGGTGAGTTTTATATACATGTATAAATAAACCTGAAACTAAGTAATAATGTTTACCTGAAGAATTTTAAGAATAGATCCCTGATTAAAAGTTATATCAAATAGTTTTAGTAGGATAGCCCTCAATATTACTAAATATTTAACTTTTTATGAATGACTTAAAATACAGATGTAAGATACAATGTTATAAAAATCTACAATATAATCAGTTTATCCTTTAATTGTTCTTGTCTTTGCGAGTTAACTTGAATGCCTGGAAATACAAATGATCTAATGTTATAACTGTTAGCATCAGCTTGATGTGTCTTTTTCCTTTAACCCTACTTGTATTGTTTTTTTCTTTCTTTTTGTTTTATAATTGTGCTGATGAATAAATGCTCATCAGGACAAAGACATTTATTAATATAAATGTATGATAATTTTCAGACATTTGGTGACAAAATATTTGGAGTCATGGCATGGATTGTTCCGGTTTTTGTGTCACTTTCTACATTTGGAGGTGTGAATGGTCTTCTCTTTACATCCGGAAGGTAATATATCAATGTCATTATAATGCAGACATACAGAGAAAGAGAGAGAGAGAGAGAGAGAGAGAGAGAGAGAGAGAGAGAGAGAGAGAGAGAGAGAGATCGAACCTACCTACCTAACTACTTATAGACTTCTTTAAAAAATAATTAATTCAACAGATCTCTCTCTCTCTCTCTCTCTCTCTCTCTCTCTCTCTCTCTCTCTCTCTCTCTCTCTCCCTCTCTCTCTCTCTGTATATACAGTCTTATCTTTTCATTAATCACACCCTAATATAATGAAAAAATTTGTCACCATCTACTCTGTTATGGAGAAGGGGAAATAACTCTTACACACTTTCCTAAAAGTTTTGCTATTCATGGTAGAATCAACAGTAATACATTTATAGAGAAAATACTTTAACTCCTTAACAGCTGTACAGATGGCCTGTAGTAATACAACAGAAATGTTATACCTTCTTATTAATTTCACAGCTATCTTATAAATAGAATTATTTTAATGTCTGACAAATGATTTTTGATTTCAGATTGTTCTTTGTTGGAGCTCAGGAAGGTCATTTACCACAGTTCTTTGCCATGATTCATACAAAGAAATACACTCCATTACCTGCTATGTTGTTTACAGTAAGTAAATGATTATCTAGGCTTACCTGCTATGTTGTTTACAGTAAGTAAATGTTAATCTAGGTTTACCTGCTATGTTGTTCACAGTTAGTGAATGAAAATCTAGGTTTACCTGCTATGTTGTTTACACTAAGTCATTGATAATCTAGGTTAACCTGCTATGTTGTTTACAGTAAGTTAGTGATAATCTAGGTTTACCTGCGATGATGTTTACAGAAAGTGAATTATAATCTAGGTTTACCTGCTATGTTGTTTACAGCAAGTTAATGTTAATCTAGGTTTACCTGCTATGTTGTTTACAGTAAGTCAATGATAATCTAGGTTTACCTGCTATGTTGTTTACAGTAAGTCAATGATAATCTAGGTTTACCTGCTATGTTGTTTACAGTAAGTGAATTAAAATCTAGGTTTACCTGCTATGTTGTTTACAGTAAGTTGATGATAATCTAGGTTTACCTGCTATGTTGTTTACAGTAAGTCAGTGATAATCTAGGTTTACCTGCTATGTTGTTTACAGTTAGTCAATGATTATCTAGGTTTACCTGCTATGTTGTTTACAGTAAGTCAATGATTATCTAGGTTTACCTGCTATGTTGTTTACAGTAAGTCAATGATTATATAGGTTTACCTGCTATGTTGTTTACAGTAAGTTGATGATAATCTAGGTTTACCTGCTATGTTGTTTACAGTAAGTCAGTGATAATCTAGGTTTACCTGCTATGTTGTTTACAGTTAGTCAATGATTATCTAGGTTTACCTGCTATGTTGTTTACAGTAAGTCAATGATTATCTAGGTTTACCTGCTATGTTGTTTACAGTAAGTTAATGATAATCTAGGTTTACCTGCTATGTTGTTTACAGTAAGTTGATGATAATCTAGGTTTACCTGCTATGTTGTTTACAGTAAGTCAGTGATAATCTAGGTTTACCTGCTATGTTGTTTACAGTTAGTCAATGATTATCTAGGTTTACCTGCTATGTTGTTTACAGAAAGTCAATGATTATCTAGGTTTACCTGCTATGTTGTTTACAGTAAGTCAGTGATAATCTAGGTTTACCTGCTATGTTGTTTACAGTTAGTCAATGATTATCTAGGTTTACCTGCTATGTTGTTTACAGTAAGTCAGTGATAATCTAGGTTTACCTGCTATGTTGTTTACAGTTAGTCAATGATTATCTAGGTTTACCTGCTATGTTGTTTACAGTAAGTCAATGATTATCTAGGTTTACCTGCTATGTTGTTTACAGTAAGTCAATGATTATCTAAGTTTACCTGCTATGTTGTTTACAGTAAGTTGATGATAATCTAGGTTTACCTGCTATGTTGTTTACAGTAAGTCAGTGATAATCTAGGTTTACCTGCTATGTTGTTTACAGTTAGTCAATGATTATCTAGGTTTACCTGCTATGTTGTTTACAGTAAGTCAATGATAATCTAGGTTTACCTGCTATGTTGTTTACAGTAAGTCAATGATAATCTAGGTTTACCTGCTATGTTGTTTACAGTTAGTCAATGATAATCTAGGTTTACCTGCTATGTTGTTTACAGTAAGTCAATGATAATCTAGGTTTACCTGCTATGTTGTTTACAGTTAGTCAATGATAATCTAGGTTTACCTGCTATGTTGTTTACAGTAAGTCAATGATTATCTAGGTTTACTTGCTATGTTGTTTACAGTAAGTCAATGATAATCTAGGTTTACCTGCTATGTTGTTTACAGTAAGTCAATGATTATCTAGGTTTACCTGCTATGTTGTTTACAGTAAGTTAATGATAATCTAGGTTTACCTGCTATGTTGTTTACAGTTAGTTAATGATAATCTAGGTTTACCTGCTATGTTGTTTACAGTAAGTCAATGATTATCTAGGTTTACCTGCTATGTTGTTTACAGTAAGTTAATGATAATCTAGGTTTACCTGCTATGTTGTTTACAGTTAGTTAATGATAATCTAGGTTTACCTGCTATGTTGTTTACAGTAAGTCAATGATAATCTAGGTTTACCTGCTATGTTGTTTACAGTTAGTCAATGATAATCTAGGTTTACCTGCTATGTTGTTTACAGTAAGTCAATGATTATCTAGGTTTACTTGCTATGTTGTTTACAGTAAGTCAATGATAATCTAGGTTTACCTGCTATGTTGTTTACAGTAAGTCAATGATTATCTAGGTTTACCTGCTATGTTGTTTACAGTAAGTTAATGATAATCTAGGTTTACCTGCTATGTTGTTTACAGTTAGTTAATGATAATCTAGGTTTACCTGCTATGTTGTTTACAGTAAGTCAATGATTATCTAGGTTTACCTGCTATGTTGTTTACAGTAAGTTAATGATAATCTAGGTTTACCTGCTATGTTGTTTACAGTTAGTTAATGATAATCTAGGTTTACCTGCTATGTTGTTTACAGTAAGTCAATGATTATCTAGGTTTACCTGCTATGTTGTTTACAGTTAGTTAATGATAATCTAGGTTTACCTGCTATGTTGTTTACAGTAAGTCAATGATAATCTAGGTTTACCTGCTATGTTGTTTACAGTAAGTCAATGATAATCTAGGTTTACCTGCTATGTTGTTTACAGTTATTTACTCAATAAAAGTTTAGGTTTGATTAATGTTTTCAACATTGGTGGACATTTCCAATAAAAAAATGGTGTTAGATCTATAGTAGTAATTCTGACTTGGTGAATGGAAATGACTAGATGAACATCTCCAGATTAAACTAATTTGAAATAAAACAAAACTTCTTTGATGTTGAATTTTTTTGGTGGTAAGAGCTGTCAGATTTAAAACTCTGCTAAAATTTATTTGACCCAATTAATGGTACGTTTGTTACTGTATTTTTTTATGACAAGTGTGTTTGATCATTTATTAAACCTTAAAGAAAGATATACATCTGTGTGAACAGTTCACTGTTTAATTTTGGTTATTTCATACTGTAATATGATGTGAAATTTTTTATAAATTTTTCAGGGTATAACATAAATTCATGTAATTATTGTTAGGTTTATATTCAGCTGTCCTTTAATGTTTAAACCCAACATTTCTTTCCTCTATATTTCAGGGTATTATGTCACTGTTGATGTTGATATCAAATGATATCTTCTCATTAATTAACTACATGAGTTTTGTACAGTGGTTATCTGTTGGAATGTCAATATTAGGATTACTGTATTTAAGATACAAGAAACCAGATATGCCAAGACCTATCAAGGTAAGTCGTGTAAAAGTTCTACAAAAATGGGTGTAGCTTCAAGTGTGTACATATAGGTTAATCAGGCAATGGTTATATAAAAAGATGTGTAATTTCAGACCTGGTAACATTTGAATAAAAAAAGTCTTTACTCTTTTGACTTTTTTACCACACAAGACTCAATAAGCTGGCACTAAACTGCATCTCTCTGGCACATGGAACTTCAATCCTAAAAAGGTTAATCAGCTTACCAGTTATATAATAAGTAGTTTAGACCTTAAATGAGAACAGAAGTTAATTTTGTGTAATGTGGTCATATAAGCTTGGTTGACCTTAGACCCAACAACACACATCCAAGTAATAGTTACATCCAAATTGGTGTAGATTAAGACTTACCAACATAACTGTTGAACTATATTTGGTGTAAGTACTGGTTACTAGACATTTTTGTATTGTGTTAATTAATGAGGTTTTATGCCCAAATCAAGATTCTTTCACTTACAACAAGGCAGTCACTTCTGTGGTTGTGGAGGAGTGGCCAGAGAAAACCACCAAACTCTAGTAAACAAACTTTTGAACTTTCTGACACTAGGATCTGCCCATGTTGCATTTGAACCTAGGCTATGAGAGGCACTGCAATCTTTATATTATTGTATTGAGTAGAATTAACTCAGGACTTTTTGTTATACAGTCAATTCTCTTTATAACGACATATTCTATTAACGGCAAACAATCGGGAACAAATCTGTTATGTTTTATTATATTATGTAATGGTTAATTTGGTTACCAGCTCTGACAATGAAATGTAGGGAACAAATGTACAAAATTAATACTTTTCTACTTGATATAACAGCACTGCCAATTGGCAGTAAGATCACAAAAATTTCTTTAGGCATTGCTGCACACATCTCTTTACCCATGACCAATTGACCTTTACTGTCTGTAACTAAGTCCTTAGTACAGCTGTACACATGTGACTGTTAATTAACAGGTGCTGATTTAGTTTACCTGATGATAATAATTCTCAAACCAGTAATAAGAGATGTTTTCACATATCTTATATGAAGCCACACAATCAAGGTTTTGCATTTATTTTAAATTCATCACAGGCAACTTGTGTAATTCCTGAACACACATTTTTAAGATTACCGCTGGTAAAAAAGGAAAAAATAACTTACTCTGAAAAAAAAAACTCGCCCATCATTTTATTAAAAAATGATATAAGAAAAAACATTCTTCTGTTTTTGTTTTCATGACATGTTAGCAAACCAGAAGTGCAATTTTAAAATTGTAAATAGTGTAAAAACATCTTTAAATGTTCTTTATTTTGCATAAATGGATATCTTTAGTATGTAAAAGTTAAGTTTTAATAAAAATTCAAAGTACAAACGATTTTTCACAAAGAATTTTTACCATGGAATATAAATATGCGAGTAAACTTTTCTTGAAAATGGCAGATTTTCAAGACCTTGGATTTTGTGTGAACTGATTAAACAAATTTCAAAAGGGTAAAATTTTGGGATTTATAACATGTTTTTACAAAGTTAAATAAAATATTCAATGTCCAATATTTAATTGAATATTTCAACAAACTAGGCATATGTGTTGTTGTTTTCCTAAAACAATGATGCGGATATATAGAAATATTAAGGAATGTATGAAAAAATAAATGAATTTATTGTATATCACATGCAATGTATTATCCCCTGAATACAACAAACTAGCCACTTGACTTTTGAACAAGGGACATAACTCCCACACATTCTAAATCCATTACCACAGCATATTATTAACATCACAAATTTGATAATCACAGATATGGCCGTTGTAAAGAGAGTTGATTGTATTACGTATACATTTAGATTCAAAAGTTAATTTTGTTTTTTATGATTTTTTGTCCTTTCAGTTTTATTGCTGACACAGTTTGAAACATTATACATAATATGAAATTAATACTTGAAAGCTGTGAAAAGCTGAATGAACACCCAGTGTTTTAGACTTATATATGACAGATATGATTTATATATAATCACACCTATACCTTTATTGTGTATTCATTTTTGTTTTCAGTTCAACATTATAATACCAATTACATTTTTGTGTGCTGTTATATTCCTGCTGATTATTCCCCTTTATGCTGCCCCTGATGACACTGGTATGGGCATGCTCATTGTTCTCTCAGGACTTCCTGTTTATGTAATTGGAGTTAAATGGAAGAACAAGCCCAAGTCCATCAATAGATTTATAGGTAAGATAATAATTATTGTATTGTGTCTGATATGAAAATGGATCAAAGTGACTACTGTTTTGCTTAATAATTGCTTACCAGTGAATATTAGTGTGTGACAGATCAGGCTTGAAATGTGGCCAGGTAGCTTAGTCGGTAGAGTGTCCAGCTAGCATAGGGAAAGACTCTCAGATTTGAGTCTCTGTAAGGCTGTTGCATATTTCCCCTTTAGACCTGATACATTTTGGAGCTTATCTTACCCTTGCAAGTGGTTGAACAATAGTTTAATCCCAGGATAGAACATGGTAGTTTTGGTTCAAAGTAGTAAATTAAATAAAGGAAGGAAGGAATGAGGCAGACTAGGCTTGTTAAGTAGCCAGGTATCTCGGTCAGTAGAGCATCCTTTTAGTATTGGAAAGGGTTTGAGTCACAGTTTGGCTGCTGCAATTTTGCCTTTTCCTGTAACATCGGTATCTTAATAATGAAAATTTGAATTTTACAATTCGTGATTTTATTAAAAGACAAATCCTATAAATAGTTGATAATATTTCAGTACAAGTTAATATCACACATTGAGTAATTTTACATATGCATGTATATCATTGTACCCATACAGTCAGTACTGATTAGTTAAGTTATCTTTAAGTGAAGCTGTTATTAATAATAAAAATGAATGAAAATCATGCATAGCAACTGCGAATAATATTGGTTTATTTCAGCACCTTCAGTGCTTTGATTTGATTTGTGTATGTTTCTTTTCTGTTTACAGCCATTTTGACAAAGATAGGACAGAAATCATTTGATGTTGTAGGACAAGAGAAGTCATCTTAGTTAGGATATATCATAGCTTACTTAATCAGTTACTCACAAAAGAGGAGATGGAGAGGATGTTGTGTTTGTTGGAACACCTATAATTTAGAGTCTTTATATATGAAGTTATTTGCTCACTTTCTTTACAAGGTTTAGAATGCCTAAATTTCTTGCCTGCCACAATTTTTATTAATTTAAGAATTTAAGTAAATATTTTTCATGCAATATTGAAAATAGGAATTTTTTTTTTTTCAAAAACATATTTCATACGGATTGTATTTATATGGTTTTTTCATTATTTTCATTTATTTATCTAAGGGGATGATGAGATGTTTCTTCAATGTGTAAAATTTATAATGATGCTTAACAGTGTTTTACAACAATTTTATCCATTTGGTGTTAAGTTACATAATTTTGTATATTTGATGCATAGAGGGCATTTTAAGTTCTTCTATATCCAACAGAAACACGATTTATTTCTATACAATCACTAACTGGTGACACATTATACATTGATTTCAGAACCCAGCTTAGTGTGAATACATGTATTATGTTATCAGGTATGTCCATCTGTCTGTCTGTCAGTCTATCAGGACCCTGGTGAGTTTGATTGTAAATACATGTATTATGTTATCAGGTATGTCCATCTGTCTGTCTATCAGAACCCTAGTGAGTTTGACTGTAAATATGAGTATTATGTTATCAGGTATGTCCATCTGTCTGTATGTCTATTTGTCTGTCAGTCTATCAGAACCCTGCTGAGTTTGATTGTAAATACATGTATTATGTTATCAGGTATGTCCATCTGTCTGTATGTCTATTTGTCTGTCAGTCTATCAGAACCCTGCTGAGTTTGATTGTAAATACATGTATTATGTTATCAGGTATGTCCATCTGTCTGTATGTCTATTTGTCTGTCAGTCTATCAGAACCCTGCTGAGTTTGATTGTAAATACATGTATTATGTTATCAGGTATGTCCATCTGTCTGTATGTCTATTTGTCTGTCAGTCTATCAGAACCCTGCTGAGTTTGATTGTAAAAACATGTATTATGTTATCAGGTATGTCCATCTGTCTGTATGTCTATTTGTCTGTCAGTCTATCAGAACCCTGCTGAGTTTGATTGTAAATACATGTATTATGTTATCAGGTATGTCCATCTGTCTGTCTATCAGGACCCACCTGAGTTTGATTGTAAATACTTGTATTATGTTATCAGGTATGTCCATCTGTCTGTATGTCCATTTGTCTGTCAGTCTATCAGAACCCTGCTGAGTTTGATTGTAAATACATGTATTATGTTATCAGGTATGTCCATCTGTCTGTCTGTCTGTCTATCAGAACCCTGCTGAGTTTGATTGTAAATACATGTATTTTGTTATCAGGTATGTCCAACTGTCTGTCTGTCTGTCTATCAGGACCCGCCTGAGTTTGATTGTAAATACATGTATTATGTTATCAGGTATGTCCATCTGTCTGTATGTCTATTTGTCTGTCAGTCTATCAGAACCCTGCTGAGTTTGATTGTAAATACATGTATTATGTTATCAGGTATGTCCATCTGTCTGTCTATCAGGACCCACCTGAGTTTGATTGTAAATACTTGTATTATGTTATCAGGTATGTCCATCTGTCTGTCAGTCTATCAGAACCCTGCTGAGTTTGATTGTAAATACATGTATTATGTTATCAGGTATGTCCATCTGTCTGTCTGTCTATCTATCAGGACCCGCCTGAGTTTGATTGTAAATACATGTATTATGTTATCAGGTATGTCCATCTGTCTGTCTGTCTGTCTATCAGGACCCACCTGAGTTTGATTGTAAATACATGTATTATGTTATCAGGTATGTCCATCTGTCTGTCTGTCTGTCTATCAGGACCCTGGTGAGTTTGATTGTAAATACATGTATTATGTTATCAGGTATGTCCATCTGTCTGTCTGTCTGTCAATCAGGACCCACCTGAGTTTGATTGTAAATACTTGTATTATGTTATCAGGTATGTCCATCTGTCTGTCAGTCTATCAGAACCCTGCTGAGTTTGATTGTAAATACATGTATTATGTTATCAGGTATGTCCATCTGTCTGTCTGTCTGTCTATCAGGACCCCCCTGAGTTTGATTGTAAATACATGTATTATGTTATCAGGTATGTCCATCTGTCTGTATGTCTATTTGTCTGTCAGTCTATCAGAACCCTGCTGAGTTTGATTGTAAATACATGTATTATGTTATCAGGTATGTCCATCTGTCTGTCTATCAGGACCCACCTGAGTTTGATTGTAAATACTTGTATTATGTTATCAGGTATGTCCATCTGTCTGTCAGTCTATCAGAACCCTGCTGAGTTTGATTGTAAATACATGTATTATGTTATCAGGTATGTCCATCTGTCTGTCTGTCTGTCTATCAGAACCCTGCTGAGTTTGATTGTAAATACATGTATTATGTTATCAGGTATGTCCATCTGTCTGTCTGTCTGTCTATCAGAACCCTGCTGAGTTTGATTGTAAATACATGTATTATGTTATCAGGTATGCCCATCTGTTTGTCTATCAAAACCGAGCTGAGCTAGAGTGTAAATACATGTATTATGTTATCAAGTATGTCTGTCTGTCCTATCTGTATGTCTGTCTGTCTTTTGGGACCCTGTTTATTTTATTATCATGTCTGTCTGTCCATCTGTATTTTACATACAAACCATTTAAACATTTTATTCTTTTGATTAGAGATGTGTCTGTCTTTTGAGGTGTTGACTTAAGATGACTTCACACAACAATCATCTTGAAGGCTTAATTTAATGTCAGTTGTCAATACTATCAATAGTTGATCGAGTTCTGTAGTAAGCATGCTTCATTAACAAATTAGACAGATAATTATTGTTGATTTGAGAAGTTTTCATAAGTACTTTTATAGGATATTTACATCTAAAGTTGTGGTGATTTAAATTAAAATGGGGTAAAAAGTTCAGAATTAGAATACATGTATTTATGTATTTAAATAATTATTTTGAAGAAAGTATGGTTTACAATTTGGTTTTCTGTTGACTGGTTCACCAGACACAAGAGGTTTTTTAACTATGAAATTTGCTAAGATGTTTTGAAAAGGGAGAATTCATGTGCAATTTATGTTTATGTTCACTTTTAAAATTTAAATCAAATAAAATTTTACATTTAGGGCTGTTTCATTTAAAACCAATTACTTATTGTTTTGATATCTTTTTATTGTAAAATTCATACTGCATATAAGCCTGTCTAGACATCCCTTTAAATGTGACCTTTGTGAGAAATGTGACTTTTGTGAGAAGCTAACCTTTTAACCGTATTACAGGGTAACAGTTAAATATCAGATATAAGGCTCAATACTTCTCACTGACTTATATATATACATATGTATACAGATTGTCTTTACATAAGGGCCAAGATATTTTAGTTGTTGTTCATAAGTCTTTTCAGTTATGGCATAAAATATTAAACTTATTGGTTTGTGTTCTGGACATTTTAGTAATGCAATAAATTTGTACATGTTTTTTTTATAAATGTATGTACCAAGATGTATTACATAAATAATAATAATAATAATAAATATAAGTATAACAGTATAATGTAAATGATAGTCAGCTATTATTTACATTATACTGTATGATATGTGTTTATAAAACTCGGTTAAATGTCACTGGATATTTGTTTTGTCATATGTTATCATTTTGGGGTATTTTACAGGGATATTGTATGAATATTTACATTTAAACTGTTACTCTCTATACAAAACTTTTACTGTAGACAAACATTATTTCCCGTTTGGACAGAAACATAACTTTATCACAACATCGTGGACATTGAAGACATGCTGACATTTGTTATGATGGGTGGGAGTGGGAGAAGTTTAATTTTATATTTATTTTTTATTTAAAATGTCACATTTATTATATTTATGATTGTAAATATAATAACTTTTTTCTTTGATCATTAAAAGGAGATAATGGGAAAAATCAATCAAAAACACCTTTAATGGTTTGATACCTTCATGAGGGATTAAAATCAAAAGACAATCCTCATTAAGAAATCAAAATAAAGCATCAATATTTATCAGCAAGTTGTTTAATATACATGACATCATTTACCTGATCGTAATTGATACATGACCTGTTTACAGTATGTGTATGATTCCTGTATTGTTTAGCAGCACACATGTATATCAATTTTTATGATTTTCTTATAGATATGCTAATTTACATATATTTAACTGCTGAGCCTAAAATGCAGAGCTTAAAGTTGCAACCATATAAGTATCTTGTTTGTCAATCAGTAACCAATGTTTTACACATACGTAACCAAACTTTGTATTGCTATAAAGAAAGATTATTTCATTATATCAGTTTTATTTTGATTTTCTACTTGTCTTTCATGTATTGACAAACAATTTCTGGCAATCTTTAACAGCTTTTTATCTGCCACATACATACAAAATGGCAGAAGTGTACTACACAGTACAACAATTTGACACATTGCCTGAGACACTTGTGTAGCAATTATGGCTAGAAATCTACTCTGTTCAAACTATACAGTTTTTACCAAAGTCTGTCAGTAAAATCCTGCCAAACACATTGATAGTGTTCGATATAAACATGCATGGGACTGAGTTTGTATTAAGGAACAATAACTTTATTTCTTACATGGAAAATCTCCATTACTGCTTAATTATTTTCCACTAGAAGTCACTTTAAGCCCTGAAATATATGCATTCCTTTTGAAAACTATCCCTAAGGATATTGCTATGTTGGCTGGTTATAATATTATCATAAACAAAATGTTTAAGAAAAACTTTTTTTAAAATCTATCAGTTATTATAAGGGTTTGTAATATCACGTTTTGATATCAGGGTATCTAGTTTTGTATCATGTTTAATATATGACATTATAAAATATTAAATCTTAGTCTAGATATCACAAATTAAAATTTCAACATTTGTATTTGTGTAGAATTTTTATCTAGTTTACAAAAATGTATGATTTTAGAGTCAGTGTACATTGTTTTAGACAGTTGATTCTAATATTATGTCATCATAAATCAAACTAAAGGGATATAACCTAGGTGCATTTTTGACAAAGATTGACATTTTTTATATTTTAGTTTTCTCCCTTTGTCAACTAACTGCTATTGTAGTTTTGATTTGTGATTTTTGACATTTTGTGCCTTAAGCTGCCATTTATATTTTACATTGTTTATCTTATATGAAATGAGATCTATATTGAATGGTTTTCACAGAGAGAGAGAGAGAGAGAGAGAGAGAGAGAGAGAGAGAGAGAGAGAGAGAGAGAGAGAGGTGTATGGTACTTGTATTTCACGTACATGAAACTGTTTATAGTCGTTGGTGTAAACAAGTTTGATTTTACATCCAAAAGTGTTCCTATTGAATCTCATTGGTTGACCTGTACTAGTAATTTTATCCTAATGGCTGATTTATTATATTATTTATATCTAATTGGATGATATGCATGTGACCAATAAATTTAAATCCATTTGACCGTTTTTAAGTCATTGGTTGATATGACATGTTGTTTTTATTTCCTTACTTGATATCAGTTTATATAATCTAAAAGGGTAATATATTCGTGTTATTTAAAAAATTATAATATTAAGTTCAGTATTTAGTATACATATATATATGACATGTTTCACATTGATGATTTTACCTTTTATTTAACCTTATTAATTATTGATATTTACCTCCACAGTAACTTAGTCATATATACATATATACATGAATTCATAATTTTTTAAAAAATGCCTTTCAAAGAGTGAAAGGGGAAATCACTCCTACTTGTAAATGTTTTGTTAGACCTTAAATTATAAATAAAATCTTTTTTCAATCAAAAAAATTGTTGGAAAGAGCCATAAGTTAAAAATTTTGTGTTCGTTGTTGTTTGGATTTTCAAGGGTGATCTTCATTAATATTCAAATGATGACAGTGCATAAGGGATATTTTGGACATAGTTAATTTGTTATCTTATTGATAACATTCAAAAATTGTTATACATACAGAATTAAAGCAAGTTTTTCATTAAGTTTGGTTATTTTTCCCAATTAGGTCAATAAATTTTACATGAAATTTTGATGTTTTTGAATGATTTTGTTTAAATAAGGAGTTTTGTTCTCCAGATATGTATATGACAAACAGTTATGGAACGATAGTAGACCTATATTGGCATGTGGGGATACATACAGATATAAACCTTTATTGGCATGTGGGGATACATACAGATATAGACCTTTATTGGCATGTGGGGATACATACAGATATAGACCTTTATAGGTCAGTGTTATATTTAGATCAGTCTCATACCACAGTCAGTTGTTGTTTATATAAACACACACATATATATATATATATATATATATATATATATATATATATATATATATATATATACAGTAGAACTTCGATGGCTCGAAGTCCAAGGGACTTTGACTAAATATTCGAGCCATCGGGGGGTTCGAGCGATCGAACATCGAGATATGATTGGAGGTTCACATTCAAATGTTAACCGAGCGTCAAAAAATTTTTTAATTTGTTTTACATGTTAATTAACTAAAAGGCCAAATAATGCAATGACCGAATTAAAATTCCATTATTTATCACGAAATATTTTTTTAAAAAATCATAAAAGAATAAAATGTCCCAATTAAAAATACCAAATTTATTTCAAATTACATGTTGACCTGCAATCTGCCGTTTGATGTTATTTGGCTACGGGGTTAGAATATGGCACTTTATTTTAATTTTAACAGGTGATGATACAAAATAAACTTACTTTATTCTTTATTGCGCATGTACTATAATGAAAAACAACAAAACACAGTTATTACCGGTTGTTTTAATCACAGGAAATAACGATAATACACATTACTATACATATTCCAAGGGCATGTAAATTACAGATTCCCGGTGTGCAATCATAAGGCACGAGCGACTGAGGTGTTTTAAAAATAGCGATCAAACACTTCCGCGTGTCGTAATCGGATTAAGAGATTAAAGAACTAAGCATATCGACACTTTATAATTAGGTTAATAATTAATTAATTCATTAATTAATTACTGCCGAGATTAATCGTTTCGTTCCACTCTATTACGTTTGATGAAATCTGTAATATGGCTTCAGCTTGTGTTTTGTTTACAATGACCAGGATCACATGTCCTTCTGACAAAAATTGTATTCGAGCGAAAGAAGTTGAATTTTCACTAACTCTATACTTTAGAAAAATATTTATTGTTCGAGCGAGCAGGGTATTGGAGTTAACGAAGTTCGAGCCATCGAGGTTTTTTTACATAGGATATAATAGGAAATTGGTCGGGACCAACAGATGACTTCGAGTTATCCGGGGTATTCGAGGCAACGACGTTCGAGCGATCGAAGTTTTACTGTATATATATATATATATATATATATATATATATATATATATATATATATATATATACATAGTATAAAAGATCCCACCAAGTTGATAGCCAATGTGTCTATATTATGTATGGAGAGTAAATAATTATACTTGTATTTAATGATGTTTTCAGTGTTTTTGGTACTTTGATTCATATTGTATGGAAGGTGGACCTATCTATACCTTGGTTTGATTGATGTACATACACAATTCAATACTAAATTTTGTTTACATAGGGTATTTAAAAATCTGTGACCTTAAACAAGAAAGAAATGCTACTTTTGATAGATTTATTTCTGAATTTTTCAGGATAATTTTTTGAACTTTACAAACTGAATTTTAGAGATTTCTGGAATTTTTCAATATCATCTGGTTTTTCTAGTCAGAAGAAGGTAATTTTTATACTAAAATCTTTTATGTGTTCAACATTTTTCTAATTCTTTTTTGAAATTCGTAAAAAGTAGCAAGTCATTTTTTTTTTTTTACAATTTTCCTGCTTTTTGTTTATCAACATAATTTATGTATTTATCATTATTGTTTATTTCACACATTGTATGTGTTTTATGTTTATATATATTTGTTTCACTCTTGTTTTATTATATGTACCTATATCTGTGTAAAAAATTGATGAAATAAATTAGAACAACTCTAAGCAGTACTGTTGTACTTTGTTTTATATTATAACATGTAAATAGCTATACATGTGTATTATCGATGTAGCTACAGTGGAACTGTCTTCTCTAGATTCCAGGTACTCAACTTGCTCCTCCATTTGAGAATTGAACCCCAAATTAGAAGAAAAAAGAATCCTGATTTGGGTGTAAAACATCAATACTCAAGCCAATTTAATGGAACAGTGTACTTTATGAATACATTTTTAGCTCACCTGACCATAGGTCATGTGAGCTTATGGCATAGTGCAGCGTGTGTATGTGTGTGCGTGTGCGCATTGTTAACACACATTTTCGACTACTCCTTCAAAAGTACTGGACAGATTTCAATGAGACTTGGTCAGAAGCATGTCTGGATTGGTGCAATTCAGATTTGTTTGTGGCATTGCCATGGCTACCAAAACTAGGTCATGGTGTCCTAGGGGTGCAAAAATCTTTAAAAATCTTCTTCTATGAAATCAATGATGGGAGAAAAATCTGATGTGATATTTGGCTTCTCTAGAGTCTTAAGCCTATAGTTTGTTCATTGCCTGAAATTCAGTCGAAAAATGGTTTTGCGTTTTTGTGTTTAATTTTTAAAATTTCGTAAAATGGCTTCAAATTGTTATAACTTGACTCTTTGAACAGATATTGACATAGGGTTTTCAGTTTTGACCTTTTCATGAAATAACCTTCAAAATGAGGTCAAGGTCAAAGTTCAAGGTCATGACCTTGTTTATAATTTTGCAGTGTTAGGCTATTTTCCTCAAAATTTTAAAGATATATAATATCAAAACATTGTTAAAATGTTCAGCATAACAAAATTTTTTAAAATACTGTTTCATAACTATATGATAATGCATGTAGGAGTTGTTGCCCCTGAAATGTTAATTTTTGCTTGTAAAAAATAAAATTGTGCATTAGCTTGAAAACTATTAACTTTTTGCATAGGCATATATATTAGAATATTGTAGGTATTGACATGATGACATTTTGATATATGGTTCAAGGTCATACATTCAAAAGTGCAAATTGTTACTGGTATACCTCAGAATATCATTTAGGAACAGTTACCCTACAGCAAATACTACTGCTACTAGGGGCCTAGGTGGCCGAGTGGTCTAAAATGCATGCTTACAGATCACATTGCCTTTCAACGCCTGGGTTTGAATCCTACTTGGGAGATCCTAGTGTGAGGAAGTTTGTCAGTTTGCTTGCCGAAGGTCTGTGGTTTTCTCCAGACACTCTGGTTTCCTCCACCATCTCAGAACTGACCACCTCACAATAAGTGAAAGAATTTTGACTGGGGCGTAAAACATCAAATGTTACTCCACTTCACTCTACTTCTGCTACTACTACTACTACTGATAATAATAATTATAATAATAATTCTTGGTGATTTTTCGGGATTTAGCTAAGTTTATGTGAATGTAAACATAAAATACAATCAAGTGACAAAATAACAGTACAAAACGAAGTTAGTAAAGATCACCTGACGATATGTACAACGTGTATAGTAAAGATCACCTGACCATATGTACAACCTGTATAGTAAAGGTCACCTGACGATATGTACAACCTGTATAGTAAAGGTCACCTGACGATATGTACAACCTGTATAGTAAAGGTCACCTGATGATATGTACAACCTGTATAGTAAAGGTCACCTGACGATATGTACAACCTGTATAGTAAAGATCACCTGACGATATGTACAACCTGTATAGTAAAGATCACCTGATGATATGTACAACCTGTATAGGAAAGGTCACCTGACGATATGTACAACCTGTATAGTTAAGATCACCTGACGATATGTACAACCTGTATGGTAAAGGTCACCTGACGATATGTACAACCTGTATGGTAAAGGTCACCTGCCGATATGTACAACCTGTATAGTAAAGATTACCTGATGATATGTACAACCTGTATAGTAAAGATCACCTGATGATATGTACAACCTGTATAGTAAAGGTCACCTGACGATATGTACAACCTGTATAGTAAAGGTCACCTGACGATATGTACAACCTGTATAGTAAAGGTCATCTGACGATATGTACAACCTGTATAGTAAAGATCACCTGACCATATGTACAACCTGTATAGTTAAGATCACCTGACCATATGTACAACCTGTATAGTAAAGGTAACCTGACCATTTGTACAACCTGTATAGTTAAGGTCACCTAACGATATGTACAACCTGTATAGTAAAGGTCACCTGACCATATGTATAACCTGTATAGTAAAGGTCACCTGACGATGTGTACAACCTGTATAGTAAAGATCACCTGACAATATGTACAACCTGTATAGTAAAGATCACCTGATGATATGTACAACCTGTATAGTAAAGGTCACCTGACGATATGTACAACCTGTATAGTAAAGATCACCTGACGATATGTACAACCTGTATAGTAAAGATCACCTGACGATATGTACAACCTGTATTGTAAAGGTCACCTGACGATATGTACAACCTGTATAGTTAAGATCACCTGACGATATGTACAACCTGTATAGTAAAGATCACCTGACGATGTGTACAACCTGTATAGTAAAGGTCACCTGACGATATGTACAACCTGTACAGTAAAGGTCACCTGATGATATGTACCACCTGTATAGTAAAGGTCACCTGACGATGTGTACAACCTGTATAGTAAAGATCACCTGATGATATGTAAAACCTGCATAGTAAAGGTCACCTGACGATATGTACAACCTGTATAGTAAAGGTCAGCTGATGATATGTACAAACTGTATAGTAAAGGTCACCTGACGATATGTACAACCTGTAAAGTAAAGGTCACCTGACGATGTGTACAACCTGTATAGTAAAGGTCAACTGACGATATGTACAACCTGTATAGTAAAGGTCACCTGACCATATGTACAACCTGTAAAGTAAAGATCACCTGACGATATGTACAACCTGTATAGTAAAGATCACCTGACCATATGTACAACCTGTATAGTAAAAATCACCTGCCAATATGTACAACCTGTATAGTAAAGGTAAAGACCTGTATAGTAAAGGTCACCTGATGATATGTACAACCTGTATAGTAAAGATCACCTGACCATATGTACAACCTGTATAGTAAAGATCACCTGACGATATGTACAACCTGTATAGTAAAGATCACCTGATGATATGTACAACCTGTATAGTTAAGATCACCTGACGATATGTACAACCTGTAAAGTAAAGATCACCTGATGATATGTACAACCTGTATAGTTAAGATCACCTGACGATATGTACAACCTGTAAAGTAAAGATCACCTGATGATATGTACAACCTGTATAGTTAAGATCACCTGACGATATGTACAACCTGTAAAGTAAAGATCACCTGATGATATGTACAACCTGTATAGTTAAGATCACCTGACGATATGTACAACCTGTAAAGTAAAGATCACCTGATGATATGTACAACCTGTATAGTAAAGATCACCTGACCATATGTACAACCTGTAAAGTAAAGGTCACCTGACGATATGTACAACCTGTATAGTAAAGATCACCTGACCATATGTACAACCTGTATAGTAAAGGTAAAGACCTGTATAGTAAAGATCACCTGATGATATGTACAACCTGTATAGTAAAGATCACCTGACCATATGTACAACCTGTATAGTAAAGATCACCTGACGATATGTACAACCTGTAAAGTAAAGATCACCTGATGATATGTACAACCTGTATAGTTAAGATCACCTGACGATATGTACAACCTGTAAAGTAAAGATCACCTGATGATATGTACAACCTGTATAGTTAAGATCACCTGACGATATGTACAACCTGTAAAGTAAAGATCACCTGATGATATGTACAACCTGTATAGTTAAGATCACCTGACGATATGTACAACCTGTAAAGTAAAGATCACCTGATGATATGTACAACCTGTATCACCTGACGATATGTACAACCTGTATAGTAAAGATCACCTGACCATATGTACAACCTGTATAGTAAAGGTCACCTGACGATATGTACAACCTGTATAGAAAAAATCACCTGACAATATGTACAACCTGTAAAGTAAAGATCACCTGATGATATGTACAACCTGTATAGTTAAGATCACCTGACGATATGTACAACCTGTAAAGTAAAGATCACCTGATGATATGTACACCTGTATAGAAAAGATCACCTGATGATATGTACACCTGTATAGTAAAGGTCACCTGACGATATGTACAACCTGTATAGTAAAGATCACCTGACAATATGTACAACCTGTATAGTAAAGATCACCTGATGATATGTACAACCGGTATAGTAAAGGTCACCTGATGATATGTACAACCTGTATAGTAAAGGTCACCTGACGATATGTACAACCTGTATAGTAAAGATCACCTGATGATATGTACAACCTGTATAGTTAAGATCACCTGACGATATGTACAACCTGTATAGTAAAGGTCACCTGATGATATGTACAACCTGTATAGTAAAGGTCACCTGACGATATGTACAATCTGTATAGTTAAGATCACCTGACGATATGCACTTCCTGTATAGTAAAGGTCACCTGACGATATGTACAACCTGTATAGTAAAGGTCACCTGACGATATGTACAACCTGTATAGTAAAGGTCACCTGACGATATGTACAACCTGTATAGTAAAGATCACCTGACCATATGTACAACCTGTATAGTTAAGATCACCTGACCATATGTACAACCTGTATAGTAAAGGTAACCTGACCATATGTACAACCTGTATAGTTAAGGTCACCTAACGATATGTACAACCTGTATAGTAAAGGTCACCTGACCATATGTATAACCTGTATAGTAAAGGTCACCTGACGATGTGTACAACCTGTATAGTAAAGATCACCTGACAATATGTACAACCTGTATAGTAAAGATCACCTGATGATATGTACAACCTGTATAGTAAAGGTCACCTGACGATATGTACAACCTGTATAGTAAAGATCACCTGACGATATGTACAACCTGTATAGTAAAGATCACCTGACGATATGTACAACCTGTATTGTAAAGGTCACCTGACGATATGTACAACCTGTATAGTTAAGATCACCTGACGATATGTACAACCTGTATAGTAAAGATCACCTGACGATGTGTACAACCTGTATAGTAAAGGTCACCTGACGATATTTACAACCTGTATAGTAAAGGTCACCTGATGATATGTACAACCTGTATAGTAAAGGTCACCTGACGATGTGTACAACCTGTATAGTACAGATCACCTGATGATATGTATAACCTGTATAGTAAAGGTCACCTGACGATATGTACAACCTGTATAGTAAAGGTCAGCTGATGATATGTACAAACTGTATAGTAAAGGTCACCTGACGATATGTACAACCTGTAAAGTAAAGGTCACCTGACGATGTGTACAACCTGTATAGTAAAGGTCAACTGACGATATGTACAACCTGTATAGTAAAGGTCACCTGACCATATGTACAACCTGTAAAGTAAAGATCACCTGACGATATGTACAACCTGTATAGTAAAGATCACCTGACCATATGTACAACCTGTCTAGTAAAAATCACCTGACAATATGTACAACCTGTATAGTAAAGGTAAAGACATGTATAGTAAAGGTCACCTGATGATATGTACAACCTGTATAGTAAAGATCACCTGACCATATGTACAACCTGTATAGTAAAGATCACCTGACGATATGTACAACCTGTATAGTAAAGATCACCTGATGATATGTACAACCTGTATAGTTAAGATCACCTGACGATATGTACAACCTGTAAAGTAAAGATCACCTGATGATATGTACAACCTGTATAGTTAAGATCACCTGACGATATGTACAACTTGTAAAGTAAAGATCACCTGATGATATGTACAACCTGTATAGTTAAGATCACCTGACGATATGTACAACCTGTAAAGTAAAGATCACCTGATGATATGTACAACCTGTATA